>OY740798.1:2548273-3109249 GCA_963514005.1 Raja brachyura | reverse complement strand
CCTGTGTAGGAAGGAACTGCAGATGCTGGTTTCAACCGAAGGAAGATACAAAATGCTGGAGTAACTCAGCGGGCCAGGCAGCGTCTCTGGACAGGAGCCCCCATTCCTTCTCTCCAGAGATGCTGCCTGTCCCGCTGAGTGACTCCAGCATTTGTGTCTGCCTAGTCATCCTTTATCCTTACAGTCTGGGTGGTCGTAGATGCCCCCTCGTCTCAACACCCTACCCTCCTCTAGTCTACCCCGCCAACCCTACTCCCCCAATCAAACTCGTAGTAAGTACGTAGAATGTGCCTAGCGGTACGTCTGAGCTCTCGGATGTCTCCTAGCGACTCGGCAGGTACTCGGGGAAACTCGTAAAGTTTTTTCAACTGTGTGAAAAATTTCCAAGAGTACAAAATTACTCGTGATGAAGTACCACGAGTTTGATTTCTTTTTAAACTCGGGAGAGCTGTTGGGTAAACTGGCATCGTGGGACAGGGGCTTACATAGGAATCTGAGGGGCAACCTTTTTCACGCAGAGGGCAGTGGGTGTATGGAACGAGCTGCCGGAGGAGGTAGTTGAGGCTGGGACTGTAATGGCCCTGTATCACGGTGCGAGTCCACCCAAGAGTGACCCCAAGTGAAAGGAAAAAAAACGGACTCGTAGTTATGCACGAGATTCAAAGTTTATGGTCAAGTGTTTAACCGAGTTCCCACGGGCATGTTCTTTATGTGATGTTCCAAGGTGCTCTCCCGAGTTACCAAGTTCCTCTCCCGTTACACTTGAGCCAACCGTGAATGAAGGTATGTTTTAATAAAGCAACAATGTTAAAGAAAACATCTCCATCCTGTGGCTTTGAGTTAAAGATAGGAATCAGCGCGGCTGCATCTATTAATATGACCTACAGAGGGAAAATGTGCATCAGATTGTTGGGAGACGGAGCTCAAGGTTTGCCTCCTGAGCTGCTTTGGTGCCCAGGTGTGAGGGAGGTTGGGTGGGGGGGGGGGGGGGGGGGGGCGTCATTAATCTGTCTGGGGTGACAAGGCTCTTGGGTTAGGAGTGGTGTGCGAGGGAGTGGTGTGCAAGGGAGGCTTAATTCTCTCCGATCTCTCTGAAGCCCCGGACGAGAACAAAGGAAACCCACCTTGCCAGCGCGTACAAGCCCGTTGTATATAAGGGTCTCGACTCGAAACGTCCACTATCTCCTTCGCTCCTTAGATGCTGCTGCACCCGCTGAGTTTCTCTTAAGGAAGAAGGGTCTCGACCCGAAACGTCGCCTATCTCCTTCGCTCCTTAGATGCTGCTGCACCCGCTGAGTTTCTCCAGCCTTTTGTGTACCCTCGTTGAATATAACTTTCCTGCTGATGCACACACACACTCTCTCTCCCTCTCTCTCTCTCTCTCTCTCTCTCTCACTGCAGCTCAGAGCCCAACCTCGCCATCCTATAGTGGTAACATTCACATCGGGTCCCCTCCACACCCACACCCACTCTTTCTGACACACACCCCCCCCCCCCACAAGGCAACAGGCAGCGTGAGAGACAGAGAGTTTGTAGGGTGTTGGTTTTGTATAAGGATTTATTTTAAAATTATTATCCAAGGTCGGATTTACTTATTTTAAACGAAGTTTGGAGCGCTTGACAATACTTTTTTTTCTCTTTGCGCTCGTTTTCAGAAAGGGTTCAGACCCCGCTTGGCTCGTTGCCCCCTTTGAATCAAGCCCTGCGAGAGGGAGGGAGGGAAGGTGTGAGTGAACAAGAGCGCCGAGGAGGAGAGGGAAATGGGGGGGGGGTGGGGGAGTGGGTGGAGGAGAAATAGGGAAGAAGTTAGTTGTTCAGATCAGAAACCTGTAGGCTGGGAGCCATAATGGTGAAGAGCACACCCAGTTCTTCTGAGGAGTGCATAAGAGACTTAGATCGGAAGCAATGTTCCTCTAGAACTGTAACTGAAACCGTGTCCACGTCACCTCCTCTTGGCGGGACCCCAAAACCAAATCTGCGCGTCAGGAAAATCCAATGTTCATTGATTCATCTCCATGGTTTTTATAGCTAATTTTCCAATAAATAACTGCAGTAATCACCCCCCGAGAGGGTAGGATAGGGCTGAAGCCCAGTGTTTAGACGTTGGAATGGTTTTTTTTAATCATTCTAATAGAATGATTTTCCAACTCCTGTGGTAATTACACTTTTTTTTCACTCCTAGTTTTTTTAACATATTTTTAGGATATACATTATATATAAAATTGTACACATGGGAAAATAAGACGAAAATGATCAAAAAACAAAGAATATTTAGTCGAGGGTGAATTAAATTTTGTGATTAAGACTCGAGCGTGAATGGCACTGAAATAATTTAAAGAGTTCCCGCGGTAGACTCACGAATCACTAAGTTAAACGCACGGGCCCTACGTTCTTACAACGAGTTTAAATGTTTCAATTTTAAACTTGAACAGTAAATTTGACTCGTGGAAAAAGTCAAACATGTTTGACTTTTTTCACGAGTTCACAAGTTTCGCGGGTACCTGCCGTTAGCGCCACGAGTGGACAAGTTGATCGCGCGAGTTCCGACGTTCCCGCTACGTTGGCTGTACGTGATCACCACGAGTGAAAACCCGGGGTCACTGGTGGGCCAACTCGCACCGTGAGACAGGGGTTTAACTGTGTGTAATGGACACTTGGACAGGGACATGGATTGGAAAAGATTAGAGGGACACAGGACTAGTTTAGAGGGGGCATCATGGACAGGTTGGGCCGAATGGCCTGTTTCCGTGCTGGATGACTCTCTAACTTTGATTCCATAAGAGCTCTACCTTTATTTTCAGCTGTAATCATTATAAGATGATCGCAAGCTGGAACAGCAAACGTTTGTACTGGTTTGTGGGAGGAGTGGGGATGTGGTCATGAGTGACAGGAGTAGATGTAGGCCATTCGGCCCATCGAGTCCACACCGCCATTCACTCATAGCTGATCTCTGCCTCCTAACCCCATCCCCCTGCCTTCTCCCCGTAACCCCTGACACCCGCACTAATGAAGAACACATCGGGACATATGACAGTAAAACATTCTTGACTTTCTTGCGATGACACAAACTGCTGGAGTGAGTCTTTCTCTGGCAACGCCACGGGGCAAATTGCTATCCGTCTGACAGAACAGAGAACATTTATTTAGCACAGTGAGAACACAATGCAGCGGACAGTGCGGCAGCCGCTGGTATTGATCGGTGTGCCAGAGGGGGGGTTGAAGCAGCAATGCTCAGTCTTGGAAGTCAAAGAGCTTTTCAAATGATCCATAATGTTACTAGTCACAGCTTAGTTTAGTGTATCTTAGCCTATTTTAGTTCATCGCAGATTAGATTATTTTAGTTTACATTAGCTTAGTTTAGCTTACTTTAGTTAATCTTATTTTATTTGAGCTCATCTCAGCTTATCTCAGCTTAGTTTATTTTAACATATCTTAGTTTATCAGCTTATTTTAGCTTTGCTTAGCTTATAGCAGCTTTCCTTCCTTAAGATTATTTAACCTTATCTTACCTTATCTTACCCTACCTTAGTGTACCTTAGTGTACCTGAGTGTACCTGTTTTACCTGAGTGTACCCGAGTTTACCTGTTTACCTGAGCATACCTGAGTTTACCTGAGTTTACCTGAGTTTACCTGAGTGTACCTGTTTTACCCGAGTGTACCCGAGTGTACCCGAGTGTACCTGAGTGTACCTGGGTGTACCTGTTTACCCGAGTGTACCCGAGTGTACCCGAGTGTACCCGAGTGTACCTGAGTGTACCTGGGTGTACCTGTTTACCCGAGTGTACCCGAGTGTACCCGAGTGTACCTGAGTGTACCTGAGTGTACCTGTTTACCCGAGTGTACCCGAGTGTACCCGAGTGTACCCGAGTGTACCTGAGTGTACCTGTTTACCCCAGTGTACCCAAGTGTACCCGAGTGTACCTGAGTGTACCTTGGTTCAGCTAACTTATTTTAGAACAGCTTATCTTATGTTAGCTTAGTTTCATTTAGTTTATTGTCACGTGTACCGAGACACAGTGACATCCTTTCTTTCATGCACGTTCACCAGTCAGCAGAAAGACAACGCTCGATTACATTCACGCCGTCCAGCAGCAGCACTACCCGCTGAGCCCCCTAGTTGGTTGGGATAATGGAAATGGGAGTCTTTAGTCTGTGATGCAAATGTGTGAATGTTATAGAAACATAGAAAATAGGTGCAGGAGTAGGCCATTCAGCCCTTCGAGCTAGCACCGCCATTCAATATGATCAAGGCTGATCATCCCCAATCACCACCGCGCTCCTGCTTTCTCCCCATATCCCTTGATTCCGTTAGCCCCAAGAGCTAAATCTAACTCTCTCTTGAATACATCCAGTGAATTGTCCGCCGCTGCCTTCTGTGGCGGAGAATTCTGACAACTTTTAATAAAGTTTAACATTTAACATTACCAGTCAGTTTTCCTTGGTTCTGAAAACGCGTGCTTACTTTTTATTTCCGCAATGCCCGGTTAGCAAAGGAGATTGCCTACGGCTGCCCTCGACTGCCTATAACACGGCGACCCCCACTACCACTGCATTACGTGTTCAAAAGAACCATGCCGCCCAATTTTTACTCGTGGCAAAATTTTCAGAAATTTTTACCAGGCAGACCGAATCTGAAAATTGAAAAACCTCATTTCATTTGGAGGATCCAGGTCTGAATAAATAGTTTTTTGGCAAAGCATCGAATCTCACCTGGCAGACGTGAGTCCAACCGGTTTAAATGATTCCAATAGGAGACGGGGCAGCACAGTGGTGCAGCGGTAGAGTTGCTGCCTCACAGCGCCAGAGACCCGGGTTCGATCCTGACTGCGGGTGCTGTCTGTATGGAGTTTGCACGTTCTCCCCGTGACCCGCACGGGTTTTCTCCGGGTGCTCCAGTTTCCTCCCACATCCCTTGAAGAAGGCCAAAACGTCACCTATTTCCTTCGCTCCAGAGATGCTGCCTCACCCGCTGAGTTTCTTCAGCACTTTTGTCTACCTTCCAAAGACGGGCTGGTCTGTAGATTAATTGGCTTGGTATAAATGTAATTTGTCGCTAGTGTGTGTGTGTGTAGGATAGTGCTAGTGTGCGGGGATAGCTGGTTGGTACGGACTCGGTGGGCCGAAGGGCCTGTTTCTGCGCTGCGCTTAAACTAAACTGAAAAGGAGAGTTGGACTAAAGCACAACGTGGAAAACATGATTTTATTCATCTGTGACAATAATTAATACAACCTTAAGTATATTATTGGCTGGAAGTCATTCTGCATTCTAAAGGTGATGAGAGAATGATGCAAATATAATTATTTTTCCTTGTGTATTTTACACAGGAATAATTTATTCGTTTGAATTCATGGAAGTTTCTGGAAACCTTCATTTCTTTACAAACTGTCCTTAGATCTCCGACAGACCGATCATGATCAGTGCTTGCATTAAAACGTCCCATGGCACAGAAATACTTGATTTCATCTTTCATCCCCCTTAGCCTCTTGCGTGCATTTGACAATAAACGATTCCTATTCCTAATTCAGCTCCCAACATAGGGGCGGCACGGTGGCGCAGCGGGTAGAGCCACTGCCTCACAGCGCCAGGGACCCAAGTTCGATCCTCGCCTCGGGTGCTGTCTGTGTGGAGTTTGCACGCTCTACCTGTGACCGCGTGGGTTTCCTCCGGGTGCTCTCACATCCAAAAGACGTGCGGGTTTGTGGGCTAATCGGCCCTCGGTAAATTGCGCTGGTGTGTCGGGAGTGGATGAGAAAGTAGGATAGTATAGAACTAGTGTGACCGGGTGATCGATGGTTGGCATGGACCCTGTGGGCCGAAGGGCCTGTTTCCACACTGTATACTTAAACTAAAACTCGTTCACAGCTCCAATATTCGAGCAAAAAGTTTAAAAAGACCAAACAACCAGATTACAAAAGCCTAACGTCATAGATGTTAGGAGGAAGATTTTCTTCATTTAAGGCAAAGTAGATGACTACTTCAAACTCTCAGCATACCTGAGTGGTTATTTAGTTTTCTAAAGTGTTATAATGTTCAGAAATGTGTTCTAGCATTATTACAGCGTTTGGGTACAAAGTTGTTACCTGGTCTGTTTATTACTCATTAATAGTTTGGTGACAAATGTAACCACGAATAATTCCGTGCCAAGGTTTCATAGTATCGGAAAGAAGCACAAAGTACAGATCTGGTTTCAGTTTCAGAACAATGCCGACACCTTCAGATGTGATTTGTTAATAATATCTTAACCAAAGGATCTGTATGGACCATTGCAGGATGGCGATTGGCTTAAAAACAGGGCGCATAGTGAGAAATGGAAGTACAATATCTGCGACACGGTGGCGCAGCGGTAGAGTTGCTGCCTCACGGCGCCAGAGACCCCAGGTTCGATCCCGACTACGGAGTTTGTACGTTCTCCCCGTGGGTTTTTTTTATCCGAGATCTTCGGTTTCGTCCCACATTCCAAAGACGTACAGGACTGCAAATTGTCCCTAGTGTGTGTCAGATAGAATTAGTTGGAATTCTGCTGGAAAAATCGAAGGTAGACAAAAATGGTGGAGGAATTCAGCGGGTGAGGCAGCGTGGCGCGGACTCAGTGGGTTCTGCACTGTATCACTAAAAGGGGATTGGGAAGAAGGTTGCAGATGAAACCACAGCGGACAAGCGGGAGTCGTCTCATGAACAGTTGGTCAGGGTTCAATGGCAGACTGTATAAGATGCAAGACAGCCCGTGCAGGAGCAATGTGTTCCTCTGGCTACTCTCCCTCCTGCTCGTCCCCATCAGAATGTTCCGTACCCAAGCCGGGACATGTCTGGGAGAACAGGGAGACCATGTACCGTTCTGGAGTTCTGATCCTCACCTCACTGGAGAAATCCCAACATGTTTCAGTCTCAGTTTTAGTTTAGTTTATTGTCACGTGTACTGAGGTACAGTGAAAACTTTTGTTGCGTGCTAACCTGCCAGCGGAGAGACAAAACATGATTACAATCGAGCGTACAAATACATGATAAGAGAATAACGTTTAGTGCACGGTAAAGCCAGCAAAGTCCGATCAAGGGTAGTCCGAGGGTCACCGACGAAATAGATAGTAGTTCAGGACTGCTCTCTGGTTGTGGTAGGATGGTTCTGTTGCCTGATAACAGCTGGGAAGAAACTGTCCCTGAATCTGGAGGTGTGCGTTTGTTTTCACACTTCTGTGCCTTTTGCCCGATGGGAGAGGGGTGAAGAGGGAGTGGCCGGGGTGAGACTGGTCCTTGATGATGCTGCTGGGCTTGCCGAGGCAGCGTGAGGTGTAGATGGAAGGGAGGTTGGCTTGTGTGATGGTCTGGGCTGCGTCCACAATTCGCTGCGATTCCTCGCGGTCTTGGATGGAGGTGGAGCTGTTCCCGAACCAAGTCATCATCGTTGCGACGTTAGTGGCGCTGGTTTCGGCCGGGCACGGTGACAGACGCGCCGCACGTCTCCGTCCTCCGTGCAGCGGGCAAGCCCCTCTTTTGCCTCGACACGTACGTCTTCCATCAACGCCTTCAGCATCGTCTTAATCGGCCGTCCCGGGTCACGTCTTCCGTGGGTGCGTTCCCACAGCACGACCTTGTTTGCTGACATTTCTGGGTGGCTTCTCGATCAGAGGTGGAATCTTCCCATCGAGCTGGGCGTTGGTGATGGGGTCCCACCCCCCAAACCCCCACCCCCCGCCTCTCCTCGCCCACATATTTCCATCCTGGGGATAAAAGGTTGTGACTCTCTACCCTATCTCTGCCTCTCATTATTGTATCTCCTACTATTAGGTCTCCCCATAAACCTCCATCAACCAGTGAAAGCAATCCAAGTCTGTCCAACTGTGTAGGAAGGAACTGCAGTTGCTGGTTTAAATTGAAGATAGACGCAAAATGCTGGAGTAACTCAGCGGGACAGGCAGCATCCCTGGAGAGACGGAATGGGTGACGTTTTGGGTCGAGACCCTTCTTCAGTCTCCCTCACCCTCACTTTCAGTCACCCTCTCCCTGTAACTAATACCCTCTGTACCCTAATACCTTCTGCGCAGCCCACTCTACACCCATTCCAAATAGAATCACAGAAACACAGAAAAACTCAGACAATAGGTGCAGGAGGAGGCCATCCAGCACTTCGAGCCAGCACCGCCACTCAATGTGATCGTGGCTGATCATCCCCAATCAGTACCCCGTTCCTGCCTTCTCCCCATATCCCCTGACTCCGCTATCTTTAAGAGCCCTATCTAGCTCTCTCTTGAAAGTATCCAGAGAACCGGCCTCCACCGCCCTCTGAGACAGAGAATTCCACAGACTCACAACTCTCCATGCGAAAAAGTGTTTCCTCATCTCCGTTCTAAATGTTTACCCCTTATTCTTAAACTGTGGCCCCTGGTTCTGGACTCCCCCAACATCGGGAACATGTTTTCTGCCTTTAGCGTGTCCAAACCCTTAATAATCCCGTCTCCGTTCTGATGCTATCCCCAACCTCCCTACCGCTGCTTGGTGTCCTGTGTAGGAAGGAACTGCAGTTGCTGGTTTAAATCGAAGATAGACGCAAAATGCTGCTGTAACTCAGCGGGACAGGCAGTATTCCTGGAGAGACGGAATGGGTGACGTTTTGGGTCGAGACCCTTCTTCAGTCTCCCTGAAGAAGAGTTTCCTGTCCTTGGCTATTCCGCAGTTGTACCCATACCGGTTCTACACCATCCAAGCTGAACTGTCTCCACATCATTCCTGTATTGGGTCTGGAATAGCCTTCTCTTCTTATTTTACCTAAGATCTTATGTAAGTTCTCGAGGGCGGTAGCTGGTAGAGTAGCTGCCTCACAGCGCCGGAGACCCGGGTTCAATCCTGACCTCAGGTGCTGTCTGTGAGGAGTTGGCACCTTCTCCCCGTCACCATGTGGCTTTCTTCCCAGTGCTTCGGTTTCCTCCCACATCCCAAAGTCGTGGATTCGGCGGGCCGAAGGGAGACCAAAGTTTCCATGGAGACCAAAGTTTCCACCTTGTATCGCTAAACTCTGAACATTGCCAGCCAGTGAAAAATCATTTGTGCTTCAATCTTCGCTTCATAACTAAGACTTACCGCTCACAAAGTTTATTGTTTTTATCAACTCTTCCTATTAAACATCCTCCGTGCCCAGTACTTAAGTGCTTACAGACATATTCAGAAAATATTTCTTGAGAGCAAAAATACTTATTTGCTAATTTGAACATTCCAAATGGATTTTCATGAAGTTCTTTCAGAGCAAAATCTAAATAAAGCGTTTTACGGATAGATACGGCTAGTGAGGGATAGGTAGAGGTGTCGAATAAATACTGTCCAGAAAAAACACGACACTTGAGAAATGTCTGGTGATTTGTACATTGGTGCAATTTATCTGATGAAAAATGATTTGCTGCCAAAGATGATTAAAGTTTAGAGAAACTTTGTTTTTATTAAACTGAGTAGTTCCATATTCTCTGTCTGTCCAATTTTGGCTTTGGTTTAATGATTATAGTTCTTTACAAAGCTTAGAACTAACGCCGAAGTGAAGGCGTTGCATTATTTTCTGCGCATAAATAGTGTCAATGTGCGGGGATCGCTGGTCGGCGCGGACTCGGGGGGGCCGATGGGCCCGATACCTGGGCGCGGTATCTCTTAAACTCAAACTCCCCCAAGACCACGGCTCCCGAGGTCCACGGGCAGCGCTGGTCCGAGCTGCGACCCTGGTGACCTCCGTGAGACCCAGGCTACACGGTGTCCCTAACTGTTAATTTGTGTTTATTGTGTGTTTTGTTATTTTATTAAATGTATGACTGCAAGGCAACAACATTTCGTTCAGACCGAAAAGGATACTTACTTTACTAAAGCTAAAACTACTATCGGTGAAGCGATTTAAACAGAGGTGGAAGAGTGGAATGGGCCTGTCCCACAAGGCGGTGTTTTTCGGTGACTGACGGCGACTGTCATATTCTTCGCAGTTCGCCAGAAAACCGGCAACTGGACTAATGGGGCCGTCCCACTTAGGGGATTTTTAGGAGACTACGACAATTGAATTCACCAAAGTCAGCACCTGGCGACAACCTATGCCATCCTGGCGACAACTTGGAGTAGGGAAGTAATGTTAAAATTGTACAAGGCATTGGTGAGACCAATTCTGGAGTATGGTGTACAATTTTGGTCGCCTAATTATAGGAAGGATGTCAACAAAATAGAGAGAGTACAGAGGAGATTTACTAGAATGTTGCCTGGGTTCCAGCAACTAAGTTACAGAGAAAGGTTGAACAAGTTAGGTCTTTATTCTTTGGAGCGCAGAAGGTTAAGGGGGGACTTGATTGAGGTCTTTAAAATGATGAAAGGGATAGACAGAGTTGACGTGGATAAGCTTTTCCCATTGAGGGTAGGGAAGATTCAAACAAGAGGGCATGACATGAGAATTAAGGGACAGAAGTTTAGGGGTAACATGAGGGGGAACTTCTTTACTCAGAGAGTGGTGGCTGTGTGGAATGATCTTCCTGCAGAAGTGGTGGAGGCAGGATCGATTTTAACATTTAAAAGTAAAGTGGATAGGTATATGGACGGGAAGGGAATGGAGGGGTATGGTCTGAGTGCAGGTAGATGGGACTAGGGGAAAATAAATGGTCGGCACGGACTGGAAGGGCCGAGAAGGCCTGTTTCCGTGCTGTAATTGTTATATGGTTATTATATGGTTATATGGTTATAACCTATGCCATTTTGGCAACAACCCACGCCATCCTGGCAACAGCCTACGACAACCTACAACAGCGCCTACGTCAGGAGAAGACAAGCTACGACAAGCCCGCGGTCACTGACTGTCCCACCGAAAAGTTTTGAACATTTCAAAATCCAGCAGCGACCAGAAAAACGGCTGTTTGGGCGATTGAGGACAAAGGACATTAATTATCACATACACCAATCGGTGCAGTGAAACGTGACTTGCCAATGCAGCACACCAATAAAGATAAAACACAACATTAAAGAATTTAACAATAAACATAAAAGCATCCCCCCACAATGGTTCCCGCTGTGGGGGAAGGCTGCAAAGTCCAGTCCCGTCCCCTGTCCACCCATAGTCGGGCCTCAGCAGTCGCCGCTACCGCCGCCCGATGCTTCAGGCCCTCTCGCCGGATGATGAAGCTCTGGCGTCGGGTGAAAACTCTCAGCGGCCCGGAGTGTCTGGAGCGGACCCTTCCTCCCCGAAGACCACGGCTCCCGAGGTCCACGGGCCGCGCTGGTCCGAGCTCCGACCCTGGCGACCTCCGTGAGATCCCAGGCTACACGGTGTTCCTAACTCAGCGCCGCCCGCCCGCCCGCGGCTGGGAGCTCCACAGACCATAGACCGCCGCTCCACGATGTTGAAGTCGGCGGTCACAGCTCAGCACAGACTGCCGGTAGACCGTGAGGAAGGGTCGAAGACACGGCTCGTAGTATAGCCACATCTCCGACCAGGTAGGACTGAGAAAAATACTTTCCCACTTCCCCCCTCCCCCCCCCCCCCCCCCCACATAAAAAGACTAAAAGACCTCCAAACCAAACACTTTTAACTAACTACAATTTTTTAAAAATGGTGAAAAGACTAAAGGGCCTGTCCCACCAGCATCCGACTCCGACTCCAAACCGGCAGCGGGGTCGCGCGGAGGTCGGGTGATCCCCAAAGTGAGCCGAACTTGGAGCAAAGTCTTAAAGGTAAGTTCGCCAGGACAGAGAGGGGCACACAGAGAGGGGCACAGAGGCACACACACAGAGGGCCACGGAGCCACACACAGAGAGGGTCACGGAGGCACCTACAGAGAGGGTCACGGAGGCATGACGTCGGGGCGGTGTGTAATACATCGAGGCGACTGCGAGCCAACAAGCCGTTGCCGCACGGAATTTTTGAACATAGTCAGTTTTTCGGAGCCCTGCGTGATGTCGGGACGAACTCCGCACAATTCTGCACGGCTCCGGCGATCGAAGTGGGACCGGCCCCGCGGCGCCGGACGGCTCAAGCGACCACGTTAGGTCGCGCTCATCGTATGGAGTTGCATGCTTGTAGGACAGGCCCTTAACAGCTGCTGGCAGGGCAGCCATACTCGATTGCGCCCCCTATTAAGACGCCTCAGGACCATAAGGCGACACCCCAGCGACCATGTGGGGACAACCTAGTCGCCTAAAATATGGTCTAAGTGGGGTAGGCCCTTAAAGATTTTGGAGGCTGCTAAGACTTGGATACAGGGAATAGGAATGGAACATTTCATGCTGGATGCAATCACTATGATTTCAAATGGAAGCCAACATTTTAACGGCAGATATTATGTTACAAATAAACTTTACAATTTGTACGCAGCCGAAATTGGGCTTCTATTGAAAGCTTGTAGATGTGTTACTGGAAGTTGGACTTGATGTCAGAGCTTGGGGTTTTTGTTTACTCTGCGACCTTACGATAAAAGTTTGGATTATCCGGGACGCCTTTGAAACTTGTCCAAGTAACGTTCCATTTGCAACACTCAGGGAAGATTTGTATGAGCACCCGTGCTTTTGATGTACCAGACCAGGCCGAGCAGAGCTGGGCTCTTGTGAATGAACTTTGTTCCACGCACATCATCGTACTCTTGTCAAAGACCTGCCTGCTTCTTCATCTCCAGTAGTTAATGGAGGCCTCTTGTGAAAATGATTCTGTGTGGAGCATTCAAATAAAACAATTGTTTTATTCATAAGTGGTCGGGAGATATTAGCTTCCATTTTTATTTCTCTGCTGAGAGAGTGTGAGTGGTGATCACTGTGAAATGTTTGCATCTTCATAATTCATGTTTCCGTATTTCCTAACGTGGATAGAGTCTATTCGGCCCATAAAGTCTATGCTGGCTCTAGGTTTTCTCATCAATACCAATTAACTACTTCTCACACCAGTCCAGATAGCGGAGTCAGGGGATATGGGGAGAAGGCAGGAACGGGGAACTTGGGGATGATCAGCCATGATCACAGTGAATGGTGGTGCTGGCTCGATGGGCCATATGGCCTACTGCTACACCTGTTAAATCTTTTTCCCCTTCACCTTACACCTATGTCCTCTGGTCCTCGATTCCCCTACTCTGGGCAAGAGACTCTGTGCATCTACCCGATCTATTCCTCTCATCTATATTACTAAAAGTCTGATCTTGACTGGTTTTGGCTCGCTGTTCTGTGATATCCGAGAGAACGGCGCCACCTACGGCCGTCATTTTTGGCCAGCTCGCACAGAGGACCAGAAACTCCCACTGGAAAAGGTGTGGCCTTCATGACATGCGAGAGATTCTTAACATTTTTTAAACACGAATAACACTTTTATTTTCCATTGATGGGAAGAATCCTCTGCACCTGCTGAGCGGAGGGGGACTGAGTAAGATGGCCAGAGACCAGAGGACCAGAGGATTTTTCTTCCGGGACCAGAGGATTTTTCCGATCGATTAAAAATCAGAGAGATATTAATGTTTTTAACAAATATCCCATTCTCTCTGCTGGCCCTGCTGGAAGGAGGGGGAGGGACGATAAAACCAGGAAGTGGTATGCCTCACTCAGTCTCTGCAAGATGGAGGAACAAGAGGGTCACGTCTCTATGAGCTCTGAATAGCACTGGACACAGGTCTACTCATCTGTGAGTGCCTTAATGTGGTTTGAAAATGAAAATATGGTTGGTTTGAAGTAAAGAGGCACTGCCTGCAAATGTCTGTTTGGGTGCTTTGGCTTGAGGTGAAAAGGCACGACTGCAAATGGTGGCTTGGGTGCTTTGGCTAACTTCCTGTTTGCGCTGTATATTGATTTTAGATAAAACGCTACCACTTACGGCTGTGATTTTTGACCATCTTACTCGGTCCCCCTCCGCTCAGCAGGTGCAGAGGATTCTTCCCATCAATGAAAAATAAAAGTGTTATTAGTGTTGAATAAATGTTGAGAATCTCTCTCCTGTCACACCTTTTCCAGTGGGAGGGGGAGGGGTTATAAAACCCGGAAGTGTTGGTGTGGCTCAGTCTCTGCATTATGGGGAAGGGAGAGGTCACGACTCTGTCTGAGCTGTGAATAACCTGAACACACTGAATGTCTACTGAACTGTGTGTTTGGTGTTTTGTGTGGTTTTATGGTAGGTTTCACCCTGCTTTAAATGGTATGGAACTGCATTTGAATTTGGTGGCCTTGCACCCTGCTTGAAATGGTAGGAAAATGGATTTGAATCTGGTGGCCTTGCACCAGGCACGTGTCATCAGGGTAGGCAAGGTAGGCACTGCCTACCCAGACTAAAATTATAACATAGTGATTACTAAATATAAATAGTGAAGGCATGGGAGAATTATGCCTATGTAAGAGACCGATCTCTTAGGTAGGCATAATTCTCCGTGCCTTTCATCCGCAGCACTTGTAACACAGGAAGCTCTGTGCAGCCCACGTGCCGTCGGCGCTGCCTGAAGCCGTCAATGACAAGTGGGGCTGAAGGCAGCAGAAATTCTGCCTTTGCAGCACTGTGCATGCGCATCAGTCTACTGTTTCTTGGCGGGGTTTTCAAATATGGTTTGTCGTGTACCAATGATGTGGTAAGTACATTTCTTGGTGATGTTTTTAAATACCGTATTTCCCGGGATGCGGGGGTGGGGGGAGAGCTCCTTTCCAAGCGTTTGGGGAGTCTGGCCCGGGGTAAAGTTGCGGGGAGGGCACGAATGTTATGAAGGAGGGGATTGGGATAATGCCACTTGCGACGCTCCTTGCACAGAGGCGTGGAATGCCACTGCATTGAGGCCGGGGGGGAGAGAGAAGTAGTTCGGGTGGCTGAGCGGCTGCCGAGCCGGACAGCGGAACCAGCCGCCACCTTAGCTCCTTCTGCCGGTCCCCGCTCACCTCTGGCAGCTCTCTGTTTAAAAACCTCTCTCCTGCCGCTCGCTGGCCTCACTCATGTCCTTAAATTCCAACAGCGCAATTGAGGTTACTCGGCTGTGGGAATTTAAGGATTTGCAGGAAGCCGCTGACATGAGCGAAGTCGGCCAACGGCAGGTGACAGGTGTTCCGACAGAGAGCACTGCCAAAGGTGAGCGGGCCGGCAGAAGGCGCTGAAGTGGCGTCCAGATGTGCTGTCGGGTCCCGGTGGCCGCTCGTAGCTCCCTGAGCTGCTTCTATCCCCAGCTACAGTGCGTGGCTTTGCGCCCGGAGAGCTGCGGTAGCGGTGAGTGAGTTACTGGCAGTATCCCCGACACCCTCTTTCTCAACACTCGTGCCCTCCCCACAACTTTACCCCTGGCACAGACTCTCCACACACTGTGAAAGGAACTGTTCCCCCAATTGGTCCCTTGAACAAGTGTTGTCATTCAATAAGATGACAACTGATTCAACTATTCCCTGTACTCCCGTTTTCCCCACCATCTCTCCATCTCTCCATCTGCCATCACCCTTCACACCCCCCCCCCCCCCTCCCCCACCCATTCAGTAATTCAGAACAAAGGAGACTAGGAAGCCTTGGGCAAATTGAATTGTCACTGATTTTTTTTTTAACGGAGAGAACAATCTGCGCATGCGCGGTTTGATTTTTTTTAAGCCGACTGAGTGCCTACCTTGAGTAATGACTCACGGCACGTGCCTGCCTTGCACCTTGCTTGAAATGGAATTTCAAGGAATAGCCGTGAGTCAACTGCCAGCCCACTGCGAGCACATCAAGCTTGAGGGACTGAGCTGCCACCCCAAGAACCCATACCAGCGCTCCACAGGTCACCAATATTGGAATTGGTGGAGAGGTGGAATATTGCGTTGGGGGACCAGCCCTCCCGTGTGAACATAGGACCCAACGGGTCCCACTTTACACCTCTATAAGATCACCCCTCATCCTCCCGCGCTCCAAGGAATAGAGACCTAGCCTACTCAACCTCTCCCTATAGCTCACACCCTCTAGTCTTGGCAACATCCTTGTAAATTTTCTCTGTACCATTTCCAGGTTGACAGCATCTTTCCTACAACACGGTTCCCGGAACTGAACACAAAACTCTAAATGTGCCAGATTCCGTATAAACCGGTATCGGCAGTTCCTTCCTGCACCACCAGGGCGGCCACGGTGGTACAGCGGTAGAATTGCTGCCTTGCCCCGGGTGCTGTCTGTATGGAGTTTGCACGTTCTCCCTGTGACCTGCATTGGTTTTCTCCGAAATCTTCGGTTTCCTCCCACACTCTAAAGACTTACAGGTTTGTAGGTTAGAGAACGGGGATTCTTCTTCAGAGAATGGGGTTTCCCCTCCCCCACTATAGATGAGGCTCGCACCAGCATCTCCTCCATACCCCGCAACACTGCCCTCTCTCCTCATTCCCCCACTCGCAACAAGGGCAGAGTCCCCCTGGTCCTCACCTTTCACCCCACCAGCCGGCACATACAACACATAGTCCTCCGCCAGTTCCGCCACCTCCAACGTGACCCCTCCACTCGCCACATCTTCCCATCTCCCCCCCTGTCTGCCTTCCGCAAAGACCGCTCCCTCCGCAACTCCCTCGTCAATTCTTCCCTTCCCTCCCGTTCCACCCCTTCCCCGGGCACTTTCCCTTGCAACCGCAAGAGATGCTACACTTGTCCCTTCACCTCCCCCATCCACTCCTTTCAGGGACCCAAGCAGTCCTTCCAGGTCCGACAGAGGTTCACCTGCACCTCCTCCAACCTCATCTACTGCATCCGTTGCTCCAGATGCCAGCTGATCTATATCGGTGAACCAAGCGGAGGCTGGGCGATCGTTTCGCCGAACGCCTCCGCTCGGTCCGCAATAATCAACCCAACCTCCCGGTGGCTCAGCACTTCAACTCCCCCTCCCATTCCATATCCGACCTCTCGGTCCTGGGCCTCCTCCACGGCCAGAGTGAGCAACACCGCAAGTTGGAGGAACAGCACCTCATATTTTGCTTGGGAAGTCTGCATCCTCTGAGCTTAAACATTGAATTTTCTCAATTCTGTTAACCCTGGCAGTCTCCTCCCCTTCCCACCTCTCCCTCAGCCCTCGGGCCCTGGCATTCCCTCTCTCTCTATCTCTCCCCCACCCAAGTCGCACTAGCTTCTCATTTTCACACTACAAACAGCTTACAATGGCCTGTTTCCCTTATCATCGATGCTTTTTTGCATATCTTTCATTCATTGTTCTTTATCTCTCCACATCACCGTCTATATCTCTCGTTTCCCTGATCCCTGACCAGTCTGAAGAAGGGTCTCGGCCCGAAACGTCGCCTATCTCCTTCGCTCCTTAGATGCTGCTGCACCCGCTGAGTTTCTCCAGCTTTTTGTGTAACCCTCGATTCTCCAGCATCTGCAGTTCCTTCTTTAACAGGTTTGTAGGTTAATTGACTTGGTATCAGTGTAAACTGTCCCTAGTGGGTGTAGGATATTGTTAATGTGCGGGGATCGCCGGTCGGCGCGGACCCGGTGGGCTGAAGGGCCTGTTTCCATGCTGTATCTCTAAACTAAACAAAACCTTTACGTCCGTACGTCATGTGGGAGGATATTTACGCGGTCACAGGGGGATCGTGCAAACTCCACACACACAGCACCCGAGGTCGGGATCGAACCTGGAACAATGGTGCTGTGAGACAGCGGCTTTACCCGCTGCGCCACCGTGCCGCCCTCCACGTGCGAGCCTAAATCTGAGGTTAAATCTAGACGGAGACAGTTTCCGTATCGGGACATCTTCTGGGCGGCTGTTAACGCGATGAATTGTCGCTCTGACCGACTGATGTGCCTCTCAGATAAGATGAACACGGCGATCCGCGTGGTGGCGAGATGCATATAGATTTCTTGTGAATCCTCCACCCTCAAACCTTGGTGGATAAAGTACCATTTAGATGTACGACTCTGTTGAGCAAACGGCAGTAAACATGTCCATGGGAAGAGGACTTGTAAGATTTCAGTGGTGAGTTATGTTTTTTAATAATATTGATTTTGAAATAGGATACCACAAAATAGTTTGGTTAGGCTGCTGATTTACCGAGCCTGCAATCTTAATGCCACAAACTTGTTAAACTAATATTTTGTCTTTTATAAATAAAAAACGTTCAAACCTGCAGTATAAATTCACTAGCGCGGGGAATAACTTTCAGCTTATAAAAAAACTCACACATCGTAGAAGGCAGACAAACATGCTGGAGGAACTCAGCGGGAGAGGCAGCATCCGTGGAGCGAAGGAAATAGGTGACGTTTCGGGTCGAGGCCCTTCTTCAGACCTCACTTAGTTGAGTGGTTTTAGGTTAGTTTAGATACAACGCGGAAATGGGCCCTTCTGCCCACCCAGTCTACATTTCTTTAGTCAGAGAGTGGTGAATCTACATAGAAACATAGAAAATAGGTGCAGGAGGAGGCCATTCAGCCCTTCGAGCCAGCACCACCATTCATTGTGATCATGGCTGATCGTCCCCTATCAATAACTCATGCCTGTCTTCTCTCCATATCTCTTGACTCCACTAGCCCCTAGAGCTCTATCTAACTCTCTCTTAAATCCATCCAGTGATTTGGCCTCCACTGCCCTCTGTGGCAGAGAATTCCACAAATTCATAACTCTCTGGGTGAGAAAGTTTTTTCTCACCTCAGTTTTAAAATGGCCACCCCTTTATTCTAAGACTGTGGCCCCTGGTTATGGACTCGCCCAACATTGGGAACATTTTGCCTGCATCTAGCTTGTCCAGTCCTTTTATAATTGTATATGTTTCTATATGATCCCCCCCCTCATCCTTCTAAACTCCAGTGAATACAAGCCTAGTCTTTTCAATCTTTCCTCATATGACAGTCGCGCCATCCCAGGGATCAATCTCGTGAACCTACGCTGCACTGCGGAATCTGTGGAATTATTTACCACAGAAGGCTGTGGAGGCCAAGTCAGCGGATATATTTAAGGCAGAGATAGATAGATTCTTGATTAGTGTGGGAGTCTGGGGTTATGGGGAGAAGGCAGGAGAATGGGGTTAGGAGGGAGAGATAGATCGACCATGATTGAATGGCGGAGTAGACTTTATTTAATTTTGTTCCTATCACTTATGAACTTGTCAGTTTCTGAACTCCAGAACTCTGTGCCATCTTTAATGGCTTTATTCCTCCCGGGTTGTTGCAAATAAACCAAATTTATATCTATTTGTGACTACATGTAACTACAGGGAGCTGAGAACTGGTGCCTTGGCGGTGAAAGGAGTCAGGGTGCGGAGAGCTTGTCTACAATGTTTTTTTATCATTTTTATTAGATTTAAGGTTTAAAGAGTCTTCAGCTGTTTAACGGCACAATATTTATCAGCGCCTACATTTTAATGGATTTGAATGATGCATCCTGGCTTGTTAGCGATTCCAATTATTCCATCAGCAGTTTGGCCAGAACTAAAGCAAAATTGAATTGAATACGTTAGCATCACAAGTGGCAAGTCACAGTGCTTGCATACACAAGGTATGCGAATAGTCGCTATATAAAGGGCGCTGACCAAGCGACCAATGTACAATATTCCAGCAGGGCATCCCGTCCTTCTTTTCTATTCCTTCTTTCATTTCTTCTCTCGTTCACCATCTGCTTCCACCACCTTCTTTGGGCGCTGCATTCTAGATTGGGCGGCACGGGGGCGCGGCGGGTGGAGCTGCTGCCTCACAGTGCCAGAGACCCAGGTTCGATCCTGACCAACCTTCTGCGGCCATTCCTTCTCCCCTGAGATGCTGCCTGCCTCGATGAGTTGCTCCAGTATTTTGCGTCTATCATTGAACCAAATAAAGGAAGATTATTCTCAATGGCAGTACGCTTGAGGCCAAGAGATAGTAGAACGACGCAGCACAATATCAGGCCCTTCGGCCCACAATGTCTGTGCCGACCATGATGCCAAGACCAAGTCTTATCTGCACATCATCCAAATCCCTCCATTCCCTGTATATCCGTGAGCCTGTCCAGAAATGTAATGCTGGTGCATGCTAAGGCTCGTTAAGGTGAAAATATGCTGTAAAAGCAAGAGGACAAGTTAACCAGGTGATACACTAAAGCTAGACACAAAATGGTGGAGTAACTCAGCGGGACAGGCAGCATCTTTGGGGAGAAGGAATGGGTGACGTTTCGGGTCGAGACCCTTCTTCAGACTGAAGAGACGTCGCCCATTCCTTCTCTCCAGAGATGCTGCCTGTCCCGCTGAGTTACTCCACCATTTTCTCCCTTATCTTCAGGGTAAACCAGCAGCCGCAGTTCCTTCCGACACAATAGAGCTCCATTTATGACTGGGATAAATGGAGGGTGGTCTTGGAAGGGAGGATGTTCCTCAAACTGCGGAGCATCCTGGACAATACAGCTCACCCCCTCCATGACACACTGGTCAACCTGAGGAGCACCTTCAGCAACGGACTGGTTCCACCAAGATGCAGCACGGAATGCCACTGGAGATCCTTCTCCCCTGTGGCTATCAAACTGTACAACTCGTCCCCCTTCTGTCGTGGGGTAGACTGAAATGGACCCCTCCCCCCCCCCCAATCGTTGCACGCCCACAATCCTGGACTTTCCACTCATCACTTTAGTTTCACGTACCTTGTTGTGTGTTTATGACTGTTGGCAGACCAATATCCCTCCTGGGATAAATAAAGTTCTATTGTATAGCAACTGTCTAAATCCTCAAATCTGAAAGAGATTGACTAATGGGTATTCAGAAAATAAGTTTGTTAGAATGGATCTACCCTGTCCAATTTTGTAATGGAATTTTTTCAATATCAGAGTCAATTTGACAAGTCATTTTCAGTTTCTCTGGGGAAAGACATATGATTATATTTCTGGGAAAGTTGATGCTGAGTCCGGCTGCATGCTGTTAATGTGTCAAAAGCAAATGTTGAAATAGATGATGCAGTGGTGTATATATTTTTGTGGATGACAGGGACTGACATCGATCAATAAGCAGAACGAAGAAAGCTTTGCTCGTAACTTGAGCGGGGCAACAAGCACGTTGGCGGCACAGTGGCGCAGCGGTAGAGTTGCTGCCCCCGCAGCGCCAGAGGCACGGGTTTGATCCTGACCTACGGGTGCTGTCTGTACGGAGTTTGTACGCTCTCCCCGTGACCTGCGTGGGGAATTTTCCCCAGATCTTCGGTTTCCTCCCACACTTGAAAGACATGCAGGTTTGTAGGATCATTGGGTTGGTATGATTGTAAAATTGTCCCTAGTGCTCATAGGTTAGTGTACGGGGATCGCTGGTCGGTGCGGACTTGGAGGGCCGAAGGGCCTGTTTCGCTAAATCGCTATAAATAAAGTAGGGTTGTCAAAGAAGTGAAAGTGTCAAAGAAATGAAGGAGATGAGGAGGAATTTCTTCAGTCGGAGGGTGGTGAATCTGTGGAATTCTTTGCTACAGACGTCTGTGGAGGCCGAGTCAGTGGATATTTTTAAGGCAGAGATAGATAGATTCTTGATTAGTACGGGTGTCAGAGGTTATGGGGAGAAGGCAGGAGAATGGGGTTAGGAGAGAGGAGAAAGATCGACCATGAATGGCCTAATTCTGCTTCTATGAACTTATGAAATGTTTGAAGTTGTAAACAAGGTAAAGATGGCTTGCTGGTGATCTGAATGGGCCTTCATGGCCAGTTGGAGCCTGGGATGTGTATAATTCTGCCAAGGTCTGGCGATTATTGCAAATGGACTCTGCGGGCTCTTTCCATGCCTGCGGTACTTAATCTTTCTTGCTATTGGGGGAGTGCAGCGTAGGTCTACAAGGTTAATTCCCGGGATGGCGGGACTGTCAGATGCTGAGAGAATGGAGCAGCTGGGCCTGTACACTCTGGAGTTTAGAAGGATGACAGGGGATCTTATTGAATCATATAAGATTATTAAAGGTTTGGACTGATCTACCCCTCCCCCGAAAATGACACTACTGTTACTGTATATACATATATATATTTTACTGTTCCATTATTCTGTGTCCGCACTTCTGGGTGAGATGCTAAGTGCATTTCGGTGTCTCTGTACTTGTAGACTGCACAATGACAATGCATTTGAATCTGAATCTGACACGCTAGAGGCAAGAAACATGTTCCCGAAGTTGGGGGAGTCCTGAACCAGGGGCCACAGTTTAAGAATAAGGGGTGAGCCATTTAGAACGGAGACGAGGAAACACTTTTTCTCACAGAGAGTTGTGAATCTGTGGAATTCTCTGTCTAAGACGGCGGTGGAGGCCGGTTCTCTGGATACTTTCAAAAGAGAGCTAGATAGGGCTCTTAAATATCGCAGAGTCAGGGGATATGGGGAGAAGGCATTAACGGGGTACTGATTGGGGATGATCAGCCATAATCACATTGAATGGCGGTGCTGGTTCGAAGGGCCGAATGGCCTACTCCTGCACCTATTGTCTATTAATCGGGGAAACGTTGCCCTTCGGGTTCCCACTGAATCTTTCCTCTCTCATCTTAAACCTCTTTCCTCTTGACCTTGATTTGTTCTACTCTGGGTAAAAGACTGATCTACCCTATCACTAGCCCTCAGTGAACACCCCTCATCCTCCTGCATTCCAAGCAACAAAGTCCTCACTTGCCCAACCTCGCCCGACAGCTCAAATCCTGCCAACATCCTCGTAAATCTTCGCCGCGCTCTTTTCAGCTTGGCAATATCATTCCTGTAGCACGGCGGCCAAAACTGAACGCAATGCCCCTCGCAACCGCAGGAAACGCTACACTGGTCGCTTTACCTCCCCCCTCGACTCCATCCAAGGATCCAAGCAGTCTTTCCAGTTGAGGCAGAGGTTCACCTGCACCTCCTCCAACTTCATCTATTGCATCAGCTGCTCTACATCGGTGAGACCAAGCGCAGGCTTCGCGATCGCTTCGCCCAACACCTCCGCTCTGTCCGCATTAACCAACCTGATCTCCCGGTGGCTCAGCACTTCAACTCCCCCTCCCATTCCCAATCCAAAGTCAAAGTCAAAAAGTCAAAAGAGTTTATTGTCATGTGTCCCTGACAGGACAATGAAATTATTTCATTGCTTAGCACAACAGAACATAGTAGGTATTGACTACAAAACAGTACCTTTCTGTCCTGGGCCTCCTCCGTGGCCAGAGTGAGCCCCACCGTAAATTGGAGGAGCAGCACCTCATATTTCGCTTGGGTAGTCTGCACCCCAGCGGTATGAACATTGACTTCTCCAATTTCAGGTAGTCCCTGCTTCCTCCCTCCTTCCCCTCCCCTTCCCAGCTCTCCCACAGCCCACTGTCTCCACCTCTTGCTTTCTTCTTCCCGCCCCCCCCCACCCCCACATCATTCTGAAGAAGGGTCTCGACCCGAAACGTCACCCATTCCTTCTCTCCAGTGATGCTGCCTGTCCCGCTGAGTTACTCCAGCACATTGCGTCTATGTTTAATTTTCGATTAGAATGTTTTTAAAAATCCCTACATTTTTATTCCCTTATTCTCGTAATATGTGTTTATGAAACCCAATCTCTCACGCTGAGAAGTACAGATGTTTATTTCAAAGATAAGTGATTTGCTGTTTCATTTAAAAGTTTTTGAGCACTGGCGGAAATCAAGAGCCAAGCATTTATAACTAGCCCCCACACCCCTTCACGAAACCTTGTTCAGATAGTGAACTCTTTCAAAGTCAAGTCAAAGTCAAAAGAGTTTATTGTCATGTGTCCCTGACAGGACAATGAAAATCTTTCTTTGCATAGCACAACAGAACATAGAAGGCATTGACTACAATTATATACGTAAATACACTCATGAATTAATAAATTAATAAAGTGCAAATAACAGATGGAGGGATATTTCATTTCGGAGTCACGTGAGTGACTTCGTGAAGAACCCGCCAGCACGCATGCGCGACATATCGTCGCTCGCATTTGCAGTCGACGGCTGGAGGAGGAGCGCGGCTCACCACCAGCCCTCAAAAGGACCAACTCAGGTAAGTATAACCAACCTTGAGCTGGTTGGGTTTGTCTGTTTGTGTATTTTTCCCTACAGAGAAACATGGACAGAAGGAGTAAGGGCCGCAGGACGTCCGGAAGGATCTGCAGGCCACCAAGCCCGGAGCTCCCTTCTACAGCACCTGCTGGAAGGACCGGGAAAAAGGCACAAAAATCGGGGAGCCCTGTAATCACAGGACCCGAATCACCGGCACAGCTGAGCTCTAGCGGGGTTCCCGCAGAGCAAGAAGTCGGAATAGCGCCGGAGCAGGTGGACCCTGACTCCATTTCTCTCTCGCCAACTGGATCATTGGCAGAGGCGAGCAAAAAGGGTTTATGTGCTGCTGCACGGCCCTTCTCCCTGAGCCCTCATAGCAGAGCCAGGGATAGAGCTCGAGAACCTAGCCCTTTTCGGGCAGAGGGTTCACCAGGTGCCGCTAGATTGCGGCCTGGTGCATCAACAAGACCTGAGTCCACTGGCAGACCAAGGAGGGCCAGTAGAGACTCACCACCTAGTTGGGCCAGGAGCAGTCACACAGGTGAAGTCTCGCCACGGTCACCGCTTCCCCCGCTGGGGGCTGGACGGGACCGTACGCCGTCTGGGTCCAGGAAAAGGACAGTCGGCAAGCCCGCGCGGATGTCGGGTCACCACGCCGAGGCGTCGGGTGCCGATTTTTCGCCGCATATGCCCTCAGAGGCAGCCGGATACAGCTCAGCCAAAAGACGGCGTATGAGCAGATCCGCGCGGGAGTCGTTCAGTTTCGCTGAGGCGGCTGGTAGTGACTTATCGTCACGGCACCGACATTACCTCGATGAGGTATGGGCCAATGATAGGAGCCTCAGAAGTTCCTTCGGGCATGAGGACTCTAACCGCCCATTCACGCACGATGAAGGGCGCATAGACCGGATGGAGAGGATTATGGAACAACTCCTGCTCAATCAAAGACAGGAAACTCACAATTCCAGGGGACTCATGAACATATCCCCATCATCTATGGGTAGCATGAGGCCAGAAGAGGAGGAAATCTTGGTACATGCCCCAGTTGCACCTTAAGTTCCCCAGGAAGAACTCCTGGACGTGGCAGCCACGTTTGGATTACCCATATCAACGGGACAACCCCTCGACTCCAAGCTGGCTGCTACCATAGATTTCCTCACGAACCATCAGCTACAGGAGGAGGTCCTTGCAAAGGCCATGGATAGACACAAGGCGCCGGGCAATTGCAATTCGCTCAATGTGCCTATAGTCAACATGCCTATTTGGGGCAATATCAGCCCAGGCATTCGAACTCAGGAAGTGAAATTACAAAGAATCCTGAAGTTGCTTACATCTGGGATAACCGCGTTTGCAAGGTCGGTGGATGGAGTGGATCTAAACACCGAACAGGAGGATGCACTGGCTCTACTTTGCAACACGCAATACGAAATTAATGCTTTTAGAAAAAGCATTATTAAGCCAACATTAAACCCCAAATTTGCGGGAATATGTAGAGCACCTCCAACACCACCACCCAGACAGCTATTCGGTGAAGACCTCCCGAAGCAGGTCAAAGACCTAGATGATCATGCCAAAACAGTGGGTCTGATGAGGTCACAAACCATGACCAGACAGACGGCCAAGAAAACACCTTTTTTCAGGCCACGAGGTCATACCGAAAGGCCAGCAAGGACCTACGTTCCAGCGCCTCCTATGCACCAACAGCCTCAACAGCCCAGGCCTTTTTTAGGGCTAGGCCCTCAACGGCCAGCATGGAAAATGCGGTTTCCTTACTACCAGCGCAACCCAGCACCTCCACGTCCCACCAAACACGCCAGGGACCACCGATAACCATGAAGGTAAGGCGGTCTGGGTTTCATGCACTGGCATGTCTAACCTCACATGTTGGGGGTAGGCTACGGGGGTTCAAGGAGGCATGGGAAAACATCACCTCGGATGAGTTTATTTTACAAAGTATTCAGGGTTATGAGATTGAGTTCACAAATGGCCAAATTCCTCCACCTCAGCATATGCCGAATCGCAGATTTGCACTTTCCAGGAAGGAAACAGCAGTAGGCTATGCTGAAATATTAAGACTCCTGGAGAAAGGTGTGATAGAAAGAACCACACATGAGCCGGTTGAGTTTGTATCCAATATATTTACTAAAACCAAAAAAGATGGTGGATGTCGGGTCATTATAGATCTAACCCATTTGAATACCTTTGTACAATACACCCATTTCAAAATGGACACGTTTGAAACAGCCAAATCTTTGATTTCTGAGGGCTGCTTCATGGCATGCATTGACTTGAAAGATGCATACTATTCAGTATCCGTTCAGAAACATCACAGGAAGTTCTTGAAATTCATCTGGATGGATCAACTTTGGCAATATAAATCTTTGCCCAATGGGCTTACCACAGCCCCTAGATTGTTTACCAAATTACTTAAACCAGTGTTAGCCACACTGAGGAGGGCAAATCACACGGTCATGGCTTATCTAGATGATATCCTCATTATTGGGCACACATTGGAATCAGCAAAATTGGCAGTATCAGCCACCGTGGAAATATTCCAAAAAATGGGATTTATTATCCATCCAGATAAATCAAAGTTCTGTCCTTCACAGATCATGGACTATCTGGGGTTCACGATAGATTCCAATCACATGATTGCCACCATACCAACTAACAAGGTTGGGGATGCCATTCTAACATGCAAGAACCTGGTCTGCGCCAGTATACCATCAATCAGACAAACTGCTAAGGTAATTGGGAAAATTGTAGCAGTTTTTCCAGCTGCTCAATTCGGACCTTTACATTATCAAAATTTACAAAGATCCAAGATTTCAGCATTGAAATTGAATGCTGGACATTTTGATAGACCTATGCAGCTGCCACTAAAGGCAAAAATTGAGTTACAATGGTGGATTGACAATATCCATAACTCATTTAAACCCATCATTGTGCCTCGTTCGGTGGTATACTTACAAACAGACGCAAGCTCCCATGGCTGGGGAGCTACGGACAACAACACTAGTTGTGGGGGCAGATGGGACTCACTAGAATCTACCCTTTTGTTAACACAAGGGATAAATTATTTGGAGATGCTTGGGGCATTCCACGGACTTAGAGCTTATTGTTCAAACTTTACTGACACTCATGTCCGTCTCCAAATAGACAACACCACTGCGGTGGCATATCTAAATCATATGGGTGGTACCAGGTCAATTTCATGTGATGAATTGGCTAATACAATTTGGCTCTGGTGTATTCAAAGGAATATTTGGATTTCAGCTACCTATTTACCAGGTAAGCTCAACACAGTGGCGGACACCAGGTCACGGAAATTAAATGACAACATCGAGTGGATGTTGAATTCCCAAATATTCGAACAAATTACAGCCAAATTTGGTAAGCCGGATATTGACCTTTTTGCGTCACGGTTAAACCATCAAGTACCAACATATGTATCATGGGAGCCAGATCCTGGGGCAATGGCGATGGACGCTTTCTCGCTAGACTGGGGGAAATGGTTTTTCTATGCATTTCCCCCATTTTGCCTCATCAGTCGGGTATTGCGGAAAATCCAGCTAGATGCTGCTAATGGCATTCTTATCATACCCGACTGGCCTACTCAGTCATGGTATCCGGTGGTCCTTGGCATGATCAGTCAACCATGAGTCCTCTTAGAGGGTTGCCCACAATTGGTGACGAACCCCGTTTCAGGGGAACCACACCCCTACCATAGTCATTTGAATTTATTGGCTTGCAGGATTTGAACAGACCATTACTGAAGTATGGCCTATCATCAAGGACCATGGATACCATGGGAGCATCATGCAGGGAGTCCACAAGACGGCAATATTTATCGCACATCAGGAAATGGGAAACCTACTGCGGCCGCTTGGACATTGCATATGACTCCGTTTCAATCACAAATGTGCTGGAGTTCCTTGCGGGGTTACATCATGACGAACACCTCAGCTATAGTGCCATCAACAGCGCCAGGAGCGCACTATCATACTACCTCAATTTGGAGGTAGGATCCAATAAACTGGTGTCCAAACTGATGCAGGGATTATTCAATTCCAATCCGCCTAGACCGCGTTACAACGTCACCTGGGATATTGGGAATGTACTGACCCTGCTCAGGACATGGTCGCCCATGATTGGGCTTGAATTGGACAAACTCACCCTGAAGTTGGTGATGTTATTGGCACTTACTTCGGCACAAAGAGTACAGACTCTTCACAAGATCAAGATTGATAGAATGATCTCTACCCCTGAAAAGGTTATTTTCTTTATTGATGAATTGCTTAAACAGCACAGGCCTGGGTTTACAGGTCTGCAGCTGGTGTTTCCAGCATACCCCGCTGATGCCAGGCTATGTTTAGCCACCCACATCCGCCACTATATTAAAGTGACGCGGAAATTAAGGGGAATGGAGCAATACTTGCTAATCAGCCATAAGAGACCTCACCACAGAGTGACGGTACAGACTATCTCCAGATGGCTCAGAATCGTCTTGAACGAAGCAGGTATAGATACTAATGTATTTAAATCCCATTCCACCAGGGCTGCATCAACGTCGGCGGCAAAGGTCATGGAGGTGCCCATGGACCATATACTAGCCACAGCGGGATGGGCCAGTGAAGCCACTTTTCAGCGGTTTTATAATAAACCTATTACCGCTCCTGGAATGTTTGCAGAAGCTGTACTGAATGCAGGCCGAGAACATTCGACTATTCCCCTGTGAGGGGTTTTTTCTTTTGTTATTATTAATAAATATTATTATTTTTCAGAACAGCAGTCTGAAAATTTTGATTACTCCTGTCCATCCTTATCGTGGCATGTGTGATAGCATGGACGTTGTCCAGGGCGTGTAATCACAGAGCTTTGAAGTCTTCACGAAGTCACTCACGTGACTCCGAAATGAAATAGTAAGATTAAACGAGAACTTACCAGTTTGAAGTTTGATCTTTATTTTATGAGGAGTTGCGATGAGGGATTTCGTGCCCTCCGCTCCCAACCCTCGATCATAAAGTCAACTGGTAACTAGAGTCTCTTCAATCTTACTATCACAAGTCATTTCTTTGGTTTGTTGGTTCTGTGATTCCACACCGCTGCTTTGAAGAGATGTCGCGCATGCGTGCTGGCGGGTTCTTCACGAAATCCCTCATCGCAACTCCTCATAAAATAAAGATCAAACTTCAAACTGGTAAGTTCTCGTTTAATCTTACTATTAATGTTCATAGTTTTGTCTGTGCCAAGTTTAATAGCCTGATGGCTGTGGGGAAGTAGCTATTCCTGAACCTGGACGTTGCAGTCTTCAGGCTCCTGTACCTTCTACCCGAAGGTAGCAGGGAGATGAGTGTGTGGCCAGGATGGTGTGGGTCCTTGATGATGCTGCCAGCCTTTTTGAGGCAGCGACTGTGGTAGATCCCCTCGATGGAAGGAAGGTCAGAGCCGATGATGGACTGGGCAGTGTTTACTACTTTTTGTAGTCTTTTCCTCTCCAGGGCACTCAAGCTGCCGAACCAAGCCATGATGCAACCGGTCAGCAAGCTCTCTACTGTGCACCTGTAGAAGTTAGAGAGAGTCCTCCTTGACAGACTAACTCTCCGTAATCTTCTCAGGAAGTAGAGGCGCTGCAGTCACTTGTAACTTGTCAAACTGCAGTCACTTGTAATGTGGGAAACGGTAAAACATTTAATATTTATCACGGGAGACGGCAAAATTCTTTATTTATCCTCCGACATTTTCGCCACCTCCAACGGGATCCCACCACTGGCCACATCTTCCCATCTCCGCCCCTCTCCGCTTTCCTCAGAGACCGTTCCCTCCGCAACTCCCTGGTCAACTCGTCCCGTCCCACCCCCTCCCCAGGTACTTTCCCCTGCAACCCCTCAGAGATGCGACACCTGTCCCTTTGCCTCCTCCCTCGACTCCAACCAAGGACACTAACGTTCTATTCAGGTGAGGCAGAGGTTCACTTGCACCTCCTCCAACCTCATCTACTGTATCGTTTAAGAAGGAACTGCAGATGCTGGAAAGTCGAAGGTAGACAAAAATTCTGGAGAAACTCAGCGGGTGAGGCAGCATCTATGGAGCGAAGGAAATAGGCAACGTTTCACGTCGAAACCCTGTATTCGCTGTTCTAGGTTCTGGACTCCTGTACATCGGCGAGACCAAGCGCAGGCTCGGCGATCGTTTCGCTGAACACCTCCGCTCAGTCCGCCTAAACCTACCTGGTCTCCCGGTTGCTCAGCACCTTCACCCATTCCTTCTCTCCATAGATGCTGCCTCACCCGCTGAGTTTTTTAGTTTAGTTTGGAGATGCAGCTCGGAAACAGCCCCGAGTCCGCGCTGGCCAGCGATCCCCGCGCGCTAACACTATCCTACACACACTAGGGACAATTTACCCATGGAATGAGCAAGCAGCAGCAGCAGTTCCAGTGGCAACATGTATAAGACAAGTACATGGATAGCGAGGTTTAAAAGATTATATGGGCCACGCACACACACACGTTTAAGAATGAGTCACAGTCATGGGACCAGACAGTCTGTCTCTTTACAACATCATCCTTCACATTTCAAAGTAATACCTTCCTTAAATGTCCATTAGAGTTGATATTCTGAAGACAGTTTCTTGTTTGACTTAGTGGCTTCATCTCCCTTAATATCTCTTGATAAATCCCTGACGGGGACTTGTAAGTGGCTCATCAGCCGGCAAGAGTGAACTGCAGCCTTGACAGGGAAGGGAAAGGTTCGGAGGGATACGGGCCAAATGTCGGCAGGTGGGACTAGCGTGGATGGGGCACGTTGGCGCAGCGGTAGAGTTGCTGCCTCACAGCGCCAGAGAACACAGCGTCAGGTTCGATCCTGACTACGGGTGCTGTCTGTACAGAGTCTGTACGTTCTCCCCGTGACCTGCGTGGGTTTTCTCCGGGTGCCCCGGTTTCCTCTCACACTACAAAGACATGCAGGTTTTTAGGCTAGTTAGCTTCTGTAAACTGTCCAAGGTGTGTAGGAAAGTGTTGGTGTGTGCGTGTCGTTAGTCAGCACGGACTCGGTGGGCTGAAGAGCCTGTTTCCGCGCTGTATCTATAAAGTTAAGTCTAAAGTCTGTGTCCTCTAGCTGTCAATGTCATTATCCTGGGGAAAATATGTGACCATGCACTTTATCTATGACCCTAATCATTTTGTTCAGACCTCTATCATCATCCCTGAACTTCCTGCGCTCCAAGGATAATAGTCCCACCTAACTGAAGACAGCTCTCAAGAGAGAGTTAGATCTAGCTCTTAGGGCTAACGGAATCAATGGACATAGTGAAAAAGCAGGAACGGGTTACTGATTTTGGATGATCAGCCATGATCACATTGAATGGCGGTGCTGGCTCGAAGGGCCAAATGGCCTCCTCCTGCACTTATTGTCTATGTTTCTATGTAAGGCCTCTTGGTCCTTGGTTTCCTGGTCCTCCAAAATATTCTAAATGGAATTTAAACTGGAGGTGTTGGAGGGAGGACTTAAGCCAGAAAGGGTTTTTGGGAAGAAAGGGCTACCTTAAATTTAGTTGCGTCTGGTTGGGTAACTATGGTAGGGAGAAGACTATTCCATGCTTTAATTGTGCGGGGGAAGTACGAGATGCTGTACACATCTGTCTTGGTAGCTGGAATCTCAAATTGGATCGAATGCCCTCGTCTGCTCCAAATAGGTTTGGGTTTGGTGTTGGTTTGGTCATCTATGTCGAGCTGACCATTTAACATTTTGTAAAAGCAGGTCAAACGGTGAGCTTCACGTCTTGTCTTGGAGAGGGTTCCACCCCGACCCGTGAATTCAGAAGCTTGGCAACACTCGCTTCTCTCTCATAGGTATTAGTAACAAATCGAGCTGCCTGTCTTTGGACACGTTCGATGGAAGAAATATTTGTATTTGTGTGTGGGTCCCAAACTGCAACTGCGTAGTCCAATGAGGTCTAACAAGGGTGAAGTACAGCTTCTCCTTGACAGAAGTTGAACAATGATGAAAGTTGCGTCTCAGAAAATTTAGGACATCTGGTGCTTTCACCGTTGCATGATGAGTCTGACCATTTGGAAGGGTTGAACTGCATGCCCCATTGTTGTGGCCACCCAACCATAGTATCGAGATCCTTTTGGAGAGCATCTTCATCATCAGCTGACTTAATTGGACGGTACAGCAAACAATCATCAGCGAATAGTCTGGTCGTGCTTGCGACTTGCTGATGGATGTCATTTATGTAAAGCAAAAACAGATGTGGGCCAAGTACTGTGCCCTGGGGTGTACCACTCAACACTGGGTGCCAATTGGAGCTCTTTCCGTTCACACACACGCGCTGAAGACGTTTTGTCAGGAAACTGGAAATCCATCGATTCGTGCTGGAACAAATACCATAGAAGTCAAGCTTCCGAAGCAGTCTCTGGTGTGGGATGACATCAAATGCTTTAGAAAAGTCCAGCACTACTAAATGCGTGATGATGTTACTGTCAAGGTGCTTGTCCAGGTCATTTGTTGTCAGGATAAGCTGAGACTCGCATGATCTATGCCTCCTAAATGCATGTTGGCTGTCAGCAAGAATGTTATGTTTGCTCACGTGTCGCATCAGATTACTATCAATTAAATGCTCCAGCAATTTGCAGCAAGTACTTGTTAATGAAACAGGATGATAATTCGCTGGGTTGGTGGTTGAACCCTTATTAAAGAGAGGAGTGATGTTGGCCTTCCTCCAATCCAGCGGGAACATCGTCCGAGTCAAGCGATTGTTGGAAAATGAACTGTAAAACTGGAGCCAGTTCTTCGGCTGCGATCTTGAGGGCTTGATTCTGTATCTGATCTGGTCCAATTGCTTTTGTGGTATTAATGTTGAGCAATAACTTCTTGACACCTTCAACCTCAATTTTAATAGCAGGCATATCAGCATTTGGGCTGGGCGGAAGGACTGGAAATGATTGAGGCTCCACATCTTCCCGGGTGAAAACGTGTTGGAATTGGTTCGCAAGACCTTCTGCTTTCGCCTGGTCCTCAGTGATCAGACAGTTGTTCACTTTAAGCATCTGGACACCAGCGTTGTCTGTCCGTCAGGATTTCACATATCTCCAAAAAGCCTTGGGTTGTTGTCCCCCAGGAATAGAGGAAACATGTTGTCTATGAGCACTCCTAATGTCCTCATGAATCTTGAGTTGACTTCAGTTGAGTTTAGTTTAGTTTAGTTTAGAGGTACAGCACAGAAGCGGACCCTTCGGCCCACCGAGTCCGTGCCGACCAGCGATCCCCACACACTAACACTATCCTACACACACCAGGGACAATTTACATATTAAACCAAGCCAATTACCCAACAAACCTGCACGTCTTTGGAATGCGGGAGGAAACCGCAGAAACCCCACGCAGGTCACGGGGAGAAGGCACAAACTCCGTGCAGACAGCACCCGTAGTCGGGATCGAACCCGGGTCCCCGGCGCTGCGAGGCAGCAACTCCACCGCTGCGCCACCGTGACCGCCCTTTTCGTGCTTGCTTCTATCAGCCAAACGATTTCGGAAACACTTTTCTCTTACAATTTTCTTACAATCAGTTAGTATAGGGATTCAGAATAGAGAACCTCAAGCTGAACATTTGTACTTTTCCTGTAAGTTGTCTGAACAAATAGATGACATCTTTCTCTGCTCACCAGCCTGTGTGGGTTCGCAGTCAAACATATTCTCCACATTAAAATTCGCTCATTCTTCCTTTCCAATACTTCGGTTGCCATTTGTCATCTATCTATGTCAGCCCCTCTGATATCTCTGCTTCCCTGCAACCTTGTGCATTCCCCTCCCCCCCCTCACTGATTTTAATCAGTCAGTAGTTGCTGCCTATGTGCAGGAAGGAAGCACAGAGGCTAGTTTACACCGAAAATAGGCACAGAATGCTGGAGCAACTCAGCGGGTCAGGCAGCGTCTCTGGAGAGAATGGGTGACGTTTCAGACTCACTGCTTGCTACCTGAATCACTTTGATTGGCGAATTATTATTTTTTGTTTTTGTTTTTTGCCGTCTGCAATGAAGATAAAGATGATCTAATTTCCCTTGTGCCTAACCAGCCTGAAGAAGGGTCTCGAGCCGAAACGTCACCCATTCCTTCTCGCCAGAGAAGGTCCTTGTTCATCAGTCAATGAAAGTAAGCATGCAGGTACAGCAGGCTGTGAAGAAAGCGAATGGCATGTTGGCCTTCATAACAGGAGCAGTTGAGTATAGGAGCAAAGAGGTCCTTCTGCAGTTGTACAGAGCACTAGTGAGACCACACCTGGAGTGGTGTGAGTAGTTTTGGTCTCCTAATTTGAAGAAGGACATTTTTGCTATTGGGGGAGTGCAGCGTAGGTTTACAAGGTTAATTCCCGGGATGGCGGGACTGTCATATGCTGAGAGAATGGAGCAGCTGGGCTTGTACACTCTGGAGTTTAGAAGGATGAGAGAGGATCTTAATGAAACATATAAGATTGTTAAGGGTTTGGACACGCTAGAGGCAGGAAACATGTTCCCGACGTTGGGGGAGTCTAGAACCAGGGGCCACAGTTTGAGATTAATTATTATCTGAATGGTAGCCGATTAGGAAAAAGGGAGATGCAACGAGACCTGGGTGTCATGGTACACCAGTCATTGAAAGTAGGCATGCAGGTGCAGCAGGCAGTGAAGAAAGCGAATGGTATGTTAGCATTCATAGCAAAAGGATTTGAGTATAGGAGCAGGGAGGTTCTACTGCAGTTGTACAGGGTTTTGGTGAGGCCACACCTGGAGTATTGCGAACAGTTTTGTTCTCCAAATCTGAGGAAAGACATTCTTGCCATAGAGGGGGTACAGAGAAGATTCACCAGACTGATTCCTGGATGTCAGGACTTTCATATGAGGAAAGACTGGATAGACTCGGCTTGTACTCGCTGGAATTTAGAGGATTGAGAGGGGATCTTATAGAAACTTACAACATTCTTAATGGATTGAACAGGCTAGATGCAGGAAGATTGTTCCCGATGTTGGGGAGGTCCAGAACAAGGGGTCACAGTTTAAGGATAAGGGGGTTTAGGACCGAGATGAGGAAAATATTTTTCACACAGAGCGTGGTGAGTCTGTGGAATTCTCTGCCACAGAAGGTAGTTGAGGCCAGTTCATTGGCTATATTTAAGAGGGAGTTAAATGTGGCCCTTGTGGCTAAAGGGATCAGGGGGTATGGAGAGAAGGCAGGTACGGGATACTGGGTTGGATGATCAGCCATGATCATATTGAATGGAGGTGCTGGCTCGAAGGGCCAAATGGCCTACTCCTGCCCCTATTGTGTATTGTCCAGAGATGCTGCCTGTCCCGCTGAGTTCCTCCAGCTTTTTGTGTCTACCAGGATAAAGTAGTCCATTTAAGCCGGAGTAATTCGCATGAAATAATAATGCATAATTTACCATTTTTAAATCCCGCAACTTACAATCGTTTGAGCACTAGCTGAGCGTTTTAACAGTGTAATAATTGCAGTATTTAATAGCTGCTGCAACGGGAGTGATGAGACTACTTTTGCATTTCTGTGTTTGAATCACGTCGTAAATCACTTTAAACTTTACAGGGAAGGGCTGGTGAAATGATCAGAATTCTTAACGTTAAGTGGTTTCCTTTTGCTCAGCCCTGACCATCCATCATGGTGAAAATTCACAACATTAAATAGTGATAATGAGATATAAATAGTTCTTGAAATAACTTGCCCGAAGATCCTTCCACGTTGCAGAATAATAGATCTCAGTAACGGCTTCTTTCCCCTCCGTTATCAGGCATCTGAACGGCCCTTCCATAAGCTAGGGCACTGTCCGATTCACCTCTACCTCATTGCGGACATTGGACTTTGTCTCTGGAACTGGTGCGCTACAATGCTGAGAACTATAACTGAAACAGTGCATTTCACTGTACCTCTGCACACATGACAGTATTGGACATATACCTAGGTCCCCCTGTACAGTAAAGATGTCCAGCGGCTGCTGCTAGTAAGAGTTTGATTGTTCTGTTTTCAGTACATATAACAATTGAACTTTTGTGTCTATCTTCAGTATCTATTCCTTCCCTTCACAGATGCTGCCTGACCCGCTGAGTTACTCCAGCACTCTGTGAAACGTCACCTATCCACGTTCTCCACAGATGCTGCCTGACCCGCTGAGTTACTCCAGCACTCTGTGAAACGTCACCTATCCATGTTCTCCACAGATGCTGCCTGACCCGCTGAGTTACTCCAGCACTCTGTGAAACGTCACCTATCCATGTTCTCCACAGATGCTGCCTGACCCGCTGAGTTACTCCAGCACTCAGTGAAACGTCACCTGTTCCTCCTCTCCAGAATACCATAATATCCGATAATTCGCACCCTTAGTAATTGGCACCATTTGAAAAATCACTTATTTTTGGAGAGAAGGAATGGGCGACGTTTCGGGCCGAGACCCGAAGGGTCTCGAGCCGAAACGTCACCCATTCCTTCCCTTCACAGATACTGCCTGACCCGCTGAGTTACTCCAGCACTCTGTGAAACGTCACCTATCCACGTTCTCCACAGATGCTGCCTGACCCGCTGAGTTAGACATAGAAACATAGAAAATTGGTGCAGGAGTAGGCCATTCGGCCCTTCGAGCCTGCACCGTCATTCAATATGATCATCGCTGATCATCCAACTCAGTATCCTGTACCTGCCTTCTCTCCATACCCCCTGATCCCTTTAGCCACAAGGGCCACATCTAACTCCCTATTAAATATAGCCAATGAACTGGCCTCAACTACCTTCTGTGGCAGAGAATTCCAGAGACTCACCACTCTCTCTGTGTAACTCTCTGAGTTACTCCAGCACTCTGTGAAACGTCACCTATCCATGTTCTGCACAGATACTGCCTGACCCGCTGAGTTACTCCAGCACTCTGTGAAACGTCACCTATCCATGTTCTCCACAGATGCTGCCTGACCCGCTGAGTTACTCCAGCACTGTGTCTATCAACAATTAAATACCTCGTCTCCTGAATTCTATTCCCCAACACGTTTGTCTATTCTACCCTTAACTGTATCTTTTCCACTTGCTTTAATCTCTGCCAATAACAGTCTGCTCCATATTTTTATTTTAGTTCAGTTTAGAGATACAGAGCGGAATGCAGGCCCTTCGGCCCACCGAGTCCCTGCCGGCCAGCGAGCCCCGCACACTAACACTATCCTACACACACTTGGGACAATTTACATTTGACGCCAAGCCAAACCTACAAACCTGCACATCTTTGGAGTGTGGGAGGAACCCGGAGATCTCGGATGGAACCCACGCGGTCACGTGGAGAGCGTGCAAACTCCGTACAGACAGCACCTGTAGTCGGGATCGAACCTGGGTCTCCGACGCTGTAAGGCAGCAACTCTACCGCTGCGCCACCGTGCCACCCTTAATCGCCCTATCCTCATCACGTTGCGGATGCAGAGGTTCATTCTCTTGGATTTCATTGTTGTGTTTCAGTACGCATGTGACAATGGACAATAGGTGCAGGAGGAGGCCATTCGGCCCTTCGAGCCAGCACCGGCATTCAATGTAATCATGGCTGATCATCCCCAATCAGTAAGAATGAAATACTCTCTACGCATGGCTTTAACGTTCCCTGCGGCCAACAACACGGCTGCAGTGAATGATCCAATACGGAATATTTCAGCCAAAGAGATAGATGTGATTATCATCTGGATGGGCCGTACAGAAGGTACAGAAGTATAAAGACGCACACCTCCAGATTCAGGGACAGTTTCTTCCCAGGCAACTGAACCATCCCACCACAACCAGAGAGCGGTCCTGAACTACTATCTATCTCATTGGTGACCCTCGGACTATCCTTGATCGGACTTTGGGGGTTACACAAAAAGCTGGAGAAACTCAGCGGGTGCAGCAGCATTTAAGGAGCGAAGGAGATAGGCGACATTTCGGGTCGAGACCCTTCTTGATCGTACTTTGCTGGCTTTACCTTGCACTAAACGTTATTCCCCTATCCTGTATCCGTACACTGTGGACAGCTCGATTGTAATCATGTATTGTCTTTCCGCTGACTGGTTAGCACGCAACAAAAGCTCTTCACTGTACATAGAAACATAGAAACATAGAAATTAGGTGCAGGAGTAGGCTATTCGGCCCTTCGAGCCTGCACCGCCATTCAATATGATCATGGCTGATCATCCAACTCAGTATCCCGTACCTGCCTTCTCTCCATACCCTCTGATCCCCTTAGCCACAAGGGCCACATCTAACTCCCTCTTAAATATAGCCAATGAACTGGCCTCAACTACCCTCTGTGGCAGAGAGTTCCAGAGACCCACCACTCTCTGTGTGAAAAAAGTCCTTCTCATCTCGGTCCTAAAGGATTTCCCCCTTATCCTTAAGCTGTGACCCCTTGTCCTGGACCTCCCCAACATCGGGAACAATCTTCCTGCCTGTCCAACCCCTTAAGAATTTTGTAAGTTTCTATAAGATCCCCTCTCAATCTCCTAAATTCTAGAGAGTATAAACCGAGTCTATGCAGTCTTTCTTCATAAGACAGTCCTGATATCCCAGGAATCAGTCTGGTGAACCTTCTCTGCACTCCCTCTATGGCAATAATGTCCTTCCTCAGATGTGGAGACCAGAACTGTACGCAATACTCCAGGTGTGGTCTCACCAAGACCCTATACAACTGAAGTAGAACCTCCCTGCTCCTATACTCAAATCCTTTTGCTATGAAAGCTAACATACCATTCGCTTTCTTCACTGCTGCTGTACCTGCATGCCTACTTTCAATGACTGGTGTACCATGACACCCAGGTCGCGCTGCATCTCCCCTTTTCCTAATCGGCCTCCATTTAGATAATAGTCTGTTTTCCTATTTTTGCCACCAAAGTGGATAACCTCACATTTATCCACATTATACAGCATCTGCCGAACATTTGCCCACTCACCCAGCCTATCCAAGTCACCTTGCAGTCTCCTAGCATCCTCCTCACAGCTAACACTGCCCCCCAGCTTAGTGTCATCCGCAAACTTGGAGATATTGCCTTCATTTCCCTCATCTAGATCATTACTGTATATTGTAAATAGCTGGGGTCCCAGCACTGAGCCTTGCGGTACCCCACTAGTCACTGCCTGCCATTGTGAAAAGGACCCGTTTACTCCTACTCTTTGCTTCCTGTTTGCCAGCCAGTTCTCTATCCACATCAATACTGAACCCCCAATGCCGTATGCTTTAAGTTTATATACTAATCTCTTATGTGGGACCTTGTCGAAAGCCTTCTGGAAGTCCAGATACAGCACATCCACTGGTTCTCCCCTATTCACGCTACTAGTGTACCTCGGTACACGTGACAATAAACTGAACTGAAACTGAATTGGAAACTCTTCTAGCCAATTTGCGAAGTGTTCTGTAACCTTATCTCATTATCCTGGACACAAAATGCTGGAGTAACTCAGCGGGACAGGCAGCATCTCTGGAGAGAAGGAATGGGTGACGTTCCGGGTCTTCAGACTGATCATTATCCTCTCGTTCTCTTGGTTTTGCTTTGTTGGACAGAGGTTTGTCTGGCTCTGGGACATCAGATCCATTATTTTCTCACAGTACGAATGGCAGACTGCAACATAGAAAAACTGGGACAGTTTTGTTTTGTATTAGCCAGTTGTGTGATTTTTATATTAGGTATGGCATTATTGCTTCATTTGTCATTAGCATGTCAAAAATACTTTCCCTGAATTGGTTTGTCGAAGTACCTTAGCACAGACAAGCTCCATTAACTGGAGTATTGTATTACATAACTAACTCATTGCTAAGCTGTGAATACACAGAGAGGGCAGTGTACATGTTTATGTCTGAGTCCAATGTGTTTCTGTCTGGTAGTGTTAGTGTGCGGGGATCGCTGGTCAGCACGGACTTGATGGGCCGAAGGGCCTGATTCCGCGCTGTATCTCTAAAGTAAAAATATGGGGCACACTATCATTGGACAAGACTGAATGAATGATAAGTTTATTGGCCAAGTATTCACATACAAGGAATTTGCCTTGGTGCTCCGCCTGCAAGTGACAACATGACATACATTGACAGTTAAGAATGACACATAAAACATTAAACATTAATAATGAAGGAAGTGGTAAAGATGCGGTCACAGAGTGATACAGCATGGAAACAGGCCCTTCGGCCCAACTTGCCCACACCGGCCAACATGTCCCAGCTACACTCGTCCCACCTGCCCGCGCATGGCCCATATCCCGCCAAACCTGTCCTATCCATGTACCTGCCTAACTGTTTCTTAAACGTTGGGAGAGTCCCAGCCTCAACTACCTCCTCTGGCAGCTCGTTCCATACGCTTCTTTAGTCAGAGGGTAGTTAATCTGTGGAACTCATTGCCACAGAGGGCTGTGGAGGCCAAGTCAGTGGCTATTTTTAAGGCTGAGATACTGTAGACAAATTCTCATTTAGAACGGGTGTCAAGGGTTATGGGGAGAAGGCAGGAGAATGGGATTAGGAGGCAGAGATCAGCCATGATTGAATGGCGGAGTGGACTCGATGGGCCGAATGGCCTAATTCTACTCCTATAATTTAGGAACTAATGTACTTTGTTATTCTGAGGTGCTTTTTCTAAGAGTTAACTTAGTTAGTGACCCTGAGACGGGATTTGTCCAGTTTTCTTGTCAGGATTGCATAAAAATGGAAAATAGACGTGATATTTAGATTAAATGTCTTTATGAATAATAATATTTTCTGGAACTTCAAAGACTTTTTTCGGGTATTATCATAAATCCCTGGTCGGTTTTGATAGCTAAAGTTAGTTGATTTACATGATTAAATGCATATGAAGTACCAGAAATATGAAAGATTTATTTAATATTTTAAGTTGCAATAAAAAAGTAAATATTTTACATTGAGCCTGATAATAGCTTTAGTTCAGAGGCTTTGATTTCATCGTCTCGAGAAGTTTGAGACAATAAAGTTTGAAGCTATAAACAAACGCGCCATTAACCAAATCCTTAATTCCCACAATTAATGTAAACTTTTGAAGTTTGCGAAGGGAACAAGACTGCAGAAATAATGACATTTAGCACTTGGAACGACAGCGCTTCAGACAAGGAACTGCATATGCCGTTTTACACAAAGAAAAAGACACAAAATGCTGGAGTAACTCAGCGGGTCAGGCAGCATCTGTGGAGAACGTGGATAGGTGACGTTTCACAGAGTGCTGGAGTAACTCAGCGGGTCAGGCAGCATCTGTGGAGAACATGGATAGGTGACGTTTCACAGAGTGCTGGAGTAACTCAGCGGGTCAGGCAGCATCTGTGAAGAACATGGATAGGTGACGTTTCACAGAGTGCTGGAGTAACTCAGCGGGTCAGGCAGCATCTGTGGAGAACATGGATAGGTGACGTTTCACAGAGTGCTGGAGTAACTCAGCGGGTCAGGCAGCATCTGTGGAGAACATGGATAGGTGACGTTTCACAGAGTGCTGGAGTAACTCAGCGGGTCAGGCAGCATCTGTGAAGAACATGGATAGGTGACGTTTCACAGAGTGCTGGAGTAACTCAGCGGGTCAGGCAGCATCTGTGGAGAACATGGATAGGTGACGTTTCACAGAGTGCTGGAGTAACTCAGCGGGTCAGGCAGCATCTGTGGAGAGAAGGAATGGGTGATATTTTGGGTCAAAGCTCTGCCTTTTCATTGGCGGATGGTTGGACAAAGGCCAGAGATGAAAAGACAAAAACTGAGATAAGGAGATAAGGATAGAAGTGTCTGATGAAGGGTTCTGCCTGAAACGTCACCTATCCATGTTCTCCACAGATGCTGCCTGACCCGCTGAGTTACTCCAGCACTTTGTGAAACGTCACCTATCCATGTTCTCCACAGATGCTGCCTGACCCGCTGAGTTACTCCAGCACTTTGTGTCCTTGTTTTTGTAAAGCAGCATCTGCAGTTTGTGTACTCCCATGTGCTTGGCCATGGTATGATGTCTATGGGATGTGGGAGGAAGGAGAGCTGGTGAGCATGTGATCGATGTCCACCATGGACTCTGGGCCGAAGGGCCTGTTTCCACACTGTATCTCTAAACTAGTAACATTTTGGTTTTGTCCGAGTACCTATCGTGTTTTTCTTGTGAAGTACATGTGGACATGACTATGTGGCGCAGCGGGTAGAGCTGCTGCCTCACAGCACCACAGATTCAGGTTCAATCCTGACTACGGGTGCTGTCTGTACGGAATTTGCACGTTCTCCCCGTAACCTGTGTGGGTTTTCTCCAGGTGCTCCGGTTTCCTCCCACACTCCAAAGACGTGCAGGCTTGTAGGTTAATTGGCCTGTTTAAAAATTATAAATAGTCCATCTAGCCATTGAGTCTAGTCCTTCTTGCTATTGGGGGAGTGCAGCGTAGGTTTACAAGGTTAATTCCCGGGATGGTGGGACTGTCAAATGCTGAGAGAATGGAGCAGCTGGGCTTGTACACTCTGGAGTTAGACGGATGAGAGGGGATCTTATTGAAACATATAAGATTATTAAGAGCTTGGACATACTAGAGGCAGGAAACATGTTCCCGATGTTGGGAGAGTCCAGAACCAGGGGCCACACACAGTTTAAGAATAAGGGGTAAGCCATTTAGAACGGAGACGAGGAAGCACTTTTTCTCACAGAGAGTGGTGAGTCTGTGGAATTCTCTGCCTCAGAGGGCGGTGGAGGCCGGTTCTCTGGATGTTTAAGAGAGAGCTGGATAGGGCTCTTAAAGATAGTGGAGTCAGGGGATATGGGGAGAAGGCAGGAACGGGGTACTGATTGGGGATGATCAGCCACGATCACGTTGAATGGAGCTGCTGGCTCGAAGAGCCAAATGGCCTACTCCTGCACCTATTGTCTATTGTCTAGTGTGTGTGTAGGATAGTGCTAGTGTGCAGCGATCGCTGGTCGAAGGGCCTGTTTCTGCTCGGTATCTTTAAACTAAACCAAACCAAACCTCGGCAGGATGTGGTCGTCCAGTCTACAGGTCATGTTCCCAATCGAGCTGATGAGTCAATGTCTAGATTTCCAAGTCTGAAGTTTCCAAGTGGACACAGATTGCTTCGACTACAATGCTGACCGACGGTTTCTGATGTGAAACCCAGGAGCTGCTGATTCCCAGAAACAAACATTTCCTCCCTTAATAGTCTCCATCCGGATCTGGCACCAAGCTCAAAATTATTAAATATCCCAAATCACAGCCTCCCGGCAGCTCCCACTAAGGTTCTCTGGTTTCCTTTGGTAGAACGGAGACTCCATCATTTAGAAACAGAGAAACATGGAAAAGAGTTGCAGGAGTAGGCCATTCGGCCCTTCGAGCCAGCACCACCATTCAATATGATCATGGCTGATCATCCCCAATCAGTACCCCGTTCCTGCTTTCTCCCCATATCCTTTGATTCCATTGGCCCCAAGAGCTAAATCTAACTCTCTCTTGAAAACATCCTGTGAGTTGGCCTCCGCTGCCTTTTGTGGCAGAGGATTTGGGATTAAAATGGAAAACATCCGTTTACTGTTGTGGCTTTAATTTCCCTTGTCTCAGTTAAGACTGTTTCTGCAGTGACCTCCTCAGTTTAGCTTTATGACTGCATCGTTTCCCTCCGAGTGCTCTGGTTTCCTCCCACGTCCCAATTAGGGTTTGTCGGTTAATCGGCCCTCCGTAAATTGTTCCCAGTGTAAGAATTGATGAGAAAGTGGCATCTCGTAAAATTAGTGTGAATGGTCGGCGCAGACTCGATGGGCCGAAGGGCCCGTTTCCATGCTGTATCTCTAAACTAAACTATACTATACTATATGGAAGATACTTTCAAGAGGGAGCTAGATAGGGCTCTTAAAGATAGCGGAGTCACGGGATATGGGGAGAAGGCAGGAGCGGGGCACTGATTGGGGATGATCAGCCATGATCACATTGAATGGCAGTGACAACTAAATGAGTTCAGACGCACTAATTGGCCTTGTCTGCGCACGTGGTGTAATGGGGAGATATTTTGTTAAAAGGGTGTTCTGGAATGAACGAGAGGCAAGGTGTTTGGCTAAACTTGGTGTCTCTTGTCTGTTGCGTTCAGTCGTGAGATTTAGTGGATTCTACAACTCTACGTTGCTTAGGGGTTAATCAAGCCCAGGTCATCGCACAGAGATTACCAAGCAATGAACCCAAGGTGGACAAAAATGCTGGAGAAACTCAGCGGGTGCGGCAGCATCAATGGAGCAAAGGAAATAGGCGACTTTTTGGGTCGAGACCCTTCTTCAGACTGATGTGGGGGCAGGAAGAAAAAAGGGAGAGGCGGAGACAGTGGGCTGTGGGGGAGCTGGGAAGGGGAGGGGAAGGAGGGAGAAAGCAGGGACTACCTGAAATTGTTCAATGTTCATATCCCTGGGGTGCAAACTGCCCAAGCGAACTATGAGGTCCAGCTCCTCCAATTTACAGTGGGCCTCACTCTGGCCATGGAGGAGGCCCAGGACAGAAAGGTCGGATTCGGAATGTGAGGGGGAGTTGAAGTGTTGATCCACCGGGAGATCAGGTTGGTTATTGCGAACCGAGCGGAGGTGTTGGGCGAAGTGATCGCCAAACCTACGCTAGGTTTCACCGATGTAGAGCAGCTGACGCAGCTAGAACAGCGGATGCTATAGATGAGGTTGGAGGTGGTGCAGGTGAACCTCTGCCTCACCTGGAAAGACCGCTTGGGTCCTTGGATGGAGTCAAGGGGGGAGGTAAAGCGACAAGTGTAGCGTTTCCTGCGGTTGCACCCAAGCAAGTTATTTTGGAGAAAGAAGAGCAAATGCTACTGATGTTCACACCAGAAGCTTAGTACACGACCTCGGGTGGGCAGGAACCTCCGGCCCAATACTTAGACAATATACTCCAGTAATGGCGGAAAGCAGACCAATCCTCAAATAGTTTGGATTTCAAAAATCTGCTAAATGTCAAACGCTGGCAGCTTATTTATTTTGTATTTCTAAGCTTTATGGCCTTACGTGAACCATTTTGCCAGGTAATATATGGACCCCTTGTCAAACACGCAAAATCCAGTCTTGGGAATCCATTCATCGTTCCAAAGTTCGTAAATTAAGCGTTTTTTTTTTTTAAGAGATATTTTTTTATACCTACTAGTTCAGATTCAAACTTTATTGTCATTGTGCAGTGTACAAGTACAGAGGGACAACGAAATGCAGTTAGCATCTCACCCAGAGGTGCCAACACAGAATAATGCAACAGTAATATATATATATGTGTTTTCGGGGGGTGGGGGGGAGAGATCAGTCACTGGGGGAAGGAGTGTCCGGGGAGGGGGGGGGGGGGGGGGGGGTGACTGGCAATCGTCAAGGTGCAGAGTTAACTATTGTAACAGCCGCAGGGAAGAACCTGTGTCCTGAACCTGCTGGTCCGGCAACGGAGAGACCTGTAGCGCCTAACAGGTCTCTGTAGGAGGGTAAACAGTCAGTGGTCGGGGTGAGAGCAGTCCTTGACCATGCTGCACGCTCTTCGCAGACATCTCTTGCTCTGGACAGAATCAATGGAGGGGAGTGAGGAACTGGTGATGCGTTGGGCAGCTTTCGCAGATTTTCACAGTTCATCTTTGGCAGATGTTCACGAATGGAGAAAATACAAATCGGGGGGTGGAGGAACAAAGTAAAAATATTAATTTGAGAAACTCGTAGTATTGGTGAAGCCAGGTTATTACTCTATGGAACTGACCTGTTGGCGGGCCAGAGTATCAGAGGACATAGGTTCAAGGTGAAGGGGAAAAGATTTAATAGGAATCTGAGGGGTAACTTTTTCACACAAAGGGCGGTGGGTGTATGGAACGAGCTTCCGGAGGAGGTAGCTGAGGCTGGGACTATCCCAACGTTTAAAAAGCATTTAGAAACATAGAAACATAGAAATTAGGTGCAGGAGTAGGCCATTCGGCCCTTCGAGCCTGCACCGCCATTCAATATGATCATGGCTGATCATCCAACTCAGTATCCCGTACCTGCCTTCTCTCCATACCCCCTGATCCCCTTAGCCACAAGGGCCACATCTAACTCCCTCTTAAATATAGTCAATTTAGGCAAGTTTGGTTTAGTTTAGAAATGCAGCATGGAAACAGGCCTTTCGGGTCCGTGCCGACCAGCGATCCCCGCACACTAACTCTATCCTACACACACTAGGGACAATTTTCACATTTACCAAGCCAATTAACCTACAAACCTGGACGTCTTTGGAGTGCGGGAGGAAACTGAAGGTCTTGGAGAAAACCTAGGCAGGTTACGGAGAGAACGTGCAAACTCCATACAGACAGCACCTGCAGTCAGGATCGAACCGGGGTCTCTGGCGCTGTGAGGCGGCAACTCTACCGCTGCGCCACCGTGCCGCCCATGTCCAAGGGGCATGGATAGGACAGGTTTGGAGGGATATGGGCCGAATGCAGGCAGTTGGGACTAGTGAAGCTGGGACAGGTTGGCCGGTGTGGGCCGAAGGGCCTGTTTCCATGCTGTATCACTCGAGGGCTCTGCAGCCTAAGAGTTGGGGTTTGAATGTTAGATTCTCCACACCAGCTTTTTAACCATGGTTTAATAATTTTATAACCCCCCCCCCCATGCATACAACTCCTCCCTTCCTTCCCCTGTGCCCCAACTGGACCCGCAAGACCACTCTTCCGATTCTGTCACCCATTCCCTCTCTCCACAGATGCTGCCTGTCCCACTGAGTTACTCCAGCACTCTGTGTCAATATTCAGTTGCTTCCTGCTCACACAGCTTAAACTGTGGTAGTGTTTAGACTCTGAGTTTCACCCCAAAGGCTAATTTGAATTTAATTATCATTACTGAAACGTATCTCACTTAAGAACCCCTCACAGCTGTCAGAGTCGGAGTCTGGGATCCTGTTGTCCTGGGCTTCAGGCCAGCTCCTCCCACGTTAGTAAACCTCAGCCACAAGCTCTAGTTGTGAACTGTGGAACTCTGAAACTCGGAGCCACATCAACTATTATTGTTATTGTTGCCTTATTGTTTGTACATGTGTGCGTGTATGTACAGTATATATACACTCACACTCACACTCTCACACACTCACACTCACACTCACACTCTCACACTCTCACACACACACACTCTCACACACACACACTCTCACATTCTCACACACACACACTCTCACACACACACACTCTCACACTCTCACACTCTCACACACACTCACACTCACACTCTCACACACACACACTCTCACACTCTCACACACACACACTCTCACACTCTCACACTCTCACACACACACACTCTCACATTCTCACACACACACACTCTCACACTCTCACACTCTCACACACACACACTCTCACACTCACACTCTCACACACACTCTCACACACACACACTCTCACACTCTCACACTCTCACACACACACACTCTCACATTCTCACACACACACACTCTCACACACACACACTCTCACACTCTCACACTCTCACACACTCACACGCTCACACACTCACACACTCACACTCACACACTCTCACACTCACACACTCTCACACACTCTCACATTCTCACTCACACACTCTCACACACTCTCACACATGCACTCACACTCTCTCACACTCACACTCACACTCTCACAATCACACACACACTCTCACACTCTCACATACTCACACACTCACACTCACACACTCACACACACACAGTCACACACACACAGAGTCACACACACACACACATATATTAGTTTAGAGATACAGCATGGAAACAGGCCCTTCGGCCCACTGGGTCCAGGCAGACCAGCGATCCCGGCACACTCACACTATCCTACACACACTAGGGACAATTTACATTTATACCAAGCCAATTAGCCTGCAAACCTGCACGTCTTTGGAGTGTTGGAGGAAACCGAAGATCTCGGAGTAAACCCACGTGGGTCACGGGGAGAACGTGCAAACTCTATACAGACAGCACCCGCGGTCGGGTTGAACCCGGGTCTCTGGCGCTGTGAGGCAGCAACTCTACCGCTGCGCCACCGTGCATATATGTGTGTGTGTAGGAAAGAACTGCCAATGCTGGCTTAAACCTAAGATAGACACAAAATGCAGTCGGGACAGGCAGCATCTACGGGAAGAAGGAATGGGTGACGTTTCTGGTCGAGACCCTTCTTGGCACGCATTCCCTTATCGTGTATCTGTGCACCATAAACGGCTCGATTGCAATCACGTATTGTCTCTCCGCTGACTGGGGAGCACGCAACAAAAGCTTTCCACTGTACCTCGGTGCACGAGACAATAAACTAAACTGAACTGAGGATAGTGTTAATGTGCTGGTCGGCACAGACTGGATGGGCCGAAGGGCCTGTTCCCGCGCTGTATCTCTACACTCTAAACTCTAACGAGTTCCGCTTGTTGTTCTGCTCTTCCTCCAGTGTCGGTGGTGTTGGTTCAGGATGTTTCGTGCAGTTGTACCGAGACTGAAGATGGCACGTTATTGTTGAAGACGGAACAGGAAGAGGCCGATGTTGGTAAGACTCCTCTTCAGTAACCTGTTAAAATGCTGCACGCTCATTCATAAGGTCATTGGAGCAGAATTAGGCCATTCGGCCCATCATCTACTCTGCCATTCAATCATGGCTGATCTATCTCTCCCTCCTAACCCCATTCTACTGCCTTCTCCCCATAACCCCTCACACCCGTACTAATCAAGAATCTATCTATCTCTGCCTTAAAAATATCCACTGACTTGGCCTCCACAGCCGCCTGTGGCAAAGAATTCCACAGATTCACCACCCTCTGGTGGTGGCCATTTAGAATGGAGATGAGGAAAAAACGTTTTTCACACAGAGTTGTGAATCTGTGCAATTCTCTGCCTCAGAGGGCGGTGGAGGCCAATTCGCTGGATGCTTTCAAGAGAGAGCTAGATCGAGCTCTTAAAGATAGCGGAGTCAGGGGATATGGGGAGAAGGCAGGAACGGGGTACTGATTGTGGATGATCAGCCATGATCACAGTGAATTGCAGTGCTGGCTCGAAGGGCCGAATGGCCTCCTCCTGCACCTATTGTCTATTGCCTCTGACTAAAGAAATTCTTATTTTCCTTTCGAAAAGAATGTCCTTTTATTCTGAGGCTATGGCCTGGACTCTCCCACTAGTGGAAACATCCTCTTCACATCCACTCTATCCAAGCCTTTCACTATTCTGTACGTTTTAATGAGGTCTCCCTCTCAACCTTCTAAACTCCAGCGAGTACAGGCCCAGTGCCGACAAACGCTCATCAGATGTTAACCCACTCATTCCTGGGACCATTCTTGTAAACCTCCTCCGAACCCTCTCCCGAGCCGGCACATCCTTCCTCAGATATAGTCCTGGTTAAGATAGTCCGAGGATCTCCATGGAGGTAGATGGGAGGTTGGGTTGGAACTTTAGTTGGGGAGAGGATGGTTCAGTTGCTTGATACCATGTGAACCTCTATAATCTTGCATGGTTATCAATACAGTATTGAGTCCTTCACATTAACTGTGCTGTGTAGCATTTAGGATTTAGTTTTGGTCATATGGCTTAACAAAATATCCCAGGAATGAATGGGTTAACATCTGATGAGCGTTTGATGGCACTGGGCCTGTTTCGAAGAATGAGAGGAAAATTCATTGAAACTTACCGAATAGTGAACGGCCTCGATTGAGTGGATGTGGAGAGGCTTTTTCTACTAGAAACATAGAAAATAGGTGCAGGAGGAGGCCATTCAGCCCATCGAGCCAGCACCGCCATTCAATGCGATCATGGCTGATCGTCCCCAATCAATAACCCGTGCCTGCCTTCTCCCCATATCCCTTGACTCCTCTAGCCCCTAGAGTCTCTTAAATCCATCCAGTGACCTGGCCTCCACTGCCCTCTGCGGCAGGGAATTCCACAAATTCACAACTCTCTGGGTGTAAAAGTTTTTTCTCACCTCAGTCTTAAATGGCCTCCCCTTTATTCTAAGACTGTCGTCCCTGGTTCTGGACTCACCCAATATTGGGAACATTTTTCCTGCAGCTAGCTTGCCCAGTCCTTTTATAATTTTATATGTTTCTATAAGATCCCCCCTCATCCTTCTAAACTCCAGTGAATACAATCCTAGTCTTTTCAATACAAGCCTAGTCTTTGGTGGGACGAGTGGGAGAGTCTAGGACCAGAGATCACAGCCTCAGAATTAAAGGACCTTCCTTTAGGAAGGAGATGAGGAGGAATTTCTTTAGTCAGAGGGCGGTGAATCTGTGGAATATTTTGCCACAGAAGGCTGTGGAGGCCAAGTCAGTGGATATTTTTAAGGCACAGATTGATAGATTCTTGAATAATACGGGTGTCAGAGGTTATGGGGAGAAGGCAGGAGAATGGGGTTAGGAGGAAGAGATAGATCAGCCATGATTGAATGGCGGAGTAGACTTGACGGGCCGAATGCCCTAATTGTGCTCCTATACCCGGTGGTTGGCGGTGGCTGCGCGACTCACGTTGCAGCGGCCCCTACAGCCTGTCTGTCTTTGTTTTATTTTTTGTCTGGTTAAATGTAGTTGTTCGTGTTTTTTTTTGTATAGTTTCTAACTGTGTATATGTGGGGGGTGGGGGTGGGAGGGGGAAACTTTTAAAATCCCTTCCCTGCACGGATGACCCGACCTTTTCCCTGTCGGGTCTCCGTTGTCGTTGGGGCCTAGCACGGTGGAGCGGGCTCGGACCGGGACGACCTGGGGGCTCCAGTCACGGAGCCTGCAGAGCTGCGGACTCACCGTCGTGGGGCTGGCCGGCCTCGGAGTGTGGGGAGCAGTGGTGGCTCGCTGCTGCGGCTCGACCCCGGAGCTCCAGCTCCAGCTGCAGATTACTGCCGGTGGATAGTCAGGATATCGGGAGCTCACGGGTCCGGGTGGGAGACCGCTTTCCGGAGCTCCCGCAACGCAACCTCACCCGCTCGTGTCGCGGGGACATCCATCACAATGAATCTCCTCCTCACTGTGATGGAAGGCAAAGTCTTCTCTCTCCCCTGCACCATTACTCTCCCAATGTCCAAGCCCCAGGCGGGCGCTGGAATGTCCCACGGCCATTGAGGCCGCGCCGGGCGATGTACGACCCCGCTCTAGGCCCAAAATTCACAAAGTTGGAGCCCCCGGCAGGCGCTGGAATGTCTCCCGCTCATGTCGCGGGGATGGAACTACCTGGAGCGAGGCCGTACATCGCCCGGCGCGGCTTCAATAGCCGCGGGACATTCCAGCTCCCGCCGGGGGCTCAACTTTGTGACTTTTGGGCCTAGAGTGGGGCCGTACATCGCCCGGCGCGGCCTCAATGGCCGCGGGACATTCCAGCGCCCGCCTGGGGCTTCAACATCGGGAGAGAAATGGTGCGGGGGAAAGAGAAGACTTTGCCTTCCATCACAGTGAGGAGGAGAGTCACTGTGACGGATGTTTGTGTGAATTGAACTGTTTGTGTGTTGTGTAGGAATTGTTTTGTTTGTATGGCTGTAGAAACAGAGTTTCGTTTGAGCCTCTCTGAGGTTCGAATGACAAATAATAAAATCTAATCTAATCTAATCTACCTTGTGAAAATAACCGTGGAACTTGCAAAACACCATCTCCAGCTCTCTTTTTGTTACTGATTGTGTTTAAGGATTGGAGATTCTGGAGGATGTGCCACGTATAGAGGGGCCTCTGAAGTATGAATTTCTCTCACTCTGGCTGGAAGGTCAAGATCTCAGTCGTGGCGACGATTCTCTCCTGCAGCCACCAGACACGTTGCGTTTCACATTCTCGTCATCGTCTTCATCGGCCAGCCCAGAAATGTTGAAGGACTGGGAAACAGGTAGGGCCAAACGGACGTTAGACAAAGAATGTGCAGGTAGGAACTGCAGATCCCGGTTTAAACCGAAGACTGACACAAAAAGCTGGAGTAACTCAGTGGGACAGGCAGCATCTCTGGAGAGAAGGAACGGGTGACGTTTCGGGTCGAGACCCTTCTTCAGACATCATTACGCGCTCCTTCTCTCCAGAGACGCTGCCTGTCCCGCTGAGTTACTCCAGCGTTTTTGTGCCAACATTAAAGAGGTTTGGTGTTACGTGGAATTGATGCACGGAGGGGGTTGATTGCGTGCCGTGAAACGTCGTCACTTTAGATCAATATTAATCCTATTTCACACTTCTGTCCCTCTTGCCTGTTGGGAGAGGGGAGAAGAGGAAGTGAGACTGGTCCTTGATGGTGCTGCTGGCCTTGTCGAGGCAGCGTGACGTGTAGATGGAGTCAACGGAAGGGAGTTCAAGTTGACGAGAGTTTACGGTCGTGTGTCCCTGATAGGACAATGAAATTCTTGCTTTGCTTCAGCACAACAGAACATAGTAGGCATGAATACAGAACAGATCAGTGTGTCCATGTACCATTGGTGATGCTGGCTCGAAGGGCTGAATGGCCTGCTCCTGCACCTATTTTCTTTTTTTCTATGAATATATATATATATTCATAGAAAAAAAGAAAATAGGTATATTTCTTCATATGTGTGTATATATATATATATATATATATATATATATATATATATATATATATATATATATATACACATAAGTAAGCATATAAAGTGCAATAGGCTATTAAAAGTTCAGATTTTTGTTTGAGGAGTTTAATAGTCTGATGGCTGTGGGGGAGGCTGGTTTGTTTGATGGCAGGCACGTGCCGTCAGGGTAGGCAAGGTAGGCACTGCCTACCCCGACTAAAATTATGAAATGGTAATTATTAAATGTAAATAGTAAAGGCATGGGAGAATTATGCCTATGTAAGAGACCGATCTCCTAGGTAGGCATAATTCTCCGTGCCTTTCATCCGCAGCGCTTGTAACACAGGAAGCTCTGTGCAGCCCACGTGCCGTCAGCGTTGCCTGAGCCGTCAGTTTCAAGGGGAGCTGAAGGCAGCAGAAATTCTGCCTTTGCAGCACTGCGCATGCGCATCAGCCTACTGTGCATGCGCAGCGCGAGTTTCTTGGCGGGATTTTCAAATATGGATTACCATTATTTTAATAGTATATTAGGAAGCAAAGAGTGAAGAATGGATTTAATGTACCAATAACGTGGTAAGTGCATTTCTTTGTGCTTTATGTTTTTAAATACTGTATTTCCCGGGGTGGGGGGAGAGCTCCGTTCACAGTGTTTGGGGTCTGGCGTTATGAGGGAGGGGATTGGGGTCAGTAACCCACTTGCCACTCTCCGGTCTGAGTGCAGGTAGATGGGACTATGTGAGAGTAAGTGTTCGGCATGGACTAAAAGGGCAGAGATGGCCTGTTTCCGTGCTGTAATTGCCATATATGGTTTTATTGTGGCCGCGGTGTGGATTAGCTCGGGTGGCTGCCGCAGCACTCTGGGCACGGACAGCAGAACTGGCCGCCACTTCCGAAGAAGAAAGCAGCTCGGGTGACTGACTTTGAGCGGCTGCCGGGACCCGACAGCAGAACGGGCTGCCACTTCAGCCCCTTCTGCTGGTCCCCACTCACCTCTGGCAGCGCTCTCCATCTGAACATCTCTCGCCGGCCGGCTTCCTGCAAATCTTTAAATTCCGACAGCACGCTCACGGGACCAGTTGAGGTTACTTGGCTGTGGGAATTTAAGGATTTGCGGGACGCGGTTTACATGAGCGAAGCTGGCGAGTGGCAGGTGAGAGATGTTCAGACGAAGAGCACCTCCAGAGGTGAGCGGGCCGGCAGAAGGCACTGAAGTGGCAGCCGGTTCTGCTGTCGGGTTGCGGCGGCCGCTCGCACCCGAGCTGCTACTATCTCCGGAAGTGGCTGCCAGTTCTGCTGTCCGTGCCCGGAGCGCTATACTTCTGCCCTCAATGCCACTCCTGCCACCCCTGCCCACTCCTGAACGCAATGAAATTTCGTTCAGACCGAAAGGCCTGAATGACAATAAAGGATACTTTGACTTTGACTCTCTGCATCTTTAACCCCTGGCACAGACTCTCCACACGCTCTGAAAGGAACTCTCCCTCCAAATGGACCCTTGAATTAGTATTGTCATTCAATAAGATGACAACTGATTCAACGTCCCGGAGTGCTCCCATTTTTCCCACCATCTCTCCACCTGCCTTTATCCTCCATCCCCCACCCAGTCAGTAATTAAAAAATGAAGGAGATTGAGAAGCCTTGGGAAAATTGAATTGTTTACTTATTTTTTATTTTTTACAAAGAGAACAATCTGCGCATGCGCGGTTTAAGACTTTGTTTTTAAAGCCGGCTGACTGCCTACCCTGAGTAATTCCTCACGGCACGTGCCTGTTTGACGGTCTGGGCTGCGTCCACAACTCTCTGCCATTTCTTGCGGGTCTGAGATGATCGGAGCTGTTCAAACCAAACCGTGCTGCGCGGCATCCCGCTAAGACGCTTTCTGTGGCGCATCTAAATCACCCTCTCTTGAAAGCATCCAGAGAATCTGCCTCCACCGCCCTCTGAGGCAGAGAATTCCACAGACTCAGAAAAAGTGTTTCCTCATCTCCGTTCTGAATGAAATTACCCCTTATTCTTAAACTGTGGCCCCTGGTTCTGGACTCCCCCAACAAAATGTTACCTGATAGCAGTCGTGTAAAATGTTGCCCCTTTAAATTTCCAGTTGCTGCTTTTATTGCCAAGTAGGTTTGGAAGTGGTGAGTGGGCATTGTGCACTGTGCTTACGGTAGAGCAGATGTCTTCATCTCGTCTTCTTTCACTGACACTTCAATTTTCTACTGAGCTCCTGGAGTATACACAGAGAGGCGTCTTGTTTATATTTACCTGTGCATTGAATTCTACGGTGAATCAGTGGAATAGTGACAATGGCTGTGATTTTGTACTTTGCTGTAGCTGGAGGGTACACAAAAGCTGGAGAAACTCAGCGGCTGCAGCAGCATCTAAGGAGCGATGGAGATAGGCGACGTTTCTGGTCGAGACCCTTCTTCTGCCGTAGCTGGATGTTACTTTATGCGTGTATTTTTTAATTTAATTTTTTAGTTTTAGAGATAGCATGGAAACAGGCCCTTCGGCCCACTGAGTCCACACCGAGCACTTAGACGATTCTATAAGCGACTGCCAGGGACTAGTTTGAATGGAATTCATCTACGACGGCGAAATTGTCGACACTGTCGCACGAAGATTTTTCAACCAGTTGACAGTTTTGTGGTCCTCCCCCAGAAAATCGCCCCAGTGGGACAGGCCCTTAACACTATCCTACGCACACTAGGGACGATTTACAATTTTACCGAAGCCAATTAATCTGCAAACCTGCACGTCTTTGGGATGTGGGAGGAAACCGGAGCGCCCGGAGAAAAGCCACGCTGTCCGTACACAAACTCCGTCCAGACAGCACCCGTGGTCAGGATTGAACCCGGGTCTCAGGCGCTGTGAGGCAGGAACTCTACCGCTGCGCCATCGTGCCAGACTCAAATGGATGGAGAGTTAAAGCCCCATTTTATCAGTCCTTCTGCCTGTGCAAAGTATGTAATGGTTGGAACACACTTTCAGTGCAGTAACCCCCACAGGAATGAAAGCAAAAGTAGATGGAGGTACTTGGCAGGCCCGCTGTATCTTGGGAGCAAGAAACAAGAGTTAAATATCTCCGGCTGATGACCTTTATTAGAATTGAAATGGGTAACATAATCAGAATTCTCCCCCCCCCCACACAATGAGTCTGAAGAATGTTCCCGACCCAAAACGTCACCTATCCATGTTCTCCACAGATGCTGCCTGACCCGCTGAGTTACTCCAGCACTCTGTGAAACGTCACCTATCCATGTTCTCCACAGATGCTGCCTGACCCGCTGAGTTACTCCAGCACTCTGTGAAACGTCACCTATCCATGTTCTCCACAGATACTGCCTGACCCGCTGAGTTACTCCAGCACTCCAGTGTTTTTCTTTTGTAAACCGGCATCTGCCGATCCTTGTTTCCACGGCACAACCAGAGTGTTCAGTTAGTGACACAAGGAACTGCAGACGCGGGAGTCTTGAGCAAAACACCATCATGCTGGAGGAACTCAGCGAGTCAGGCAGCATCGTTGGAGGACCCCTTTCAGATAGTCTTAAGATTTTTCCATTGTGTGGAAAAGGAAAAACGAAGAAAGAATGAGAGAGAGAGAAGGCTTTACAAAGAAGTGTGTATCATTGTTTATATTGAACAAATGAATGAATAAGTTTATTGGCCAAGTATTCACATACAAGGAATTTGCCTTGGTGCTCTGCCTGCAAGTGACAACGACACACAGTGACAGTTAGGAATGACACATAAAACATTAAACATTAATAATGAAACATTATCGATTAAACATGTGAATTAAATAAAATACCAGAGCAAAAGGAGGCTACAGATTTTTGGTTGTTGAGTAGAGCAACTTCTCGTGAATAAAAGCTGTTTTTATGTCTGTGGCTGTGGCAGCTTTGACAATCCGGAGTTGCCTTCCAGAGGGAAGTGATTCAAATAATTTGTGGCCAGGGTGAGAGGGGTCAGAGACGACCTTACCCGCTTGCTTCCTGGCCCTTCCTTGCATCATTTAAAAATTTGAAATAATTTTGATGTATTCCTAAAAAAATTCTCACATTCAGTCTGAATTCCATTTAAGTAACTGCTTCTTGAGAAAGAGGTGTCCTGTGATAATCGTCAAGGTTTTTACTCCTGATTGCGTTCTTGAGAACAGACGAGATTAGACCCAAATTTGCACTTGCTTCCATGAATACACAAAAACCTAGAAACATGAACAACAGGTGCAGGAGTAAGACATTCGGCCCATCGAGCCAGCACAGCCATTCAATATGATCATGGCTGATCATCCAATATCAATATCCCGTTCCTGCTTTCTCCCCATATCCCTAGGTACCGTTTGCCTAATAACCCTGTCCCACTGTACGATTTCATTCACGAGTTCTCCCCGAGTTTGCCCTGATTCAAACTCATATATTTACGGTAATGGCCGCTCGTCGGTACTCGGGGCTCTCGTGGACATTTTTCAACCTGTTGAAAAGTCTTCACGAGTCTTCCCGAGCTTACCTGCCGTTAGCGAGTCTTCCCGAGTACCTCCGATGTACCCGCTACGTTCATTCTCCGTGCTTACCACGAGTTTGATTTTTTTTTTAACTCGGGAGAACTCTTGGAATGAACTCGTACCGTGGGACAGTTTGGTTTATTGTCACGTGTACCGAGGTACAGTGAAAGGCTGTGTTGTGTGCTAACCGTCAACGGATAAACAATGCGTAATTACAATCAAGTCATTTACGGTGCACAGATACATGATAAGGGAATAACATTTAGTGCAAGGTAAAGCCAGCAAAGTCCGATCAAGGATAGTCCGAGGGTCACCAATGAGGTGGATAGTAGTTCAGGACTGCTCTCTGGTTGTGGTAGGATGGTTCAGTTGCCTGATAACAGCTGGGAAGAAACTGTCTCTGAAACTGGAGGTGTGTGTATGTGTTTTCACACTTCTGTACCTCTTGCCCGATGGGAGAGCGGAGAAGAGGTGCGATTTCCAGGCCAGGTGAGAGTGGAAAAAACTGCGAGGAGCAAAATGCGTTCGTGTCGTTTACAGAAAAATGGACGGAAACGGTGCTGTAAATGTTAACTGGTGGCAGGTGTGATTGTTGCCTCGGGTGATGTGATCGCAACCATCACCATGCTGGATATTCCACACTCACTCGTCTTATATTGATTTCCTCATCAATGAATGGTGCACGTTAAATCACGGGCGGCAAATGATAAATAACTGTTTTCAACAGTTCCTGCCAGGAACTAGATTTGCTGCACATTTTAAAGACGTGTAGTCGCAGTTGTGATCCTTCTTGCTGTTTTAAAGATTTTTTTTGATTTCTGCAGGAACTGGATGAAATAACAGACTCAAAACTGATTGCAATGTTTTTTTTGTTCAAGTATTAACTTGCTATGAGATGCCGTAGCTCGAACCAGTGTAAGATTTATTTCACTTGATAAGTAGGGCGGCACGGTGGCGCAGCGGTAGAGCTGCTGCCTCACAGCGCCGGAGACCCGGGTTCCATACCGACCACGGGTGCTGCCTGTGCAGAGTTTGCACTTTCTCCGTGGGTTTCCCCCAGGTACTCCCGTCTCCTCCCACACTCCAAAGACGTGCGGGTTTGTAGGTTAATTGGCTTCGGTAAAGATTGTAAATTGCCCCTAGTTGTGTGTGTAGGACAGTGTTAGTGTGCGGGGATCGCTGGTCAGCACGGACTCGGTGGGCCGAAGGGCCTGTTTCCGCGCTGTATCTCTATGAAGTAGAACTAAAGTAGAAGTAAAACTGAACAAAAACTAAATTTCAACTACATTTCATCTAAAACTAAATGAAGTTTGTCAGCTAATGTAGTTTAAAGCAGAATTCTATCAGTCTTAAAAACGAAAGGTCTGCCCTCTGGTGTACAGACTAGTATCTGAACACATTCCTGTAGCTTGTAGTGCTGTGACATGTACACTAGAGGGTGGGGTACATCGCTTCCTCGCTTCACGATTATTCAATTAAACTTAAAGGCAAACTTGTTCTCATTATATATGGGACGCCTGTATTAATGAAGCAACGGATGTGATTTCTATGATCAGTGAGAAATAAGAATAAGGTGTAAGCCATTTGGGACTGAGATGAGGAAAAACGTTTTCACCCAGAGAGTTGTGAATCTGTGGGATTCTCTGCCACAGAAGGCAGCGGAGGCCAATTCACTGGATGTTTTCAAGAGAGAGTTACAGAGTCATAGATGAATACAGAGTGGAAACAGGCCCTTCAGCCCGACTTGCCCGCACCAAGCCAGCATGTGCCAGCTACACTAGTCCCACCTGCCTGTGCTTGGTCCACATCCCTCCAAACCTGCCCAATCCTGGAATTTAGAAGATTGAGAAGAAGCTCTTGTCTACGTGCTTTCACTCACCATAGAGGGAGTACAGAGAAGGTTCACCAGACTGATTCCTGGGATGTCAGGACTTTCATATGAAGCAAGACTGGATAGACTCGGCTTGTACTCGCTGGAATTTAGAAGATTGAGGGGGGATCTTATAGAAACTCACAAAATTCTTAAGGGGTTGGACAAGCTAGATGCAGGAAGATTGTTCCCGATGTTAGGGGAGTCCAGAACAAGGGGTCACAGTCTAAGGATAAGGGGTAATTCCTTTAGGACCGAGATGAGGAAAACATTTTTCACACATAGAGTCGTGAGTCTCTGGAATTCTCTGCCACAGAAGGTAGTTGAGGCCAGTTCATTGGCTATATTCAAGAGGGAGTTGGATGTGGCTCTTGTGGTTAAAGGGATCAGGGGGTATGGAGAGAAGGCAGGTACGAGATACTGAGTTGGATGATCAGCCATGATCACATTGAATGGCAGTGCAGGCTCGAAGGGCCGAATGGCCTACTCCTGCACCTATTTTTCTATGTTTCTATGTTTCTATACTGTCTAACTGTTTCTTAAGCGTTGGGATAGTCCCAGCCTCAACTACCTCCTCTGGCAGCTTGTTCCATACACAAGTTAGATATAGCTCTCAGGGCTAATGGAATCAAAGGATATGGGGAGAAAGCAGGAGCGAGGTACTGGTTTTAGATGACCAGCCATGATCACATTGAATGGCGGTGCTGGCTTCTTCTTGCGTGTGGCGAGCACAGGCTAAAGTTCTCGGACAACTTGTTCTGATCTTATTTGATCGTGCACGCCGGGTTGATTGCATTCGTTGAAACAGGGCGGACCACGTGAAGGTTGCAATCTCCCACCCTGCGGTGCTGGCTTGAAGGGCCGAATGGCCTACTCCTGCACCTACTTTCTATTGTTCTATGTTTCTAAATGATTCAGATCTGCGGGCTACCCTTGCTGTTCATTACCTTCAGCGTTATAAATGTTCGCAGTTAGAATGTTTGTGGAAAGTGACATGTATTTCATTTCAGGGGAATTCATTCCATCGACTCTGAACACTGGAGCCTTAATATGTTCTCCCGGTTTTCATAGTTAAGGCAAATTGATTTTCTCCAATGTCCTCTTATGTGTGAAGGGCAGTTTTTCAAAAATGCAGTTATGTTTCAATCTTTCCACACACTAAGTTATTGTCATCAGTCATAAGGAAAAGGAGTAGATTTAAGCCATTTGGCCCATTAAGTCTACCCCGCCATTCAACCATGGCTGATATACCCTGAATGCTTTCCGCAGAGACCGCTCCCTCCACAACTACATGGTCCAACCCGAACCACCTCCTCCCCGGGCACTTTCCCTTGCGACCACATGAAATGCAACACTTGTCGCATTACCTCCCCCCTTGACTCCATTCAAGGACCCAAGCAGTCTTTCCAGGTGCGACAGAGGTTCACCTGCACCTCTTCCAACCTCATCTATTGCATCCGCTGCTCTAGATGTCAGCTGATCTACATCGGTGAGACCAAGCGGAGGCCGGGGCGATCGTTTTGCCCAACACCTCCGCTCGGTCTGCAATAACCAACCTGATCTCCCGGTGGCTCAGCACTTCAACTCCCCCTCCCATTCCCAATCCGACCTTTCTGTCCTGGGCCTCCTCCATGGCCAGAGTGAGGACCACCACAAATTGGAGGAGCAGCACCTCATATTCCGCTTGGGCAGTTTACACCCCAGCGGTGTGAACATTGCCTTCTCCAATGTCAGGTAGTCCTCACTGTCTCCTCCCCTTCTCAGCTCTCCCTCAGCCCACTGGCTCCTCCTCTTCCTTCCTTCCTTATTTCCCCCCCTCCCCACTCTCACATCAGTCTGAAGAAGGGTTTCGGCCCGAAACGTCGCCTATTTCTTTTGCTCCATAGATGTTGCCGCACCCGCTGAGTTTCTCCAGCATTTTTGTCTACCTTCGATTTTCCAGCATCTACAGTTCCTTCTTAAACATGGCTGATCTATCTCTCCCTCCTAACCCCATTCTCCTGCCTTCTCCTGACACCCGTACTAATCAAGAATCTATCTGTCTATGCCTTATAAATATCCACTGACTTGGCCTCCACAGCCTTCTGTGGCAGAGAATTCCACAGATTCACCACCCTCTGACTGAAGAAATTCCTACTCATCGCCTTGCTAAAGGAACGCCCTTTAATTCTGAGGCTGAGGCCTCTAGTCCTAGACTCTCCCACTAGTGGAAACATCCTCTCCACATCCACTCTATCCAAGCCTTTCACTATTCGATCACCCAGTTGCTGGAAGCGATATTAATGGGCCGTGACTTCTCCCAGGTTCCCACTGTAACTTAATTTGACAGATTTCCCCCGATCAAACATCGCTGCTCTAACAGGTCTGCCAATCATTTTCAGGATTTATAGCAGTACATTTAAAGTTGTCCTCTTGAAAGTCCGTGTGTAACTTCTCTCCCTGGTTCTGTGCCGTAAATCCCCGCACGCTAACGCCACCGTAATACACACAGGGACAATTTTACAGAAGCCAATCCACCTACAAACCTGTACGTCTTTGGAGTGTGGGAGGAAACCGGAAATGTCCTATTGTTATTTTTAGTGTGCGGGAATGTAGTTTCTCGATATGTCTGATTTGGGGTGCGGGTGGGCGGGAATAGGGGGAAACCGTTTTCAGTCACTTACCTGGACGGTGATGCGACTCTTCGAGCGGTGCTGGCTCGGATGGGCTGAATGGCCTACTCCTGCACCTATTGTCTATTATCTCGGAGAAAACCCACACAGTTCACAGTTCAAGTGCACATCTATTGTGCCAAGCACCAAATTAAGGTGCTTGAGTGATATTTGAGTTTCCGTGCAGCCATACGAGTAAAAAGATCGCAATACACAATAGAATTTAACATAAACATCCGCCACAGTGGGATCAACATTCCTCACTGTGATGGAAGGCACTAAAGTTCCGTCATCTGCCTCCTTTGTTTATCCGTGGTCGCGGCCTTGAATCCTCCGCAGTCGCCGCTACAGATGTTCAGGCCGTCTCGTATGGTTTGATCGAAACTCCGACGTCAGGATGGATCGGAACACACTCCGCGATCGGCCGCTCCTTAGGGAGACCGCGGCTTCACGACGTTAAAGTCCACGGGCTCCAACACCGGCGATCCTCGGCAGTCCCCGGGATGGTAAGTCCGCGCTGCGCCGTGCCCGCTGCTGAAGCTACGGGCCGGTCTCTGGTCTGGGAAAGGCCGCACCAATCCAGTCGCTAGGCCGTGAGGGGGGCGGCCAGGATGCGACACGGAATGCGACCGATGCATCTCCGTCGGGGTAAGTGACTGAAAACGGTTTCCCCTTATTCCACCCCCCCCCCCCCCCCCACATCAGACAGACCGAGAAACATTAAAACATACACTAAAAATAACAACAAAAGTTAAAAAAAAAACATGAGCTGCTGGCGAGGCTGCCACTCGCGGGGAGAACGGACAAACTCCGTACAGACAGCACCCGTAGTCGGGATCGAACCCGGCTCTCTGGCGATGTGAGGCAGCAACTCTACCGCTGCGCCTCCATGCCGCCCTGTCATTAGATTTCTTCATACCTCGAGATTCAGAGACAGTTTCTTCCCAGCTGTTATCAGGCAACTGAACCATCCTACCACACCCAGAGAGCAGTGCTGAACTACTATCTACCTCATTGGTGACCCTCGGGACTATCCTTGATCGGACTTTGCTGGCTTTACCTTGCACTAAACGTTATTCCCTTATCATGTATCTGTACACTGTGGACGGCTCGATTGTAATCACGTATTGTCTTTCCGCTGACTGGTTAGCGCGCAACAAAAGGCTTTTCACTGTACCTCAGTACACGTGACAATAAACTGACTTGAATACCTACTCTTATCAACGTGACACATGTAGTACATCCGTCAAAGAGAATGCCGACAAGTCCTTGGTCAGGCCCAGATTGGAGTATTGTGCAGTCTTATGGGATCCTTTCAACAACAACAAGTTCAAGAAGGAACTGCAGATGCTGGAGAATCGAAGGTAGACAAAATTGCTCGAGAAACTCAGCGGGTGCGGCAGCGTCTATGGAGCGAAGGAAATAGGCAGCGTTTCGTCCCGAAAAGTTGCCTATTCCTTCGCTCCATAGACGCTGCCGCACCCGCTGAGTTTCTCCAGCAATTTTGTCTAACAACAACAACAACAAGATCACCCTGGAGAAAGTACAACACGGACCAGCCCGCTTTGTATGCGATGACCACAAGCGCAAATCAAGCGTGAATAATGCGCCGACTTCTCTCGGATGGGATACCCTAGAGCTCCGCAGGATCAGGCTGAGGCTTATTGCAATTTACAAGGAGATTCACAGAATCACGCCATCAAATCTCCCGTCATCCCCAGAGCACCGACTGCCATGAAACAAGACCAAATAACGGTCCCTACATCATCAACTGGCTAAATTTCAATAAACGTTGCTCCCAATATTCCCTTTAACCATATAACCATATAACAATTAAAGCACGGAAACAGGCCTTCTCGGCCCTTCCAGTCCGTGCCGACCATTTATTTTCCCCTAGTCCCATCTACCTGCACTCAGACCATACCCCTCCATTCCCTTCCCGTCCATATACCTATCCACTTTACTTTTAAATGTTAAAATCGATCCTGCCTCCACCACTTCTGCAGGAAGATCATTCCACACAGCCACCACTCTCTGAGTAAAGATGTTCCCCCTCATGTTACCCTTAAACCTCTGTACCTTAATTCCCATGTCATGCCCTCTTGTTTGAATTTTTCCTACCCTCAATGGGAAAAGCTTATCCACGTCAACTCTGTCTATCCCTTTCATCATTTTAAAGACCTCAATCAAGTCCCCCCTTAACCTTCTGCGCTCCAAAGAATAAAGACCTAACTTGTTCAACCTTTCTCTGTAACTTAGTTGCTGGAACCCAGGCAACATTCTAGTAAATCTCCTCTGTACTCTCTCTATTTTGTTGACATCCTTCCTAAATTAGGCAACCAAAATTGTACACCATACTCCATAATTGGTCTTACCAATGCCTTGTACAATTTTAACATTACTTCCCTACTCCTATATTCAATGCTCTGATTTATAAAGACCAGCACACCAAAAGCTTTCTTTACCACCCTATCTACATGCGATTCCACCTTCAGGGAACTATGCACAGTTATTCCTAGATCCCTCTGTTCCACAGCATTCCTCAATTCCCTACCATTTACCATTTACCCAAGGATGATAATGGAATGGAACCGTTTACCACCCGACACACGTGCTGCTCCCGATGTTAAGTCATTTAAAAAGGGGATTGAAGAACTAGATCTCCTCAACTTGGTGAAAAAGGCCCACTTCAAAATGTAATCGCTCCTCTACTCACTCCGACCTGCGCGAGAGAACCACTGATGAGGTGTTTGCGCAGTCATCAACCGCAATCAGACCCGTTTAACACAAAAACCCTTTTTATTTTCTGGCGATCCGTTGACCTAGAAATGGGAACTCCGGCACTTGCAGGCTTCTCTCCAAATCGCACGCTGCCTTGATTTGGAAACACTCCCAAATTTAGTTGAGTTCAGAGATACAAGGGGGAAACAGGCCCTTCGGCCCACCGAGTCCGCGCCGACCAGCGATCCCCGCACATTAACACTTTCCGACACACACCAGGGACAATTTACAAGCTCACAGGTTATAGGAGTAGAAGTTCAACCATTCGGCCCAGCGGGTCCACTCCGCCATTCAATCATGGTTGATCTCTGTCTCCTAATCCCATTTTCCTGCCTTCTCCCCATAACCCCTGACACCCGTTCTGATCAAGAATTTGTCTATCTCTGCCTTGAAAATATCCACTGACATAATCTCAGACGCCTATTTAATATTATATATTCAAAAAGAATACGAGATATGGAATTAGCGGTTATATCACTAGATGCAGAAAAAGCGTTTGATCAGGTGGAATGGTTGTATTTATTTAATATAATGGAAAAATTTCAATTGGGTGATATTTTTTGTAAATGGGTAAGAATTTTATACTCGAATCCTACCGCTAGAATTTTGACTAATCAAATTCTATCATCTAAATTCAAACTCTCTAGGGGATGTAGACAAGGATGTCCGTTGTCGCCCTTACTGTTCGCATTGGTAATAGAACCTATGGCGGAAAAAATAAGATCTGAACCTGAAATATATGGTTACACTACTGACACAACAATTAACAAAATCTCTCTATACGCAGATGACGTTTTGATTTATATTACAAAACCGGAAATTAGTATTCCTAATTTGCTAAATGTTATAACTAAGTTTGGTGCATTTTCCGGATACAGGATCAATTGGAATAAAAGTGAGATTATGCCAATAACAGGTATAAATTTAAATACATTACGACAATACCCATTAAAGATAGTTACAGATAAATTTAAATATTTAGGGATTAATGTAACACTAACTCATAACTCATTAATAAAATCCAACTATCCTCAACTATTAGATAAACTTAGAAAGAATATTTCATATTGGAAAACACTTCCTATATCTATGATTGGTAGAATAAGTGCTATAAAGATGGTGTTTTTACCACAATTGTTATATTTGTTCCAGGCTATCCCTTTTTTCTTACCAAAAACTTTTTTTTTTTTAATTGATAATATTGTTAATAGTTTTATTTGGGATTATAAAAACCATAGAATAAGTAAAAAACATCTATGTAAATCTAAGATAAACGGAGGTCTAGCACTCCCAAATTTTCTATATTATTTTTGGGCTGTTCAGATTAAAAATATGAATTACTGGTGGGTAAATACGGACCATGCACCAACATGGTTAAATATAGAAAAGGAAGATTGCCTTCCTTTTAACGTAGGTTCGATAATTTTCGCACCAATAGAAGTACAAAAAAAAATCTATAAGGACAACATAATAATATATAATAATAGACGTATTTGGAAACAAATTGTTAAGACTTTACATTTAGATAATCTCTCATTTAGATTACCAATTAGGAATAACCCATCGTTTAGGCCTCCCATGTTGGATGGGGGGTTTAGACAATGGGATGATTTAGGAATTACAAGAATAGAACACCTTTATAGAAAAGGAAAATTAATTTTATTCCAAGAGGTACAAGACATTTATGGACTATCTCAACAACATTTGTTTAGATATCTACAAATTAGAGATTATATTAAATCAAATACACAAGATTATAAAAATAAAGAAGCAGGATTGTTAGACGATTTATTTAATTTACACCCAAATACAGAAAAATTAATAGCTTATATATATAACATCATTTTGGATAAGGAGAATCCAACAACGGAAACATATCGTCAAGCATGGGAAAATGACATAGGATTAGCTATAACAAAAGAAAACTGGGAAGAAAGTTTACAACGTATACACCGATGTTCATTAAACGCCAGACATATATTGATTCAATTTAAAGTATTATATAGGTTACATTATTCAAAAGTTAAATTAAATAGTATCTTTCCGATGCTTTCTGCTATCTGTGACAAATGTAAGAAAACAGAGGCAAATTTAATACATAGTTTTGTCACATGTCCTAAATTGAATGATTATTGGACAGAAAGTTTTAAAGTTATTTCTGAAGTTATAAAAGTTAAATTGGACCCCAACCCAAAGTCAATAATATTTGGAATTCCGGACTTACAGTTATCACTTACAGTAAATCAAAGAAATTTCTTTGATGATTGTTTGATAATTGGGAAAAAAATTATATTGAAATTTTGGAAGGGAACACTATCCCCCACAACTAAAATGTGGGCAGCAGAGATGATGGAGACGCTACATCTGGAAAGAATTAGATTTGTCCTATTGGACAGGTATAATTCTTTTGAACAGATATGGTCTCCATATATATTGTATTTAGATAAGTAGCTGTTCTTGGCAACATGGCTCGACGTGCCCCCCGCGGGATCTGATGAGAATAATGTATTTTTAAAATGGAAGTAACATGTCTTTACTGATACCATCATTTGTAGTAGAGTTATTAATAATACATATTGTGATCTTTTATTTATATATATAATATAGGCAGAGGTTAAACATTTTTTTTTTTTTTTTTTTTTTTTTTTTAAATTTTTTTTTAGTTCTTTTCTCTTCTTTTCTTTTTTACAATTATCAAATTATTAGTTAACTATACCCTCATTGATTTATAAGCTACTTTTTCTTTATCTTTATTTCTAAAAAAATAATAGATAAGTATTATTAATGTTTTACATGTATGATAAAATGAATTATCTGATATCTGTAAACTTGTTTAAGGTATCGTAATTGATTATCTTTAATAAAAAAATATTATTAAAAAAAAAAAAATATCCACTGACTTGGCCTCCGCAGCCCTCTGTGGCAATGAGTTCCACAGATTCACCACCCTCTGTCTAAAGAAGTTCCTCCTCACCTCCTTTCTAAAAGAGCGTCCTTTAATTCTGAGGCCGTGACCTCTAGACTCTCCCACTAGTGGCAACATCCTCTCCACATCCACTCTATCCAGGCCTTTCATTATTCTGTAAGTTTCAATGAGGTCCCCCCTCATCCTTCTAAACTCCAGCGAGTACAGGCTCAGTGCCGACAAACGCTCATCATTTGCGAACCCACTTATTCCTGGGATAATTCGCGTAAACCTCCTCTGGACCCCCTCCAGAGCCGGCACATCCTTCCTCAGGTATGGGGCCCAAATTTGCTCACAGTATTTCCAAATGCAGCCTGACCAGCGTCTTATAGAGCCTCAGCGTTACATCTCTGTTTTTGTATTCCAGTCCTCTTGATATAAACGCTAGCATTGAATTTTCTTTCCCTTCTGCCAATTTGACTTGCAATTTACCTTTTTGAGAGTCCTGCACCAGCTCCCAAATCCCTTTGCAGCTCCGCCTTCTGGATCCTCTCTCCATTTAGAAAATAATCGACACCATTCTTATTACCAAAATGCATGACTCCACAGTTTGCTACACTGAATTTCACCCGCCACTTCTCTGCCCACTCGCCTAACCTGTCCAAGTCCTTCTGCAGTGTCCTTGCTGCCTACACTGCCTGCCCCTCCACCTATCTTAGCACCATCTGCAAACTTGGCCACAAAGCCTTCAATCCTTTTATCCAAATCATTAATATACAAGGTGAAGAGCAGCGGCCCCAGCACCGAGCCTTGCGGAACTCCGCTAGTCACTGGCAGCCAACCAGAAAAATCGCCTTTTACTGCAACTCTTTACCTTCTGCCATCCAGCCAACCTGCTACCCACGCTGGTGGTCAAGGAAAGAGCGTTCACGTCGATTGTGGCCCTGTTTCCACCAATCTTTCCACCACCACGCACAAGAAGCGACAAGCCAGACACCGTTGTATGCAGACGCCGAGAAGTGTGCTCAGCTCTGGCTTATCAACTTCTAATCTTGTGTGTGGACTCGATAAGAAGAAGATGTCCATGGTAGTATCTTCCCTTCAATACCATGGCCTCTCATCCTCCTCGCCATTTAGAATTTATGAACATATCTTCATAATATACATTTATACCAAGCTAATTAACCTACAGAACTGTAGTCTTTGGAGTGTGGGAGCAAACCGGAGCGTCTGGAGGGGATCGCTGGTCGACGCAGACTCGGTGGGCCGAAGTGTCTGTTTCCGCGCTGTACCTCTAAAGTCTAAAGTACCCTCAATACCATCGTCCCTTCAATGGATACATATTCAGAATGGTTCATACACTATATTGGCATGTGGATGTCCTTGTCAACGCAATCTAATTATTAGCGTCAAATTAAAATCCTGCTTTATGGTTTAGTTTAGAAATACAGCGCAGAAACAGGCCCTTCGGCCCACCGAGTCCGCACTGACCAGCGATCCCCGCACACTAGCACTATCCTACACACACTAGGGACAGTTCACAATTTTTACCGAGCCAATTAATCTACAAACCTGTTTAAGAAGGAACTGCAGATGCTGGAAAAATCGAAGGTAGACAGAAATGCTGGAGAAACTCAGCGGCTGAGGCTGCATCTATGAAGCGAAGGAATAGGCGACGTTTCTGGTCGAGACCCGATGTCTTTGGAGTGTGGGAGGAAACCGGAGCACCCGGAGGAAACCCACGCAGGTCACAGGGAGAACGTGCAAACTCTGTACAGACAGCGCCCGTAGTCAGGATGGAACCCGGGTCTCTGGCGCCGTGAGGCAGCAACTCTACCGCTGTGCCACCGTGCCACTTATTTTGAGTAAGAGGATTTGAACGATTCTAGGAGTGGTTTACGGAGTTAACAAATTAGCATACAAGGGAAACACTTGTCTGCCACAGGAGTGGGTGTTTGACGATGAATTGTGCTGCTCGAGTCTCCAGCGTTACTCATTTACTTACAAATGTGGCATCGTGCAGGCTGTGAAATGTCATTATCTGCCGACACTTGATTTCACAAGCATCTTGTTTGCAAGACTGAGATTTCTTGCAAGAGTTTGCATTCAAAGTGCAGCCTATCGATTGGTTCTTTGCCCAGGCAATTAATTAAAGATGATCCGTGATTACGAACTGGGTAAAGCAAATATCCATGCTTAAAAATGTATAGAAATCCTTGTACGACAATGTTGGATAGTGTAGGTATGTTACAAAACCTACCTTTAGCAGCGCTGCAGTTCTGCCGCTCCCCGTGTGCGTGACTTTGGCACCTTTCAGAGCGGGGCGGGTTTAAAATGCCGTTTTCCCCTAGACAGTCCAAATCGATCCATGTCAGGGGATTTCATCGCTAAAGAGAAATCGCTCCGACATTTGATTCATGATGGTATTTTTAAACTATAGGCTACAGGTGCTGTCAATACAGAGTTTGTACATTCTCCCCGTGACCTGCGTGGGTTTTCTCCAGGATCTCCGGTTTCCTCTCACACTCCAAGGACGTACAGGCTTGCAGGATAATTGGCTTTGATATAAATGTAAATTGTCCCTAGTCTGTGCAGGATAATGTTAATGTGCGGGGATCGCTGGTTGGCGCGGACTCGATGGGCCGAAGGGCCTGTTTCCGCGCTGTATCTCTAAACTAAAAATCTAAGCTAAGTGTAACAAATGGCTCAAGGAGATGTCGGATGATCAGACCGACTCAGAACCAGTATAGGTAGCTCATATAAGATGTAAACTAGACCAACCATTTTATACTTTTATAGAGTCACACAGCATGGAAACAGGTCCAACTTGCCCACACCGACCAACTTGTTCAACCTACATTGGTCCCACCTGCCAGTTAATTCATGTAGATAGGGCATCTTGGCCATCAGGAATGAGTTGGGCCGAAGGGCCTGTTTCCAGGCTGTGCGTATATTCTATGTTCTATGACTGAGCTTTCTCTTATCTGCATGTCTTTGTGTCTACGTTGCAATATACAGGCTTCAGTTACTTGGAACTTCCTTTAAGCTAAATATCCTTCCTTTAAGTTTAGTTTAGTTTAAACCTGCACGTCTCTGGAGTGTGGGAGGAAACCGAAGATCTCGGAGAAAACCCACGCAGGTCACGGGGAGAACGTGCAAACTCCGTACAGACAGCACCCGTGGTCGGGATGGATCCCGGCCTCTGGCGCTGTGAGGCAGCAACTCTACCGCTGCACCACCGTGACACCCTCTTTCTTGGCCCTGAGTTACGAACCGGTGTCTTACATTTGTTCCATTTTTAAGTAGGTTACAGCGTGTGTGTAACCCATTAGAAGCATTCTCCAGAGTGGCATTTAAAAGGCTTAGCATTCCGTACACTCACTGCCATTGTGACGAGCATCTTAACTTCCATCTGAAGAAAATGCTGGACAGGCAGCATCTCTGGAGACAATAGACAATAGGTGCAGGAGTAGGCCATTCGGCCCTTCGAGCCAGCACTGCCATTCAATGTGATCACGGCTGATCATCCCCAATCAGTACCCCGTTCCTGCCTTCTCCTCATATCCCCTGACTCCGCTATCTTTAAGAGCCCTATCTAGCTCTCTCTTGAAAGTATCCAGAGAACCAGCCTCCACCGCCCTCTAATGGGTGATGTTTCTGGTCGAGACCCTTCTTCAGTCTGCCTGTGTCCCGCTGAGTCACTCCAGCTTTTTGTGTCGATCTTCGGTTCAAACCAGCATCTGCAGTTCCTTCCTGCACTTAAATTCCATCTGTTCTCCTATCAGCGTGCAGGTTCTGCTCAATACAGAATGGAGACTCTTCCATGCATCATCTCCGTTGTCATTGTTGGCACTGCGAGACATAGAGTGATACAGCGTGGGTACAGGCCCATCGGCCCAACTTACCCACACCAGCCAACGTGCCCCATCTACACTAGTCCCCCAGCCTCAACTACCTCTTCCGGCAGCTCGTTCCGTACACCCACCACCCTTTGTGTAAAAAGAAAGTTACCCCTGACGATAACTTTAGAGGGCGGCAGGGGGTGCAGCGGTAGAGTTGCTGCGTTACAGAGCTAGCAGCGCAGACTGTCAGCACGGAGTCTGCACCTTCTCCTCGTGACCACGTGGGTTTTCTCCGGGATCTTCAGGCTCCTTCTACACTCCAAAGACGTACAGGCTTGTAGGCGCATCCCGGTCTTGTGCATGTTGGTTGTAGAGTAATTGGCTTGGTAGCAATGTAAAATTGTCCCTAGTGTGTGTAGGATAGTGTTAATGTGCGGGGATCGCTGGTCGGTACGGACTCGGTGGGCCGAAGGGCCTGTTTCCGCGCTGTATGTTTAAACAAAACTAAACTAAGGTTCCTATTAAATCCTCCCCCCTCACCTTAAACCTATGTCCCCGGGTTCTCGATTCCCTTACGCTGGGTAAAAGGCTCTGAGTGTCTACCCGATCTATTCCTCTCACTATTTTGTATACCTCGACAAGATCACCACACATCCCCCCTGCACTCAACATGCAAACCCGCACGTCTTTGGGATGTGGGAGGAAGCTGGAGCACCCGGAGTGAACCCATGCAGCCACGGGATGAACATGCAAACTCCACACAGACAGACAGCACCCGAGGTTGGGAATGAACCCGCCGGGCTCTCGGGGCAGCAGCTCCACCCGCTGCGCCACCGTGCCGCCATTAATAAGTGGTAATTGGGCTCATTATAGGAAGTGGTGGAATAAAGCCTTTGCTGCGATGCGCTTTCAGGATTAATTTATGAACTGTAGCCCTCTTATTAATGCAATCATCTTATAAAGCAACACACTGATAATGACTTCTGAAACTAGCAGAGCCAGCTTTCTCATGGTCAGCCATGCCAGCCAAAACTCTGTGTAATGAAGTGGATCTGTCTGCATTCTGGCCATACCATCGTCTCACTGTCTGAAGCAGAATACTATCTCTCTCAGGATAGATACAAAGGCTGGAGTAACTCAGCGGGTGCGGCAGCATCAATGGAGCGACGGAATAGGTGATGTTTCCGGTCGAAACCCTTCTTCAGACTGATGTGGGGATGGGGGTGGGGGGGGGAGAGGCGGGAAGAAGAAAGGAAGAGGCGGAGTCAGTGGGCTGTGGGATGAACATTGACTTCTCCAATTTCAGGTAGTCCCTGCTTTCTCCCTCCTTCCCCTCCCCTTCCCAGCTCCCCCACAGCCCACTGTCTCCGCCTCTTCCTAATTCTACTCCTAAAACTTGTGACCACACGAACTAAGGATCAGGCTTTTTCTTTTACCCCCCACCAGTATTGGAGTTATTAACTTATTGATTTTTCTGTGTAATATATTGTCTATGACTGTCACCAATAACAAGTAAATGCTATTCCCACCCTTGTGTTTGGCCCGCTATTGTTTTAAATTTCAGCTTGGCTGGAATACAGAATGGTCTTGCAGTGGGGAATCCTGTCAGTATGAACCTGTACAGCAGGGGGCAGACTGGAGCAGTCCTGCAGCGGGCTCAACAATGAGTCAAGGCTGCACTCATTTACAAAGTGCCTTTTTTAATAAGGAATATGTTTTTTTATTTTTCAATGGTTTCTGCCAAGCTGCCTGGCCAAGTCATCGCTGTGTCTCCCTGCGTTTTGTGCTGAGATGCGTTCTGCCTTCAGATGGACTTTGTAAATTATCAACTTGATCAATTAAAGAGTGTCAGTTCAGCAAATAATTATGGCCATAAAGCCTTCTGTTGCTGTTCCTAAAAAATCAGCAGCCGGCGCTTAAAGACTGAAGACTATCTGTTCTGCTTCTGAGAATCTGTTCTGAAAGTCTGGAGAATGGTCCCAACCTGAGATAAACACAGAGTGCTGGAGTAACTCAGCGGGTCAGGCAGCATCTGTGGAGAACGTGGATAGGTGACGTTTCACAGAGTGCTGGAGTAACTCAGCGGGTCAGGCAGCATCTGTGGAGAACATGGATAGGTGACGTTTCAGGTCCGGACCCTTGTTAGAGTCATATACCTTGGAAACAGGCCCTTTGGCCCACTTTGCCCATGCTGCCCCATGTCTGATGAAGGGTACCGCATTCTTTCAGCTCACTGAGTCCCACATGGATTAGTTTAGAGATACAGCACGGAAACAGACCCTTCGGCCCACCGAGTCCAGACCGACCAGCGATCCCCGCACACTAACACTATCCCACACACACTAGAGACAATTTTACATTGACACCAAGCCAATGAGCCTAGCAAACCTGTCCGTCTTTGGAGTGTGGGAGGAAACTGAAGATCTCGGAGAAAACCCACACAGAGGTTGGTGAGAGTTGTAGCGGGCTTGCCGAACGTCCGAAGCCTTCTAAGGGAGTAGAGGCGTTGGTGTGCCAACCTGGCCGTTGCTTCACTATGGGTGGTCCATGAGAAGTTGTCAGTGATATTCACTCCTAGGAATTGGAAGGTTTCAGCCATCTCTACTTCGGCGACTTCATCAGTCAGTGTATTGAGTACAGATGTTGGGAGGTCATGGTGCAGTTCTATAAGACTTTGGTGAGGACCGTATTTACTGTATTGTGTTCAGTTCTGGGCGCCATGTTGCAGGAAAGATGTTGTCAAGCTGGGAAGGGAGCAGAGAAGATTTACGAGGACTCGAGGGTCTGAGCTATAGACAATAGACAATAGGTGCAGGAGTAGGCCATTCGGCCCTTCAAGCCAGCACCACCATTCTTTAATCATGGCTGATCATCCCCAATCAGTACCCCGTTCCTGCCTTCTCCCCATATCCCCTGACTCCGCTATCTTTAAGAGCTCTATCTAACTTTCTCTTGAAAGCATCCAGAGAACTGACCTCCACCGCCCTCTGAGGCAGAGAATTCCACAGATTCACAACTCTCTGTGTGAAAAAGTTTTTTCTCATCTCTGTTCTAAATGGCTTACCCCTTATTCTTAAACTGTGGCCCCTCGTTCTGGACTCCCCCAACATTGGGAATATGTTTCCTGCCTCTAGCGTGTCCAATGCCATAATAATCTTATATATTTCAATAAGATTCCCGTTCATCCTTCCAAACTCCAGTGAATACAAGCACAGCCGCTCCATTCTCTCAGCATATGACAGTCCCGCCATCCCGGGAATTCACCTTGTAAACCTACGCTGCACTCCCTCAATAGCAAGAATGTCCTTCATCAAATTAGGGGACCAAAACTGCACACAATACTTCAGGGGTGGTCTTACTAGGGCCCTGTACAACTGCAGAAGGACCTCTTTGCTCCTATACTCAACTCCTCATGTTATGAAGGCCAACATGCCATTCGATTTCTCTCTAGTTCAGTTGAGTTTAGTTTAGTGATACAGCGCGGTAACAGGCCCTTCGGCCCACCGTGTTTGCGCTGACCAGCGATCCCCGCCCACTAACACCGTCCCACGGCGACTAGGGACAATGTTTACTTTTACGAAGCCAATTAACCTACAAACCTGCACCTCTTTGGAGTGCGGGAGGAAACCGAAGATCTCGGCGAAAACCCACGCAGGTCGTGGGGAGAACGTGCAAACTCCACACAGACAGCATCCCGCAGTCGGGATCGAACACGGGTCTCTGACGCTGTGAGGCAGCAACTCTACCGTTACGCCACCGTGACCGCCCAAGAGCTAGATAGTTACAAAGCCAATTACTCTGCAGCAAAACAACATGATTGATCGTGTTAGAACACAGTTTTTAAACCTTGCTTTTGTACAAATAATTAAGCTTGTTAATTGTTAAGAAATTAAATAATATTGCCTGTTACCAAGCATAAAATAACAGTAACAGATGGGAAATATAAACCTTTTTAATTAAAGCTGGAGCCTGACAGAGATGCCCTCTTATGTAGAGATGAGGAACTGCAGGTGCTGCTTTGCACAGAAAGACACAAAGGGTTGAGTTTGGTTTATTGTCATGTGTACCGAGGTACAGTGAAAAGCTTTTGTTCTGTGATATCCAGTTAGTGGAAAGACTATACAAATGTACAGGTACAGGGTAAAGGGAATAATGTTTAGTGCAAGATAAAGTCTGATTAAAGATAGTCCGAGGGTCTCAAATGTGCTGGAGTAACTCAGCGGGTCAGGCAGCATCTGTGGAGAACATGGATAGGTGACGTTTCACAGAGTGCTGGAGTAACTCAGCGGGTCAGGCAGCATCTGTGGAGAACATGGATAGGTGACGTTTCACAGAGTGCTGGAGTAACTCAGCGGGACAGGCAGCATTGCAAACAGACACCAAGTGCTGAAAGTCCCATGTCTTCCAGAGATGCTTCCTGACCCGCTGAATTACTCCAGCACCTTGCGTCTATTATTTTTTATAAACCAGCACCTGCAGTTCCATGTAGCTTTTTCTGATGTTGATTTCTCAAGAGGAGTCCCGACCTGAAACATCACCTATCCATGTTTTCCACAGATGGTGCCTGACCCGCTGAGTTACTCCAGCACTCTGTGTCTTTCTCTGTCTTGTTTTGTGGGGTGCTGTGATCCATGGTAGATGGACAATGTACGTGCGGGTTTTTAAGTTGTTAGTTGGCCACATTGTCCCAAGAGAGCACGGAGTGGATGTGAAAGTGGGATAACATAGAACAGGTGTGAACGGGTGATCGATGGGTGATCGATAGGTGGTCAACGGTCTGCACCTGGGCTTGAAGGAAACCAATGTCCTTGGGGGAATGTTTGCTAGTGCTGTCAGGGAGGATTTAAACTAATGTGGCAGGGGGATGGGAGCATGAGCAGAGAGGCAGAGGGATATAAGATGAGAGTAGAAGCAATAGGTATCAAGGTGAAAAGTAAAAGTGGCAGGCAGACAAATCCAGAGCAAAAATCAAAAAGGGACACTTTTCAACATAATTGTATAAGGGGTAAGAGCGTTGTAAAAACAAGCCTGGAGGCTTTGTGTGTCAATGCAAGGAGCATTCGTAATAAGGTGGATGAGTTGAACGTGCAGATAGTTATTAATGACAATGATATAGTTGGGATCACGGAGACATGGCTCCAGGGTGACCAAGGCTGGGAGCTGAACATCCAGGGATATTCAATATTCAGGAGGGATAGACAGAAAGGAAAAGGAGGTGGGGTAGCGTTGCTGGTGAGAGGGGAGATTAACGCAATGGAAAGGAAGGACATTAGCGTGGAGGATGTGGAATCAATATGGGTAGAGCTGCGAAACACTAAGGGGCAGAAAACGCTAGTGGGAGTTGTGTACAGGCCACCTAACAGTAGTATTGGAGTTGGGGATGGCATCAAACATGAAATTAGAAATGCGTGCAACAAGGGTAAAACAGTTATAATGGGTAACTTCAATCTGCATGTAGATTGGGTGAATCAAATTGGCAGGGGTGCTGAGGAAGAGGATTTCTTGGAATGTATGCGGGATAGTTTTCTATACCAACATGTAGAGGGACCAATGAGAGAGCAGGCTATTCTAGACTGGGTACTGAGTAATGAGGAAGGGTTAGTTAGCAGTCATGTTGTGCGTGGCCCCTTGGGCAAGAATGACCATAATATGGTTGAGTTCTTCATTAGGATGGAGAGTGACATTGTTAATTCTGAAACAAGAGTTCTGAACTTAAAGAAAGGTAACTTTGAGGGTATGAGACGTGAATTGGCCAAGATAGATTGGCAAGTGATTCGTAAACGGTTGATGGTGGATATGCAATGGAAGGCATTTAAAGACTGCATGGATGAACTACAACAATTGTTCACCCCAGTTTGGCAAAATAATAAATCAGGGAAGGTAGTGCATCCATGGATAACAAGGGAAATCAGGGATAGTATCAAAACTAAAGATGAAGCATACAAATTAGCCAGAAAAAGCAGCCTACCAGAGGACTGGGAGAAATTCAGAGTTCAGCAGAGGAGGACAAAGTGCTTAATTAGGAAAGGGAAAATAGATTATGAAAGAAAACTGGCAGGGAACATAAAAACGGACTGCAAAAGTTTTTATAGATATGTGAAGAGAAAAAGGTTAGTTAAAACAAATGTAGGTCCCTTGCAGTCAGAAACTGGTGAATTGATCATGGGGAACAAGGACATGGCAGGCCAATTGAATAACTGCTTTGGTTCTGTCTTCAGAAAGGAAGACATAAATAATCTGCCGGAAATAGCAGGGGACCGGGGGTCAAATGAGATGGAGGAACTGAGTGAAATCCAGGTTAGCCAGGAAGTGGTGTTAGGTAAATTGAATGGATTAAAGGCCGATAAATCCCCAGGGCAAGATAGGCTGCATCCCAGAGTACTTAAGGAAGTAGCCCCAGATATAGTGGATGCATTAGTGATAATTTTTCAAAACTCTTTAGATTCTTGAGTAGTTCCTGAGGATTGGAGGGTAGCTAATGTAACCCCACTTTTTAAAAAGGGAAGGAGAGAGAAAACGGGGAATTACAGACCAATTAGTCTAACATCGATAGTGGGGAAAATGCTAGTCAGTTATTAAAGATGGGATAGCAGCACATTTGGAAAGTGGTGAAATCATTGGACAAAGTCAGCATGGATTTATGAAAGGTAAATCATGTCTGGCGAATCTTATAGAATTTTTCGAGGATGTAACTAGCAGAGTGGATAAGAGAGAACCTGTGGATGTGGTGTATCTGGACTTCCAGAAGGCTTTTGACAAGGTCCCACATAAGAGGTTAGCATACAAACTTAAAACACATGGTATTGGGGGTTCAGTATTGATGTGGATAGAGAACTGGCTGTCAGACAGGAAGCAAAGAGTAGGAGTAAACGGGTCATTTTCAGAATGGCAGGCAGTGACTAGTGGGGTACCGCAAGGCTCAGTGCTGGGACCCCAGCTATTTACAATATATATTAATGATCTGGATGAGGGAATTGAATGCAACATCTCCAAGTTTGCGGATGACACGAAGCTGGGGGGCAGTGTTAGCTGTGAGGAGGATGCTAGGAGGGTGCAAGGTGACTTGGATAGGTCACCTTGGATGGGTGAGTGGGCAAATGCATGGCAGATGCAGTATAATGTGGATAAATGTGAGTTTATCCACTTTGGTGGCAAAAACAGGAGGGTAGACTATTATCTGAACGGTGGCCGATTAGGAAAGGGGGAGATGCAACGAGACCTGGGTGTCATGGTACACCAGTCATTGAAAGTAGGCATGCAGGTGCAGCAGGCAGTGAAGAAAGCAAATGGTATGTTGGCATTCATAACAAAAGGATTTGAGTATAGGAGCAGGGAGGTTCTACTGCAGTTGTACAGGGTCTTGGTGAGGCCACACCTGGAGTATTGCGTACAGTTTTGGTCTCCTAATCTGAGGAAATACATTCTTGCCATAGTGGGAGTACAGAGAAGGTTCACCAAACTGATTCCTGGGATGGCAGGACTTCCATCTGAAGAAAGACTGGATATACTTGGCTTGTACTCGCTGGAATTTTGGAGATTGAGGGGGGATCTTACAGAGGCTTACAACATTCTTAAGGGGTTGGACAGGCTAGATGCAGGAAGATTGTTCCCGATGTTGGGGAACTCCAGAACAAGGGGTCACAGGTCAAGGGGGAAGTCTTTTCGGACCGAGATGAGAAGATCTTTTTTCACACAGAGAGTGGTGAGTCTGTGGAATTCTCTGCCACAGAAGGTATTTGAGGCCAGTTCATTGGCTATATTTAAGAGGCAGCTAGATGTGGCCCTTGTGGCTAAAGGGATCAGGGGGTATAGAGAGAAGGCAGGTACAGGATACTAAGTTGGATGATCAGCCATGATCATATTGAATGGTGGTGCAGGCTCGAAGGGCCGAATGGCCTACTCCTGCAACTATTTTCTATGATTCTATGATTCTATGATCAATGGTCAGTGTGGACTCAGTGGGCTGAAGGGCCTGATTCTATGCTGTCTTCTGTAAACTAAATGGAACTGGTGAAGGTATTTGGAATCTGTGTGGCGGGAATTGGCTGAACTGAATAGGTACAAAGACAGGCTCAGACTCCCAGTTAATGGTGGTCGCCAAAGTGGCGCAGCGGTAGAGTTGCTGCCTTACACCGAATGCAGCGCCGGAGACCCGGGTTCGATCCTGACTACGGGCGCTGTCTGCACCTGGTTTGTACGTTCTCCCCGTGACCTGCGTGGGTTTTCTCCAAGATCTTCAGTTTCCTCCCACACACCAAAGACGTGCAGGTTTGTAGGTTAATATGCTTGGTGTAAAAGTAAAAATTGTCCCTATAGTGTGTGTGGGATAGTGACAGTGTTCGGGGATCGCCGGTCGGTGTGGACTCAGTGGGCCGAAGGGCCTGTTTCTGCGCTGTATCTGAAAACTAAATAAAGGTGGGACTAATGTAGATGGGACATGTTGGTCAGTGTGGGCAAGATGGGCCGAAGGGCCTGTTTGCACGCTGTATCACTCTGTAACTCTATGCCCCTTATGGACATTGCACCAGCATTTTCGGATACAATTAAAAATGAAAGTAGTTTCTGTCCCTGATGTGATGTGGGATTCTAATATTTTTAAATCTAAAGTTGCCTGTGAAATAGTTAAACTAATCCCAGCTGCATAATTTATAACTTTATTTGCAAATGTTGTATTCTGCAAGCTCTGTAAAATTGTGCAGAAGTCTTCACATGGACACCATGATGTGCCCTAATGTTGTGGGAGACTGGGGGGGGAGGGAGAGATGGAGGGAGAGAGAGGGAAGGAGAGAGAGGGAGGGAGAGAGAGATGGAGAGAGGGAGGGAGGGAGAGAGAGATGGAGAGAGGGAGGGAGGGAGGGAGGGAGGGGGGGGGGGGGTGTCTGTGGACTGGCACTGTCTCTCGGCCACCCGCTCCATCACTATGGCAACTGCAGAGAGAGTAGTTGTTGAGCAAAGTGCTCCATAAAGCAGTGTCGGGTTGCGCAGTGCTTCACAAGCCCTTGTGTGTGTCAGCTGCTCAAATCATCGCTGGGGTGAAAGAAGAGACGGACGCTCGCTTGCTCGCTCGGTCGGTGGAGAAGGTGTGTGGACCCGTGCAATCTTGGCTTCTCACTGCAAAGACCGAGCACTCAGGGGGAAGGAAGATGGTGCATCACTCCAGGTCCATTCAGTCCTTCAAGCAGCAGAAGGGTCAGTAGTACTTTGTACTGTCGTGTGTGTGTGTGCGGGGCTTGCTTGATCAATGTGCGTTCCAGTGTGGCCGCATCGCCCCTCTAAAGCAGCGGCATTCTCAGCATCCTCTGCTCTGCCGCCGTGCATTGTGACATCCTGGTTTGCTGTGCAATGGCTGGAACAAAATGAAAGCTATTAATGCACTCAATATGTGGTCCAGGATGCAAAATAATAAAAGTGCTGAACATGATGGTCTTGTGAACACTGGGGAAAAAAAAAAGTTGACCAGCTGAAGGTTATAATTCTGCAGTGTTTGCTATTTTGCACATAACCTGGTCTTGAATGAGGGGCAGATTGTGTTTTGTGTGTGTGTGTGTGTGTGTGTGTGCAGGGCTGTGATATTCAAGCAGGGGGGAGGATGCTGTGTGGCTGCGGGTTATTCAGCTACTATGGAGCAACCCAGTCCAAGTGTAATGTGGACGGCGGGATCATCTGCGGCAAGCGGGCGCTGTAAATCCAAGCGCTGTCACCATCCCTGTGACCAGAGGTTGCAGGTCAACATGACCAAGTAGACCGGCAAACATTTGCTCCTCGCCCAGTGTTGATCCCAGCCGCCGGTATCTGCGGCGATGACCAGCATGGGAATGTTAAGTCATCCACTGGTGACCTAATGGGCAGCTTCTGCCGTGATAATACCGAGGGGAATAATAGCTGTAAACATCACCGCTCTGTGTAGCACCGACTGTCGGGGTTACGGGGAGAAGGCAGGAGAATGGAGTTAAGAGTCAATAGACAATAGGTGCAGGAGGAGGCCATTCAGCCCTTCGAGCCAGCACTGCCACTCAATGTGATCATGGCTGATCATCCACAATCAGTACCCCGTTCCTGCCTTCTCCCCATATCCCCGGACCCCGCTATCTTTCAGAGCCCTATCTAGCTCTCTCTTGAGAGTATCCAGAGAACCGGCCTCCACCGCCCTCTGAGGCAGAGAATTCCACAGACTCACAACTCTCTGTGTGGAAAAGTGTTTCCTCGTCTCCGTTCGAAATGGCTTACCCCTTATTCTTAAACTGTGGCCCCTGGTTCTGGACTCCCCCAACATCGGGAACATGTTTCCTGCCTCTAGCGTGTCCAATCCCTTAATAATCTTATATGTTTCAATGAGATCCCCTCTCATCCTTCTAAACTCCAGAGTGGACAAGCCCAGAGTATCTAGAGTCAAGAGTGTTTATTGTCGTGTGTCCCAGATAGAACAAGGACATTCTTCCTTGCTGCAGCACAACAGAATATGTAAACATAATAAATAATATAACAAAACCCAAACAGCACCATCTGAAGAAGGGTCTCGACCCGAAACGTCGCCTATCTCCTTCGCTCCTTAGATGCTGCTGCACCCGCTGAGTTTCTCCAGCTTTTTGTGTAACCCCCAATAATAATAATAGTCTGTTGAAGTTCAGAGCTCGGAGCCTGTGGAATTCTCTGCCTCGGGGCGGTGGAGGCCGGTTCTCTGGATACTTTCAAGAGAGAGCTAGATAGGGCTCTTAAAGATAGCGGAGTCAGGGGATATGGGGAGAAGGCAGGAACAGGGTACTGATTGTGGATGATCAGCCATGATCACATAGAATGGCGGTGCTGGCTCGAAGGGCCAAATGGCCTCCTCCTGCACCTATTGTCTATATGAGGTTGTTGTGTTTAATAGCCTGACGGCTGTAGGGAAGAAGCTGTTCCTGAGCCTGGACGTTACAGTTCTCATGCTTAGGAGGGAGAGATAGATCAGCCATGAGTAGAGTAGACTCCATGGGCCGAATGGCCTGTTTCTGCTCCTATCACTTATGTTATTGTGAGGACCGTCTCCCCCAAATTTCTACACTCAAAAGTCAATTTTACAGTATCTTTGGTGATTGTCAGCAAACAGTAAAATGATCTGTCCAGATGTAAGGAACAAGCTGCTGCTGACGAGATAAATATCTGGTCTTTACATAATTCAGAAATGGAAGGCCACCTCAATGAAAATTGTCCTACTTAATATCATGTTTAAGAAAGAACTGCAGATGCTCGAAGGTAGACAAAGTCTGGAGGAACTCAGCGGGTGAGGCAGCGTCTAGATGAAAAAGTTTTTCCCCATCTTAGTCCTGGATGGCCTGCCCCATATTCTTAAACTGCGACCCCTCCTGATTCTGGACTCGTCTCGGAACTCAGAAATTATCTCGGATCCAACACGACACGACTTTCAGGATCAGTTGCAATTTGGAAATGAAACCGTGTTGTCAACTGTTGCTGACACGATTAAATCGTGATTATTTGAAGCTTCGGTGGGAATGAGTTATTTAAAATCCGTTTAACGTGTCCAAGGTTAAAAAAAAAAAAGAAATATATAAGATTTATATTAAATTTAATTGATTAATATTAAATAGAATTATACATTTTAACAAACGCGTGCCTCAGTAGAGCATAGACATAGACCAGTCCAGCTCAGGAACAGGCCCTTCGGCCCACGGTCTGTGCCGAGCATGAAGCCAAGTTCACCAACACCTCCACCAACCTCATCTACTGCATCTGCTGTTCCAGGTGTCAATTTCTCTACATCGGCGAGACCAAGCGCACGCTCGGCGATCGTTTCGCTGAACACCTCCGCTCAGTCCGTCTTAACCAACCTGATCTCCCGGTGGCTCAGCACTTCATTCCCAATCGGACCTCTCTGTCCTGGGCCTCCTCCATGGCCAGACTGAGGCTCACTGTAAATTGGAGGAGCAGCACCTCATATTTCGCTCGGGTAGTTTACACCCCAGCGGTATGAACATTGACCTCTAATTTCAGGTAGTCCCTGCTTTCTCCCTCCTTCCCCTCCCCTTCCCAGCTCTCCCACAGCCCACTGTCTCAGCCTCTTCTTTTCTTTTTTCCCGCCCCCCCCTCCCTCCACATCAGTCTGAAGAAGGGTCTCAACCCAAAATGTCACCCATTCCTTCTCTCCATTGATGCTGTCTCACCTGCTGAGTTTCTCCAGCATTTTGTGTCCACCTATGGCTGGTCTATCTCTCCCTGCCTACCCCATTTGCCTGCCTCCTCCCCGAAACCTTTGACACCCGTACTAATCCGCCATCTGTCAATTTATGATCTATTGACTTGACAACGAATTCCACAGATTCACCACCCTCCGGCTAAAGAAATTCCCCCTCACCTCTATTCAAAATGTACGTCCTTTAATTCTGAGGCTGTGCCCTCTGGTCTGAGACTCTCCCACTAGTGGGAACATCCTCTCCACGTCAACTCTATCCAGGCCTTTCACTACACGATAAGTTTCTGTGAGGTCCCCGCTCATCGTTCTAAATTTGCCTCCGCCACCTTTATTGAGTTTATTTACTGAATAAATCATTTAAATCAATAAATACAATACCAAATTTTTTTTTAGGCGGCATTTTTTGGGCAGAGCGCCAGAGACCCGGGTTCGATCCCAATCACGGGTGTTTGTATGTTCTCCCCGTGACCTGCGTGGGTTTTCTCTGAGATCTTCAGATTCCGCACTCCAAAGGTTTGTAGGTTAATTGGCTTCTGTAAATTGTAAGTTGTCCCCAGTGTGTGTAGGATAGTGTTAGTGTGCGGGGATCGCTGGTCGGTGCAGTGTGGACCCGGTGGGCCGAAGGGCCTGTTTCCATGCTGTATCTCTAAAATCACTTGGTTGTAAAATTCTTTCTTGACCGGACACAGTGGCTCAATATCCAGGGTCTAGACAGTTCCTTCCGACACATTTCATCTTCTCCACAGCAATATCTCCTCAAGATATGCCAATAGATAATAGACAATAGATGCAGGAGTAGGCCATTCGGCCCTTCGAGCCATTTAATGTGATCATGGCTGATCATCCCCAATCAGTACCCCGTTCCTGCCTCTCCCCATATCCCCTGACTTCGCTATCTTTAAGAGCCCTATCTAGCTCTCTCTTGAAAGCATCCAGAGAATTTGCCTCCACCACCCTCTGAGGCAGAGAATTCCACAGACTCATAGAAACATAGAGAAGCATAGAAACATAGATATTAGGTGCAGGAGTAGGCCATTCGGCCCTTCGAGCCTGCACCGCCATTCAATATGATCATGGCTGATCATCCAACTCAGTATCCCGTACCTGCCTTCTCTCCATACCCTCTGATCCCCTTAGCCACAAGGGCCACATCTAACTCCCTCTTAAATATAGCCAATGAACTAGCCTCAACTACCCTCTGTGGCAGAGAGTTCCAGAGACCCACCACTCTCTGTGTGAAAAAAGTCCTTCTCATCTTGGTCCTAAAGGATTTCCCCCTTATCCTTAAGCTGTGACCCCTTGTCCTGGACCTCCCCAACATCGGGAACAATCTTCCTGCATCTAGCCTGTCCAACCCCTTAAGAATTTTGTAAGTTTCTATAAGTTCCCCTCTCAATCTCCTAAATTCTAGAGAGTATAAATTCTAGAGACTCACAACTCTCTGTGTGAAAAAGTGTTTCCTTGTCTCCGTTTTAAATGGCTTACCCCGTATTCTTAAATTGCAGCCCCTGGTTCTGGACTCCCCCAACATCGGGAACATGTTTCCTGCCTCTAGTGTGTCCAAACCCTTAATAATCTTGTATGTTTCAATAAGATTCCCGTCGCATCCTTCTAAATATTTGAAAAATGCCGGCTTTGGAGAAGTTCTCCTCCTCCCTGTGACGTGAGTTCTGCACCACCCGCGCTCGCTGTTCCCCCTCTTTGATTCCATTTCGGAGTCCATCTTTCCGTGATCATCGCTGCTTGTTGCACATCTTTCATTCATTGGTCCTCTGTACCGTCTATATCGCTCGTTTCCCTTCCCCCTGACACCCACACTGAAGAAGGGTCTCGATCCGAAACGTCACCTATTTGGTGGCGCAGCGGTAGAGTTGCTGCCTCACAGCGCCGGAGACCCAGGTTCAATCCCGACTATGGGTGCTGTCTGTACAGAGTCTGTACGTTCTCCCGTGACCTGCGTGGGTTTTCTCCGAGATCTTCAGTTTCCTCCCACACTCCAAAGACGTACAGGTTTGTAGGCTAATTGGCTTGGTATAAATGTAAATTGACACTAGTGTGTGTAGGGTAGTGTTAGTGTGCGGGGATTGCTGGGCGGCGCGGACTCGGTGGGCCGAAGGGCCTATTTCCGCGCTGTATCTCCAAACAACTAAACTCTACGACATTGTCACCGGAGATGCTGCCTGACCCCCTGAGTTACTGCAGCGTTCTGTGTCTACCTCTGACTTTGATTACTGCCGGGCACTGCTAATGTTAATGGTGGCGTCACTCATTAAGTCTGTGATCCGCTGATCTCATTGGATTGGATTATTTTGGCTTGCGTTACTTCAATTAGAAACGAGGAAATGCCCGCTTGACAGATTTTAAATGACATTAATTATAAAGATCACGTGATGTAAAACAGTGCTGAAAGGGAGCAGGTCCCTCTGTGTCTAACATGGTGCCAAATTAAACTAATCCCCTCTGCATGCATGTGATCCCTTCCCCTCCATGCCCGATGTGCTATTCAGACTAGCCACCACTGTTGTATTTGCCACCACCACCACCAGCCCTGCAAGTGTTTTCCAGCCATCGATCCCGGCCTGTGTAAAACCAACTTGCCCTCCATACCCCAATTCAGCTTTCCCCATCTCGCCTTGAAGTAGACATGCAGGTACAGAAAGCTCATGGCATGTTGGCCATCATAACAAGAGGATTTGATATGAGAATGCAGGGTGACTTGGACAGGTTGGATGAGTGGGCAGATGCATGGCAGATGCAGTTTAATGTGGATAAATGTGAGGTCATCCACTTTGGCAGCAAAAACAGGAAGGAAAATTATTATCTAAATGGTGTCAAGTTGGGAAAAGGGATCTAGGAGGTCCTTGTTCATCAATCAATGAACGTAAGCATGCAGGTGCGGCAGGCAGTGAAGAAAGCAAATGGCATGTTGGCCTTCATAACAAGAGGAGTTGAGTATAGGAGCAAAGAGGTCCTTCTGCAGTTGTACAGGGCCCTAGTGAGACCACACCTGGAGTATTGTGTGCAGTTTTGGTCTCCTAATTTGAGGACAGACATCCTTGCTATTCAGGGAGTGCAGCGTAGGTTTACCAGGTTAATACCCGGGATGGCGGGACTGTCATATGAGGAAAGAATGGGCTTGTATTCACTAGAATTTAGACGGATGAGAGGGAATCTTATAGAAACGTATAACATTGTAAAAGGACTGGGCAAGCTAGATGCAGGAAAAATGGTCCCAATGTTGGGCGAGTCCAGAACCAGGAACCACACAGTTTTAGAATAAAGGGGAGGCCATTTAAAACTGAGATGTGGGAAACTTTTTCACCCAGAGAGTTGTGAATTTGTGGAATTCCCTTCTTGGTGGGCAGTGGAGGCCAAGTCACTGGATGGATTTAAAAGAGAGGTAGATAGAGCTCTAGGGGCTAGTGGAATCAAGGGATATGGGGAGAAGGCAGGCACGGGTTATTGATTGGGGACGATCAGCCATGATCACAATGAATGGTGGTGCTGGCTCGAAGGGCCGAATGGCCTCCTCCTGCACCTAATGTCTATGTTTCAAACAAAGCCATTTTAGTATTTGACATTTCCACCCTGGGGTACAATAGTATCATAAATATGATATGCCGCTATAATTATGCAAGGTACTGTGAATATTATACAATACTATTTACATATATGATGCTATTTTACATATATACGATGCTATTTTACATATATACGATGCTATTTTACATATATACGATACTGTTTTACATATATACGATACTATTTACATATATCCGATGCTATTTTACATGCAGTTTTGGTCTCCTTACCTGAGATAAGATTTACTTTGCCGCATAGGGTGGCGCAGCGGTAGAGTTGCTGCCTCACAGCGCCAGAGACCTGGATTTGATCCCGACTATGGGTGCTGTCTGTATGGAGTTTGCACGTTCTCCCCGTGACCTGCGTGGGTTTTCTCCAAGATCTCCGGTTTCCTCCCACACTCCAAAGACGTGCAGGTGTGTAGGTTAATTGGCTTGGTATGAATGTAAAATTGTCTCTAGTGCGTGTAGGATAGTGTTAAGTGTGGGGGGGGGATCGCTGGTCGGCACGGACTCGGTGGGCCGTAGGGCCTGTTTCTACGCTGCACCACTGAACTGAGTTGCATGTACTTGCAGAAGTGATGCAATTATGAATACCATTGTAGCCTTGTCGGTACTATGAGTGGTGACTCTTTGTATACTTACGTATTGGATAGTAAGCAAAGAATTTCACTGTCCCAAGTACACGTATCAATCAATCAACAGATCAATAAATCAAAGTTCACCAGACTGATTCTTGAGATGGCCAGGACTGCTGGATATAAGGAGAAGTTAGTTTAACTAAGTTTGTATGCTGTGGAGCAAAAAAAGTGCTGGAGGAACTCAGCAGGTCAGGCAGCATCTGTGGAGGGAATGGACAGATGACGTTTCGGGTCGGGACCCTTCCTCAACCTGAAGAGTCTCGACCTGAAACCTCTCCCGTTCCTTCTCTCCAGAGACGCTGCGTTACTCCAGCATTTTGTGTCTGTCTAGGGCGGAGTCTTTCACCCAGAGTAGAGAAATCAAGGGCAAGAAAGCCAAGGTGAGGGGGGCAACATTGAATACAAATCTGAGGTGCAACTTTTTCACCCAGAGGGTGGTGGGTGTAAGGTAGCAGCTGCTGGAGGAGGTAGTTGAGGCAGGGACTATATTTAACAGACACCTCTGGATTTGGATCTGGATGTGGTATGCTGAAAAGCTCCAGGTCGAGCATCACTCAGCACTGGACAATAACCATATAACAATTACAGCACGGAAACAGGCCTTCTCGGCCCTTCCAGTCCGTGCCGACCATTTATTTTCCCCTAGTCCCATCTACCTGCACTCAGACCATACCCCTCCATTACCTTCCTGTCCATATACCTATCCACAAATACTAGATTACAATGGACAATAGACAATAGGTGCAGGAGTAGGCCATTCGGCCCTTCGAGCCAGCACCGCCATTCAATGTGATCATGGCTGATCATCCCCAGTCAGTACCCCGTTCCTGCCTTCTCCCCATATCCCCTGACTCCGCTATCTTTAAGAGCCCTATCTAGCTCTCCCTTGAAAGCATCCAGAGAACCCGCCTCCACCGCCCTCTGAGGCAGAGAATTCCACGATTCGCTGTGAGGTAGCAACTCTACCGCTGCACCACCGTGACCACCGTGACTTGAACAGGTACATCGATAGGAAAGGTTTAGAGAGAAAGGGGCTAAATGCGGGCAGATGGAGCTGCCTTAGATGGGTCATCTTGATCGGTATTGGCATGAGGCCGGGTTCTAATGTGTTTGGAACGGTAACATAAAACTGTCGGAGGGACATAACAGTTCAGGCAACTCTGTGGGTGGGAATGGACAGAGTAGTGTTTGGTTTTCTTCAGACATGGAATGGAGGCCACTTGAAGACAGAGAAGGAGGGCTGGGATGGGGTGGGTGGAACCCGCTGATGGTTAATTGGTATCAGGTGGGGGACGATGGGATCATGAGGTCACAAGTGATAGGAGCAGAATTAGGCCACTCGGCCCATCAAGTCTACTCCACCATTCAATCATGGCTGATCTACCTCTCCCTCCTAACCCCATTCTCCTGCCTTCTCCCCATAACCCCTGACACCCGCACTAGTCAAGAATGTATCTCTCTCTGCCTTCAAAGGAGGAAGGTGATTAGTGGAACGGAAATGGTGCAGGTGATGGAACATAATGTGATGGGAAGGTGGGGAATGAAAGATGGACCCCGAGAGAGGGACAGTGGGTCCCAGCCACAACCTTGTCTATCCTTTTCCATCTACAGATACTGCCCGACCTTCTGAGTCCTGCCACCAGTTTATTTGTTTGCTCCAGATTCCAGCATCTGCAGTCCCCTGCACCTGCTTTATTTTACGCTTTGCTGAGACAGCGCGGAAACGGTCCCCTTCAGCTCATCGAATCCACGCCAACCAGAGATCACCCCTTACACTGCACACACTAGGGACCAGTTTTTACCGAAGCCAATTGACCTACAAACCTGCACCAGTCTGTGGAGTGTGGGAGGAAACCAGAGCACCTGGAGAAAACCCACGCAGGTCACGGGGAGAACGTACAAACTCCGTACGGACAGCACCTGTAGTCGGGATCAAACCTGGGCCTCTGGGGCTGTGAGGCAGCAACTCTACCCCTGCATTACTCCAGCACTTTGCAATTTGCCATTGTACATCTGCTGAACATCACAAATTATCAGATGATCTGCATTTTAATAACCTTGGAATCCAATTGCATTAGGATCATCTAATCATAAATTGCCTCCGTGGCACGCATTAAAGTGCACAGTGTGTTCTGACATTTTGGCAGCGTTGCCACTTGGAATCAATCGGTACCATTTATTTATGAAAGTCGGGCATTATGTGCCGGGCCAGTGTTTCTTAAACATCTTCCATTTCCTTCAGTTACAGTGTAGTTTATTGTCACATGTACCGAGGTACAGTGAAAAGCTTTAGTTGCGTGCTAACCAGTCGGCGGAAAGACAATACGTGATTACAATCGAGTCGTTTAGTGTGTACAGATACATGATAAGGGAATAACGTTCAGTTAAAGGCAAAGGTCCAATCAAGGATAGTCCGAGGGCCACCAACGAGGTAGATAGCAGTTCAGGACCGCTCTCTGGTTGTCAGTATAGCTGCGATGCAAGAACATCCATCAATGTTATTTTATTGAAACATATAAGATTATTAAGGGTTTGGCCACGCTGGAGGCAGGAAACATGTTCCCGATGTTGGGGGAGTCCAGAACCAGGGGCCGCAGTTGAAGAATAAGGGGTGGGCCATTTAGAACAGAGACGAGGAAACACTTTTTCACCCAGAGAGTTGTGAGTCTGTGGAATTCTCTGCCTCAGAGGGCGGTGGAAGCCGGTTTTGTGGATACTTTCAAGAGAGAGCTAGATAGGGATAGCGGAGTCAGGGGATATGGGGAGAAGGCAGGAACGGGGTACTGAGTGTGGCCAACTCCTGCACCTATTGTCTATTGTCACGTGCGTCAGTGTGGGGGGTGACAGACAGCCCTGCTTGCGACTGTGGACATCCAGACCAGACCAGACCATCCCACACATGGTGAATGACTGCCCACTGAGGCTTTTCCCTGGGGGCATCAAAGCCCATCCACCCAGTAACTGACGCTGTCCTGGCCTGGATGTCAAGCCTTGGCCTACAACTTTAGGCTGTGCACGCCATACACAAGAAGAAGAAGCCTGCATTGAGGCCGTTCAGGGTGATCACGAAGGGAGTTCTCAAGGTTAGACCCAGCCATTAGTACTGAACCACAATTTACTTCAAATCCTGTTCTGGGTGCGATAAATTACTTTAGTTGAGAGAGACAGCACGGAAACGGGCCCTTTCGACCCACCGGGCCCGCACCCACCAGCCACCAGTGGAATTCTGTGCCACAGAAGGCAGCGGAGGCCACTTCACTGGATGTTTTCAAGAGAGAGTCAGACTTAGTTCTGAGGGCTAACGGAATCGAGGGTTAATGGGGAGAAAGCAGGAACGGGGTACTGATTTTGGATGATGAGCCAATATCCTATTGAATGGCGGTGCTGGCTCAAAGGGGCCAAATGAGCTACTCTTGCACCTAATTTCCATGTTTCTATCCCACACGCTAACACTATCCTACACACACTAGGGACAATTTACAATTTTACCAAAGCCAATTAACCTACAAGCCTGCACGTCTTTGGAGTGTGGGAGGAAACCAAAGATCTCGGAGAAAAACCACGGGGAGAAGGTACAAACCCCGTACAGACAGCACCCGTGGTCGGGATCGAACCCTTGTTGAAAGCGCTGTTAAGGGCCTGTCCCACTTTCACGAGGTAATTCACAAATCCTCCCGTGTTTTCCCCTGATTCAAACTCGTAGAATGTTCGTAACGGGTCTGTAGCGAGTCCGTAGATGTATCGTAGCGGCTCGCTCTGCCAGCCGTAGGTACTCGGGGCATCAGGTAAGTCGGGACGTTTTTTCCAGCCCGATAAAAAATGTCCACGAGTTTTAAAAAAATGGTCGGGATGAAAGAAATTGCAACTTTCTACTCGTAAGGAGGGCATCGAAATAGTGGTGGGAATTCGTAGACATACTCGTAGGTATTCGTGTACATAATCGTGGAAGGTCGTAGGAATTCGTTGATTACCACGATCTTGATTTTTTTTTTTAGGTCCTTTAAACTCGGCAGAGGTTTTGAGTAAAGAGGTTCTTCTGCAGTTGTATAGGGCTCTGGTGAGACCACATCTGGAGTATTGTGTACAGTTTTGGTCTCCTAATTTGAGGAAGGACATCCCTGCGATTGAGGCAGTGCACAGTAGGTTCACGAGATTGATCCCTGGGATGGCGGGACTGTCATATGAGGAAAGATTGAAAAGACTAGGCTTGTATTCACTGGAGTTTAGAAGGATGAGGGGGGGGATCTTATAGAGACATATAAAATTATAAAAGGACTGGACAAGATAGATGCAGGAAAAATTATCCCAATGTTGGGCGAGTCCAGAACCAGAGGCCACAGTCTTAGAATAAAGGGGAGGTCATTTAAGACTGAGGTGAGAAAAAACTTTTACACCCAGAGAGTTGTGAATTTGTGGAATTCCCTGCCACAGAGGGCAGTGGAGGCCAAGTCACTGGATGGATTTAAGAGAGAGTTGGATAGAGCTCTAGGGGCTAGTGAAGTCAAGGGATATGTGGAGAAGGCAGGCACGGGTTATTGATTGGGGACGATCAGCCATGATCACAATGAATGGCGGTGCTGGCTCGAAGGGCCGAATGGCCTCCTCCTTCTATGTTTCTATGAATTAAGTTGTGAAAGTACGCAGCAACTCTACCGCTGCACCACCGTGATTGCCCTTAGGATGGTGGTGATTTGCGGATGTAGTGGCTTTGCAGCAGGATGCACGAGAAGCTAACAAGGTTGCATACAGAGGGGAGGGAGAGCAAGGGTTAATTATCGTTGGGTGGGCTGAATACTTAAATCGCCCTGGCTTCACTATTTTCGTTTTGCCAGCCCCATTTATATATTGGACTCTGCTCCGCAGAATCAAACATGGTGCGATGTGCAAAGCTTGACTCTGTTGTCATGTGGGCCAAATTAAATGAATGCAAATGCCTGCGTCAGAATCTGAATATATGCTGAATATGTTGTTCCTTGCATAAGGTGATGTCTTCACCTCGTAGGTGGACACAAAAAGAGCTGGGGTAACTCAGCGGGACTGGCGGCATCTCTGGGGAGAAGGAATGGGTGGCGTTTCGGGTCGGGACCCTTCTTCAGACTTGCAAACCGCACTGATTCCTGCCTTCCACAGTTTAAGGAAGAACTGCGGATGGTGGGAAAAATCGAAGGCGGACAAAAGTGCCGGAGAAACTCAGCGGGTGAGGCAGCATCTGTGGAATAGGTGACGTTTTGGGTCGAGGCCCTTCTTCAGACTAACGTCGAGACCCTTCTTCAGACTGATGTGGAGGTGAACCCACCCCTCCCCCACCTCCACATCAGTCTGAAGAAGGGTCTCGACCCGAAACGTCACCTATTCCTTCGCTCCATAGATGCTGCCTCACCCGCTGAGTTTCTCCAGCATTTTTGTCTACCTAACAGTCCCGGCTAACCCCAGTCTCCGCCTCGACCCCTGTTCTTGCCCGGTGGCGCAGCGGTAGAGTTGCCGCCTCACAGCACCAGAGACCCAGATTCAATCCCGACCACCGGTGCTGTCTGTGCGGAGTTTGCACGTTCTCCCCTGAGACCGTGTGCGTTTTCTCCGGGTGCTCTGGATTCCTCCCGCTCTCCAAAGATACGCAGGTCTGCAGGTTAATTGGCCTCTGTGAATTGTCCCAAGTGTGTGGGATAGAACTATTTTGCGGGGATTGCTGGTCGACGCGGACTCGATGGGCCGACGAGCCTGTTTCCACGCTGCATCTCCAAACTAAACTAACCAGGTGAATCAAAGTAGAAATCAAGAAATGCAGATTTGGTTTATACCAAAGATAGAAACAAAATTCTGGAGTAATATAGTGGATTGCGCACAGGGCCAGACTTTCACCTGCTGCGGCCCGAAGCTGTGTGAAATTTGAGGCCCTTCTCTAAAAACATTTGGGTAAAAAATGATAAAATAAAAATATATTTCAAAAAATGAGGCCCCCGAGGGTGTGTGGCCCTAAGCTATAGCTTATTTAGCTTATAGGTAAGTCCAGCACTGATTGCGCAAGATCTCAGTCTGAAGAAGTCCCGCCCCAAAACGTCACCTATCCATGTTCTCCACAGATGCTGCCTGACCCGCTGAGTTACTCCAGCACTCTGTGAAACGTCACCTATCCGTGTTCTCCACAGATGCTGCCTGACCCGCTGAGTTACTCCAGCATTCTGTGTCTTTATTTGTCAAGCTACTTTTCCAGATTTTATTGAGAAGTTTAAACAGTATAAAACATTTGTTGGTGGCAGTGATGCAAATTTGAGTTTGCGTCCTAATAGAATTAGGACACATTTACAACTCCACTCTCATTAACCTTTACAATAGTTTCAGTTTAGAGATACAACGGCAAAACAGACCCTACGGCCCACGGAGTCCTCACCAACCAGCGATCCCCGCACACTAACACTATCCTACACCCACTTACACCCAATTTACACTTGCACAAAGGCAATTTACCTACAAACCTGCGCATCTCTGGAGTGTGGGAGGAAACCGGAGATCTTGGAGAACGGTTACGGGGAGAACGTACAAACTCCGCACAGACAGCACCCCTAGTCGGGATGGAACCCGGGTCTCCAGAGCTGTGAGGCAGCAACTCCACCGCTGCGCCACCGTGCCGCCCACCTTTCCTGCCGTGCAGTTCATCACTTTATCTGCATTGCAACTCTTTATAAGTCAACAAGGGTCATGACCATTGGGATCCACAAAAAAAGTAAGTAAGTAAGTTTATTGGCCAAGTATTCACATACAAGGAATTTGCCTTGGTGCTCCACCCACAAGTAACGACATGACGTACAGTGACAGTTACAAATGACTCTGAAAACACTTAGCATTAATAATAAAACATTAATAAAACATTTTATGTTCAAAGTTAACAACCACCAAAGTAATTCCGTGTTATTGTATTCATTACTCAACCATTAGGTGTAGACGTGTGCAGTTTTTAAAATTCGAAAACAAAAAAATTGCTCCAGGCGTGAACGTGATGCATCTCAACAGAGTTTTCTGTCAATTATATCCGAAGGAACACCATGGTTTGTGAAGAGCTCCATCCAAAACCGCAAGAAATTGCAGCACAGATCATCACCCACACAAACCAACCTCCCTTCCATTGACTCCATCTACACCTCGCGCTGCCCCGGCAAGGCCAGCAGCATCATCAAGGACCAGTCTCACTCCCTCTTCTCCCCTCTCCCACCGGGCAAGAGGTACAGAGGTGTGAAAACAAACTCACACCTCCAGATTCAGGGACAGTTTCTTCCCGGCTGTTATCAGGCAACTGAACCGTCCTCTCACCAACTAGAGAGCGGTCCTGACCTCCCATCCACCTCATTGGAGACCGTCTGAATATCTTTAATCAGACTGTACTGGACTTTATCTTGCACTAAACAGTATATCTTTTGTCCTGTAACTTTACACGGTGGACGGCGCGACTCTCGTCGCAGCGCTCTCTGCAGTCCGTCTGTCTTTTTTGTATTTTTTGTCTCATTTGAGTGTAGTTAGTTAGTGTTTTTTTAGCTGGGTGTGTGGGGGGTGGGGGAAACTTTTTAACTTTTCCCTGTACGGAGGACCCGACCTTTTCTCTGTCGGGTCTCCGTTGCCGTTGGGGCCTAGCACCGTGGAGCGGCCTCCAACCGGACCTGGGGCTCCAGTCACGGAGCCTGCGGACTACTCGCCATCGTGGGGCTGGCCGAGTTCCGAACTGTGGTGGCGCGCTGCTGCTGCCCAACCCCGGAGATTCGGAAGCTCCAGCTGCAGGCCAGTGGACGGTAACACCGGGAGCTCGCGGGTCTCTGGTGGGAGACCGCTTTTCGGAGCTCCCGCGGCGGCAACTTCTCCCGCCCGAGTTGCGGGGTTGAAGACAACCCGGAGCGGGGCCTTACATCGCCCGGCGCGGCTTTAATGGCCACGGGACTTGCTAGCGCCCATCTGGGGTAGTAACATCAAGACCCGGAGCGGGGCTTTGCATCGCCTGGCGCGGCCTGAATGGCCGCGGGACTTATTTACCATCGCCCACCGGGGGCTTTGACTCTGACATCGGGAGGAGAATGGGGAGAGATAAGACTGCCTTCCAGCACAGTGAGGAGGAGATTCACTGTGATGGATGTTTGTGTCAATTGTGTTGTGTCTTGGTTCTTTTCCTGTGTGTATGACTGCAGAAACTACATTTCGTTTGATCCTCAACGAGGTTCAAATGACAATAAACGGTATTGTATTGGACAGCTTGATTGCAAGTTTAGTTTAGAGATGCAGCGTGGAAACGGGTCCAGGGATCATTTACAATTTTACCGAAGCCAATTAACCTACAAACCGAATGTTGGAGAAACCGGAGCACCCGGAGAAAGGTCACGGGGAGAACGTACAAACTCCGTACAGACAGCACCCGTAGTCGGGATAGAACCCGGGTCTCTGGCGCTGTACTCTACCACTGCGCCACCGTGACGCCCTTATTTTGCAAGTGTCCCACAAAGATACAATCAAATGGCCCACATAGTTGTTTCCAGAGCAGCATTTAAAAATGTGTTGAGTGTGAATATACGCCTTGTGCTGCTGGAAGCTGCATTACACCAAAGAGGACTACATGAGCAAGGTGGATTTTTATGAAGCTAATATTTAAAAAAAAAAATAACAGCATAGCATTCAAAAACAAACATGCTCCAATGTTAGCACAAATACACACTGTTTTTGTAAAGTTTCCAATTCCCACTATTCACCAATGTTTATCCTGTCTCGAGTAATATGATTCTCTTTTTCTGTCTGGATTGCATTTCACTTTCCACCTGTTATGTTATTTACGCAGTGCCAATTCTTATCTTGAAAATTAACAAATATCTTCTAACTGGGTGGCACAGCGGTAGAGTTGCTGCCTCACAGCGCCAGAGACCCGGGTTCGATCCTGACTACGGGCGCTGTCTGTACTGTGTTTGTACGTTCTCCCCATGGCCCGCGTGGGTTTGCTCCGGGTGCCTCGGTTTCCTCCCACGTTCCAGAGACGTGCAGGCTTGTAGATTCAAAAAGCTGGAATAACTCAGCGGGACAGGCAGCATCTCTGGAGAGAAGGAACGGGTGACGTTTTGGGTCGAGACCCTTCTTCAGACTGGTCGGGGATAAGGGAAACGGGAGATATAGATGGTGATGTAGAGAGATAAAGAACAATGAATGAAAGATATGCAAAAAGGACCGGTGATAAAGGAAACAGGCCATTGTTAGCTGTTTGTAGGATGATTGGTTTGGTATAATTGTATACATTGTAGTTGCTTTCAAGAGCGAGCTAGATAGGGCTCTTAAAGATAGCGGAGTCAGGGGATATGGGGAGGAGGCAGGAACGGGGTACTGATTGGGGATGATCAGCCATGATCACATTGAATGGCGGTGCTGGCTCGAAGGGTCGAATGGCCTACTCCTGCACCTATTGTCTATTGATATGTGGGAAATGGACCTTGACATTGGCAAATGTCAGGTTAACCAGATTGTAATCAAAACAGGGCAAGAACACCGCTGTCTACAACATGAATAGCTATAAATAGAGGTGGCTAAGCTGAACAAAAAGACTCAACGTGCTGGAGTAACAGAGTTCTTCTCAGATGACCCAGTTACCAGGCAGCATCACAGGGGAACAGGGATACGTGACATTTCAGATCGGGGAACGTTGTAATATACTACATTAAACTGCACTGTATCTAATTACAAATGACAAAAAAAAAACCCAAGTATCCTAATCTTTATCTTCAGGGCCTGTCCCACTTTCGCCACTTTTTCGGCCACTGCCGGCACCCGTCATAGGTCGTCGAAAATTTCCAATGTGTTGAAAATCCAGCGGCGACCGGAAAGATGCTACAACTCTTTGGGCGACGACCCACGACCATACAGGCGACATGTCGTGCGCGGGGTGAAGCCTGTATGGTCGTGAGTAGTCGCCCAAAGAGTCGTACCTTGTTCCGGTCGCCGCTGGCTGCCGCTATGACGGGTGCCGGCAAGTCGCCAGAAAAATCGCATAAGTGGGACAGGCCCTGAAGAAAAAGAGGTAAATTAAATGTATTAACATAGACAATAGGTGCAGGAGGAGGCCATTCAACCCTTCGAGCCAGCATATGATCATGGCTGATCATCCACAATCAGTACCCCGTTCCTGCTTTCTCCCCATATCCCATGATTCCGTTAGCACTAAGAGCTAAATTTAACTCTCTTGAAAACGTCCAGTGAATCGGCCTCCACTGCCTTCTGCGGCAGAGAATTCCGCTAGTGAATTATTTTGAGTCAAACCGCACATTATCAGGCTCGTGCTTTCCCTCTCTCTCCATCCCCTCCCCTTTCCCAGTTCCCCCACCAGCCTTACTGTCTCCGACTACATTCTATCTCTGTCCCGCCCACGCCCCTGACATCAGTCTGAAGAAGGGTCTCGTCCCAAAACGTCGCCCATTCCTTCTCTCCAGAGATGCTGCCTGTCCCACTGAGTTACTCCAGCATTTTGCGTCTATCTTCGATTTAAACCAGAATCTGCAGTTCCTTCCTACACATTATCACCCCAACTTGCCCATACCGACCAATATGCCCCATCTACACTAGTCCCATTTGCCTGTGTTTGGCCCGTATCTCTCTAAACCTGTCCAATTCTCTTTTAAATGCTGAAATAAACTCAGCACATCAGTCAGCATCCCTGGAGGTAAAGGATGGGGGAAGTTTCAGGTCAAAACCACTAAATTAAACTAGCTGATGCACTGATATGTGCAGTTTTGGTCCCCTTATAAACGTATAAGATTATAAACAAATAAACATATAAACCTTATAATCATACAAGATTATTAAGGGTTTGGACACGCTAGAGGCAGGAAACATGTTCCCGATGTTGGGGGAGTCCAGAACCAGGGGCCACACAGTTTAAGAATAAGGGGTAAGCCATTTAGAACGGAGACGAGGAAACACTTTTTCTCACAGAGAGATTGGTGAGTCTGTGGAATTCTCTGCCTCAGAGGGTGGTGGAGGCCGGTTCTCTGGATACTTTCAAGAGCGAGCTAGATAGGGCTCTTAAAAATAGCGGAGTCAGGGGATATGGGGAGAAGGCAGGAACGGGGTACTGATTGTGGATGATCAGCCATGATCACATTGAATGGCGGTGCCGGCTCGAAAGGCCGAATTGCCTCATCCTGCACCTATTGTCTATTGACGTGTGGGAAATGGACTCTGACATTGGCAAATGTCAGGTTAACCAGATTGTAATCAAAACAGGCAGGCACACCACTGTCTACAACATGAATAGCTATAAATAGAGGTGGCTAAGCTGAACAAAAAGACTCAACGTGCTGGAGTAACAGAGTTATTCTCAGATCACCCAGTTTGGCCCATATCCCTCTAAACCTGTCCTATCCATGTACCTGTCCAATTGTCTTTTAAATGCCAGTACCTGCCTCACCTACCTCATTCCATTCCACACCCCACCACCCGCTGAGTGAAAAATATGCCACTGAGGTTCCCATTAAACCTTTCCCCTCTCACCTTAAACCTACCTCATCTGGTTTTAATTTGCTTCTGTAAATTGTAAAATGTCCCTAGTGTGTGGGATAGTAGCAGAGTACGGGGTGATTGCAGGTCGGCAAGGACTCATTGGGCCGAAGGGCCTGTTTCCATGCCGTGTCTCTAAATTCTAAAGCCTATTAAATCTTTTTCCTGTCACATTATGTCCTCTGGCTTTTGAGTCACCTACCCTGAAAGACTCCATGTGTATTTAACCTATCTATCCCCTGAATGGGGCTGTCTTCATTGAGGCATCTTGGACAACAAGGAGAAGCTTCGTTGTCACCTTCCTCAAGCCAACAGTGGTCAATTCTACATTTTCCTCGAACCTCATTCCCCTTTGATGTCTCGTTTTCACACCTTACCCTTCCTTATCTCTGTGTCTCCCTCTCCCCTGACTCTCAGGGTCTCGACCCGATACGTCACCCATTCCTCCTAAGATAGACATGAAAAGTTCTGCACCAGAACCAACTCAAATGGAAGATCGACACAGAAAACTGGAGTATCTCAGCGGGACGGGCAGTGTCTCTGCAGAGAAGGAATGGATGACGTTTCGGGTCTAGACCCTTCTTCAGACCCGAAACACCACCCATTCCTCCTATCCAGAGATGCTGCCTGTCCCGCTGAGTTACTCCAACATTTTGCATCTATCTTGGGCAGTAGGGACTTTTTTTTCCGTGCTGCAGGACTAAATCTCTCGGCTTTCCTTCCAATCCCCGATTTCCCTTTAGTCTTCCCTAACTGTATCTTGACTGCAGCACAATGGAGATGATTACATGAGCTTCCCTGGGCATGCTTCAGTTGGCTGCAGTCAGTGAAACCACTTCCTTGTAGCTGCAACGTCGGCAGCACGGAGATTTGTGAGCGCTGATACATTCTGCCGTCTGTAACACAGTCGCAGCGGGATATAATTGACGGAACGTTTCCCTCATAGATGATCCATCAAATAAAGCCCAATTGCAATCACTTGGTTACAAAAAAAATAAGGAACTACAGATGCTCGGTCTGCCTGAGCCGACCCGATCTCCTGGTTGCTAAACACTTTAATTCTCCTTCCCATGAAGAAGGGTCTCGATCTCTGGAAGGAGTAGTTGATGTTTCGGGTCAAGACCTTTCTTCCCAAAAGTCTTAAGAGACTGAAGAAGAGTCTCCATTCGAAACGTCACCCGTTCCTTCTCTCCGGAGTTGCTGCCTGTCCCGCTGAGTTACTCCAGCATTTTGTGTTTGTCTTCGGTTTAAACCAGCGTCTGCAGTTCCTTCTCACCCACACAGACCTTTCTGTCCTAGGCCTCCCCCATTGTCAGAGTGAGGCTAAACGCAAATTGGAGGAACAGCATCTCATATTTCGCTTGGGCAGCTTACAGCCCAGTGGTAAGAATCTTGATTTCCCTAACTTCAGGTAGCCCCGGCATTCCCTCTCTCTCCATCCCACCCCCACCCAAGTCGCACCAGCTTCTCGTTTTCAACCAACAAATAGCTAACAGTGACCTGTTTCCTTTATCATCGTTACTTTTTTGCATATCTTTCATTCGTTGTTCTTTATGTCTCTACATCATCGTCTAAATTAGAGAAGTCTACGTTCATAGCGCTGGGGTGCAAACTACCCCGTGGTATGAACGTTGACTTCTAATTTTAGATAGCCCTTGCTTTCTCCCTCCGTCCCCTCCCCTTCCCAGTTCACCCACAAGTCCTACTATTTCCACCTAATTCCTTTCTCTATCCCCCACGCCCCTCCCCCGACATCAGTCTGAAGCAAAGATCCTACAGCGAGCAAGATCGTCCACTCGACGAAAAGCACGTAGTACGGTCATGGGCAGATTCATGGGTCATTTTCGGCCGCATTTCCGTAACCGGCTTCCGTCTCCGCACCAAAAATCCCGTAGCAGAGCAAAGATAACTAGTGCGGAGACGGAAACATCCTCATAAAAATAAAAGTTCTTTGGGAAAAATCATCTTCTCATTTTCAGAATTATAATTTATTAACACAAACTGTTCCCCCGCAACGTTGATTACACTGCGAGTCGGGTCGGGTTACGGAAATGGATGACAAAAAAGGCCCACGTTCCGTTCCGCTGCGTACTACACATCAGCCCATGGCATTTAGAAGGAGTGGTCTATCTTGCTCCGCTATAGGATCTTTGGTCTGAAGAAGGATCTCGACCCGAAACATCACCCATTCCATCTCTCCGTAAATGCTGCCTCGCCCGCTGAGTTTCTCCAGCATTTTTTTTTGTTCTCGCTCGATTGTTCCAGGTCTTTCTGAAACAAGCAAAGCATGAGGTTATTCTTCACATTGTTGTTAATGCAATTTTGTGGTGAACTGGGTGTCCATAAACCATCACGAGAGAGCGAGGAAAATCGTCGCCAACACCATATTATAGTAGCAAATGGCAGAGCCTGCTCCAGACATGTGCGTAGAGTCAATCAATGGTTGGGTGAGCTTTGTCAATGCAGAACATTATTCATCAAAGCAATGCTTACTGCAGATATATCTATCTCCCACCCACACAGTTTAACAGCATCAGAAGAGTTGGCTAAAAGTGAACTGTTGCAACTATTTAACTCTACTTTCCAAATATCAGTCAAGAGGTGATTATTCCGGTTATGACCCTTCTTCAGACTTAAGACTCTTCTCAAGAGTCTTCTCCAGAGCTGCTACCTGCCCTGCTGAGTTACTCCAGCTTTTTTTGTCCATCTTCAGATTAATCCAACATCTGCAGCTATTTCCTACTGATGACCACTCTATCTGCATTTGTTGCCACTTTCCGGGAGCCACAGACTTGGATCCCTAGATCCCTCTATATATCAATGAAGAAGGGTCTCGACCCGAAAGGTCACCCATTCCTTCTCTCCAGAGATGCTGCCTGTCCCGCTGAGTTACTCCAGCATTTTGTGTCTATTTTTGATTTAAACCAGCACCTGCTCAATCTGCAGTGCTGCAGATTATCTGTCGATGCTTTGTTTAAAATGTGATGAGGGCTTCGGCTGTAATCATATACAGTTATTGATCAGAGCGTCACAGCATTTAATACCAAATCAGTCCAGATGTGCAGGAAGGAACTGCAGATGCTGGTTTACACCGAAGATGGACACAAAATGCTGGAGTAACTCAGCGGGACATGCAGCAGCTCTGGAGAGAAGGAATGGGTGATGTTTCTTCGGACTCTTAAGACTCTTCGGAAGAAGGGTCTCGACCCGTAACGTCACCTACTCCTTTTCTCCAGAGATGCTGCCTGAGCCACTGTTACTCCAGCATATTGTGTCTATGGAATTGCAGATGCTGCTTTATACCCAAGAAACACACAAAGAGCTGGAGTAACTCAGCAGGTCAGGCATTAACCCTGGACAACATTGGTAGGTGATGTTTTGGGTCTGAAGAACAGTTCGAACCTATCCATGTATTTCAGCGATCCTGTCTGATGCACAGACTTGCTCCAGCACTTTGTGTCCTTCTTCAACTTAACTACATTGATATATAGAGAATAGACACAAAACGCTGGAGTAACTCAGCGGGACAGGCAGCATCTCTGGAGAGAAGGAATGGGTGGCGTTTCGAGTGGTAACAAAGGCATTTGGTGTATTTGCCGTCGTTGTTCATGGCATGGAGTATAAGAGTCGGGAAGTCATGATGCTGCTTTAGAGGACCTTGGCCAGGCCACGTTTTGAGTATTGTGTGCATTGCAGGGAGGATTGGGAAGCTTTGACGAGGACTTCAGAAGAGGTTTACCAGGATGCTGCCTGGATCAGAGGGTCTTGGTCAATAGGAAATGTTAAATTGCTGCAAGGTAGCCTGGGGACTTGATCGAAGTATATTAAATACCGAGGCGTAGACAGGTAAAGAACGTTGTCTGCAGGGTGGAAATACCAAATATTAAGAGGACATCGTTTTAAGGTGAGAGCGACGGTGTAGAGGAGATGTGCGGGGCAAGTGTATTTTACACAGAGGGTGGTGGCGGCTTGGAACTAGGGTCGTCAACTGTCCCATATTAGACGGGACATCCCGTATATTGGGCTAAATTGGTTTGTCCCGTATGGGACCGCCCTTGTCCAGTATTTGACCGTTACTAATCGGGTCGAGGGGACTGCCGGGTGGTAGCTCCGCGTCTGGTCCCTGCCTCACCCGTTCCCGACGTAGTGCAGCCCATGGAGTGCAGCAGCAGCTGTCCGACATTCGCTGACTGCTGACACCAACACCACCCCTCCTTCCCATGGCCGATCATCGGTTCATGAGTTGGACGGGGTGCCGGACTTTGCGCGCGGCCCCCGGGTCAAAACTCCTCAGCTGGCCCAGCCGGCTGGGCTTTGTGTGCAGTCCAGCACCCGGGCCAACTCATCATTCACCCAGACACGGCCAGGGTGAATGATGGTCGGTCAACGAATTGCCGTCGGGAATTTGTCCCGTATTTTGACCTGTTGTCCCTTATTTGGGAGCGATAATCTTACCCGGAATGCGCTGCCAGGGGTGGTGGTGGCGACTTTTGTACGGGCACATGGATACGCAGAGAATGGAGGGATATTGATCGCGTGCCGGCAGGTAAGAGTTGGTCTTGGCTCAGCACAGTTATTGTGGGCCGAAGGGCCTGTTCTTGTGCTGTACTGTTCTATGGCCCGACAGTTAAAGTTCTAAACTTGGCCAAGGCCCATGTTTGGCCCACATTCCTCAAACCTTTCCCATCCATGGACATTTGTTGAAATGTCTTTGTAACGTTGTCATAATGCCCAGCCTCATCAACCTCCTCCGGCAGCTCGTTCCATACACCCACCACCCTCTGTGTGAAAACGTTACCCCATCGGGTTCCTATTCAACCTTTCCCCTCTCACCTTAAACCTCTGCCCTCTACTTCTTGACTACCCTACCCGAGCAAAAAGACTATTCCCCTCGTGATCTAATGGATCATCCCTCATTCTCCTGCTTTCCATGGATAGAGCGTTAGATTGGCCAAGCTTTCCCTGTAGATCGGGGCGGCACGGTGGCGTAGCGGTAGAGTTGCTGCCTCACAGCGCCAGAGACACGGGTTCGATCCTGACTACGGGTGCTGTCTGTACGGAGTTTGTATGCTCCCTTGTTTTCTCCGGGATCTTCGGTTTCCTCCCACACTCCAAGAACTAGTAAATCGTCCCTAGTGTGTGTTGGATAGCACTAGTGTGTGGCGTTATCGCTGGTTGGCGAGGACTCCGTGGGCCGAAGGGCCAGTTTCCACGCTGTATCTCCAAACTAAACTAGAAAAATCTGGTCCTCAAGTCTGGCAACAACCTCAGATATCTCTGCAATCGTTCAAAAGTCAAGAGTGGTTTCTTGTCATGTGTTTCAGAGAGAACAATGACATTCTTAAGGGCCTGTCCCACTTGGGTGTCAATTGCGCATCACGCAGATGGCGGGTGAAGATTATGTACATCCCAAAATCCAGGGGCGCTGGGTGCGACCGCTCGTCACTGCCTACGTCACCACGCACCATGCACTCATCACGTGCACGTTACGACTCGCGCATCGTGCGTCATGAGGCGTAAATGATGCCACGCAAATGACGCCCATGTGGGACAGGCCCTTAACTTGCTGCAGCACAACAGAATATGGAAACACAGTGGGATATGAGACCAATGTCTTGGGGCAGGAAATAGAGGCTCCACCTGCCATCGACGACTACAAACTTGATGACGTTCACATACCTCAGTTTGGGGAGCCTGGTGTTGTGAAGGAGGGGATTGGGGTCAGTAACCCACTTGCCACGCTCCAGTCTGAGTGCAGGTAGATGGGACTAGGTGAGAGTAAGTGTTCGGCACGGACTAAAAGGGCCGAGATGGCCTGTTCCCGTGCTGTAATTGCTATATGGTTTTATTGTAGCCAGGGAGTGAATTAGCTTGGGTGGCTGCCGCAGCGCTCCGGGCACGGACAGCAGAACTGGCCGCCACTTCCGAGGAAGGAAGCAGCTCGGGTGACTGCGAGTGGCCACCGCGGTGGACCCTGCCACTTCAGCTCCTTCTGCTGGACCCCACTCACCTCTGGCAGTGCTCTTCGTCTGAACATCTCTCACCTGCCGCTTGCCGGCCGGCTTCCCCCAAATCTTTAAATTCCGACAGCGCGTTCACGGGTCCAGTTGAGGTTACTTGGCTGTGGGAATTTACGGATTTGCGGGATGTGGTTGACATGGGCGAAGCCGGCGAACGGCAGGTGGGACATGTTCAGACGAAGAGCACTGCCAGAGGTAATCAGAAGGCGCTGAAGAGCAGCTGGTTCTGGTGTCGGGTCTGGGTGACCACTCGCACCCGAGCTGCTTCCATCCCCGGAAGTGGCGGCCAGTTCTGCTGTCCGTGCCCGGAGCGCTGCGGCAGCGGTGAGTGAGTTACTGATATGATCTCTAACCCCCTCCTTCTCAACACTCCTGCCTTCTCGCATATTTAGCCCCTGGCACAGACTCTCCACACGCTGTGAAAGGAACTCTCCCTCCAAATGGACCCTTGAATTAGTATTGTCATTTAATAAGATGACAACTGATTCAACGTCCCGGAGTGCTCCCGTTTTTCCCACCATCTCTCCACCTGCCTTCATCCTCCGTCCCCCACCCAGTCAGTAATTAAAAAATGAAGGAGATTGAGAACCCTTGGGAAAATTGAATTGTTACTTATTTTTTATTTTTTTACGAAGAGAACAATCTGCGCATGTGCGGTTTAAGATTTTTTTAAAGCCGGCTGACTGCCTACCCTGAGTAATTACTCATGGCACGTGCCTGCTGGCAAGACAGAGTGTCCAACGCCGAGATCCTGTCTCACGCTGGCCTTCCCCGCATGTACACGCTACTCAGGCAGCGCAGACTGCGGTGGCTGGGCCGTGTCGAGACCCTTCTTCAGACGGAGAGGGAGATACAGAGATACAGAAGGGTAAGGTGTAAAAAGATCTTCATCTTCCTTTGTCTGAAGAAGGGTCGCGACCCAAAACGTCACCCATTCCATCTCTCCAGAGCTGCTGTTTGTTGCCCTGAGTTACTCCTGCATTCTGTGTCCACCTAGGCAACCTTCATCCTTCCCGTCTGAAGAAATTAATTTGGACTTTAGAAATACAGTGTGGATACAGGCCCTTCAGCCCATTGAGTCCATGACAAACAGCGATCACCCCGTACACTAACGCTATCGTGCACCCTAGGGACAATTTTGTTTTACAGTTTTTACCAAAGCCAATCTTCTTCTTGTCGAGTCCACACACAAGATTAGAAGCTGCTCAGCCAGAGATGAACACACGTCTCGGCGTCTGCACACAACGGTGTCTGTCTTGTCGCTTCTTGTGCATCCCGTGCGTGGTGGTGGAAAGATTGGTGGAAACAGGACCACGATCGACGTCAACGCTCTTTCCTTGACCCTTTCCTTCATAGCCAATTAACCTACAAACCTGAACGTCTTTGGAGTGTGGGAGGATCCCCGCCCACTAACGCCATCCTACACACACATACACCAGGGACAATTTACAATTTTAACCAAAGCCAATTAACCTGCACGTCATTAGAGTGTGGGAGGAAACCGGAGCACCCGGAGAAAACCCACGCAGTCACGGGGAGAACGTACAAACTCCGTACAGACAGCGTCCGTAGTCGGGATCGAACCCGTGTCTCTGGCAACTCTACCGCTGCGCCACCGTGCTGCCCCTTGTCATGCATTTTTTACATAAATTTGGGTTTCCCAAAAAGTGCTTCATGATCAATTAATTCTGGAGTGTGGTTACATTTACTCTATGGGTGCTTATCCTGGCAAAGTGTAATTAGATAATTAGTTGGTTGAATGTTTCTCAACCACCTCCTTGATTATGTTGATGTTGTCGAAATGTTTCAACATTTTATTTAAAGAGCCCTGTACCACGGTACGAGTTCATTCAAGAGCTCTCCTGAGTTTAAAAAAAAATCAAACTTGTGGTAAGCACGGAGAATGAACGTAGCGGGTACGTCGGAGCTCGGGGACGTCTCTTAGCGGCTCGTAACGCTAACAGCAGGCACTCGGGAAGACTTGCTAACGGTAAGCTTGGGAAGACTCGTGAAGATTTTTCAACATGTTGAAGCGTGTCCACGAGAGCCCCGAGTACCGACGAGCGGCCATTACCGTAAATCTCCGAGTTCGAATCAGGGGAAACTGGGGAGAACTCTTGAATTAGCTCGTACAGAGGGACAGGCCCTTAAGAATGCAGATTAATCGTGGGAATAAATAATTATTTCAGAAATGGAGTGATCAAAGGGTGAGAGATGTGGTCAGATCAATCATATCACTTGATCAAAATGGAGCTCGTGGTTTTATTTTGTTATATAAGGACATAATGTCACTGGGGATAGGAGCAGAATTAGGCCATTCGGCCCATCAAGTCTACTCCACCATTCAATCATGGCTGCACCTCCTGCACCTCCTCCAACCTCATCTACTGCATCCGTTGCTCCAGATGCCAGCTGATCTACATCGGTGAGACCAAGCGTAGGCTGGGCGATCGTTTCGCCGAACACCTCCGCTCGGTCCGCAATAACCAACCCGACCTCCCGGTGGCTCAGCACTTCAACTCCCCCTCCCACTCCGTATCCGACCTCTCGGTCCTGGGCCTCCTCCACGGCCAGAGTGAGCCACACCGCAAGTTGGAGGAACAGCACCTCATATTCCGCTTGGGGAGTCTGCATCCTCTGGGCTTAAACATTGAATTTTCTCAATTCTGTTAACCCAGACTGCCCCCACCCCTCCCCACCTCTCCCTCAGCCCTCTGGCCCTGACATTCCTTCTCCATCTCCCCCCTCCCCCCCCCCCCCCAGTCGCACTAGCTTCTCATTTTCACACCACACACAGCTTACAATGGCCTGCTTCCTTTATCACCAATACTTTTTTGCATATCTTTCACTCATTGTTCTTTATCTCTCCACATCACTGTTTATATCTCTAGTTTCCCTGATCCCTGACCAGTCTGAAGAAGGGTCTCGACCCGAAACGTCGCCTATCTCCTTCGCTCCTTAGATGCTGCTGCACCCGCTGAGTATCTCCAGCTTTTTGTGTAACATTCAATCATGGCTGATAGTTTGAGGAAGAACTGCAGATGCTGGACAAATCGAAGGTAGACAAAAATGCTGGAGAAACTCAGCTCACCAGAGATGCTGCTGCTGGTTTACTAAAAGATAGAGACAGAGTGCTGGAGTAACTCAGCGGGTCAGGCAGCATCTGTGGAGAACATGGATAGGTGACGTTTCACAGAGTGCTGGAGTAACTCAGCGGGTCAGGCAGCATCTGTGGAGAACATGGATAGGTGACGTTTCACAGAGTGCTGGAGTAACTCAGCGGGTCAGGCAGCATCTGTGGAGAACATGGATAGGTGACGTTTCAAGACTATTGGATTGCTTTCTCTGCAACACCGCAGGTTGCCGGGAGACCTGTTGGAAGGATATAAAATGATGAGAGGCAGAGTTAGATTGTGGGGAGGAGAATTTAGGATTAGGAGTGGGAGAAAAGCTGGCAAGGATGACAAGTTCTCCAGAGATGCTGCCGGACCTGCTGAGCTACTCCAGCACTTTGTGTCTTCATTTGTAAACCAGCATCTGCAGTTACCCCTAGCAAAAGACACGAAGTGCTGGAGTTACTCAACAGGTCAGGCAGGAGCTCTGCTGAACAGGGCCGCTCGGTGGCGCAGCAGTAAAGTTGATGCCTCGCAGAGCCAGAGACCCGGGTTCGATCCCGATTACGGGCGCTGTCTGTACGGGATTTGTACGTTCCCCCCATGACCTGAGTGGGATTTTGTCTGGGCGCTCTGGTTTCCTCCCACACTCCAAAGACGTGCAGGTTAGTAGGCTAATTGGCTTGGTAAAATTGTAAATTGTCTCTAGTGTGTGTGGGATAGTGTTAATGTGCGGGGATCGTTGGTCGGTGCGGATTCGGTGGGTCGAAGGGCCTGATTCCGCGCTGTGTCTCTAAACTATACTAAACAAAATGTGCAGGGAAAAACTGCAGATGCTGATTAAAATCACTCTGAAGACGGGTCTCGACCCGAAACGTCACCTATTCCTTCGCTCCATAGATGCTGCCTTACCCGCTGAGTTACTCCAGCATTTTTGCTACCTTTGATTTTTCCAGCATCTGCAGTTCTATCTTAAACATAAAGGAAACAGGCCATTGTTCGCTGTTTGTTGAGTGAAAATGAGAAGCTGGTGCGACTTGTGTGTGGGAGGGATGGAGAGAGAGGGAATGCCAGGGCTACCTGAAGTTAGATAAATCAATATTCATACCACTGGGCTGCAAGCTGCCCAAGCAAGTTGTCGATGTACAAGTCTGAAAAGCAGCCAACATAATCAAAGTCTGAAGAGGATCCCAATCCAAGGCGTCGCTTATCCAAGCTGAGTTACTGCAGCACTTTCTTTTGTAAACCAGAATCTGCAGTTCTTTCTTTATATATACACATAATCAAAGGCTTGTCCCACGCCAGTCATTCCCTCTTCTCCCCGCTCCCGTCCAGCAGAAGGTACAGAAGTGCACACCACCAGATTCTGAACGGCCCTTCCATAAGCTAGGGTACTGTCCGATTCACCTCTACCCCATTGCGGACATTGGACTTTGTCTGTGGAACTGATGCGCTACGATGCTGAGAACTATATCCTGCACTCTGTACCTTCCCCTTTCCCCTCATTTTAGTTTAGTTTAGAGGTGCAGCGTGGAACCAGTCGCAATTGATTCCATGCCGACCATCGATCACCCCTACACCAGTTCTATACGACACTCGTGAGATAATTTACAGAGGCCGATTAACCTACAAACCTGCACAACTATGAATGTTGGATGAAACCTGAGCACCCGGAGAAAACCCACTCGGTCACGGGAAGAACGTGCAAACTCTGTACAGACAGGGGATCGAACATGTTCCCGATGTTGGGGGAGTCCAGAACCAGGGGCCACAGTTTAAGAATAAGGGGTAGGCTGTTTAGAACGGAGACGAGGAAAAACATTTTCACCCAGAGAGTCTGTGGAATTCTCTGCCTCAGAAGGCAGTGGAGGCCAATTCTCTGGATACTTTCAAGAGAGAGCTGGATAGGGCTTAAAGACAGCGGAGTCGGGGGATATGGGGAGAAGGCAGGAACGGGATACTGATTGGGGATGATCAGCCGAAGATCACATTGAATGGTGGTGCTGGAATGAGGGGCCAAATGGCCTACTCCTGCACCTATTGTCTATTGCCTATGATCACAGTGAATGGTGGTGCTGGCTCGAAGGGCCGAATGGCCTCCTCCTGCACCTATTGTCTATTGCCTATGATCACAGTGAATGGTGGTGCAGGGCCGAATGGCCTCCTGCTGCACCTATTGTCTATTGAACCCAGGTCTGTGGTGCTGTGAGGCAGCAACTCTACCGCTGCGTCACCGTGCCGGCCGACATGATCTGATCAGAGGGCCTTTCATTTTGGCCAGCCTCCAGACGCCAGGCACCACACCCGTGTCTAACGCTGCCACCCGACAATAATAAACCTAGAACTCTGGGTAGAGTCTGGCAGCATGATGGTAAAAGCCGTCTTGTTGCACAATGTTTCCCATGGTTCCTGCACTGTGCGGTATAAAAATAGGGAAAAGGTTGTCCCTTCCATTTCCAGCCGTGTTTTCCCGGATTGCAGTCACCGTCTCTGCTCCATGAAGCGCTGGCATGGAGCCAGATTTTCCTTTGATTGTCTTTGCTTTTTTACAGCACTGGGACTTTACAGGCTGTGATTTATTGTACAGCATCCAAACAGTGTGGCTTGCTGCGCAGTCACGGTTCTGTTTTCCCCGACAGACAGCCGACAGACGTTTTAATGGCTTCATGTTTGAGAAACAACTGCCGATGCTACAAAAATGGAAGGTGGACAAAAATGCTGAAGAAACTCAGCGGGCGAGGCAGCATCTATGGAGCCAAGGAATATGCGACATTTCGGGTCGAGACCCTTGGTGTCGACCCGAAACGTCGCCTATTCCTTCGCTCCATAGATGCTGCCTCAAATTGGTCTCGACCAGAAACATCGCCTATTCCTTCGCTCCATAGATGCTGCCTCAATTTGGTCTCGACCCGAAACGCCGCCAATTTCCTTCGCTCCACAGACGCTGCCTCAATTTGGTCTCGACCCGAAACGTCGCCAATTTCCTTCGCTCCACAGACGCTGCCTCACCCGCTGAGTTTCTTCGGCATTTTAATGGCTTCACACTCATCAGTTCATGCCATTTAGAAAGAGACTAACTGTGCACCGAATCTGCAGTGCAGTCAGAGTCCTAGAAGAAATATAATGGATGTACATAATTTGAATCCAGGCAAAATATCAAAGCGACGTGATCCGCAGCCCGTGGTAATTATAAAACCGTGGGGGATGGGTGGAAATGAGATGTGATGTATCATTGTTTACGCTCCATGGCCAGAATGAGTCCCACCGCAAATTGGAGGAGCAGCACCTCACATTTTGTTTGGGCAGTTTACACCCCAGCGGTACGAACATTGACCTCCAATTTCAGGTAGTCCCTGCTTTCTCCCTCCTTCCCCTCCCCTTCCCCACCCCCACATCAGTCTGAAGAAGGGTCTCGACCCGAAACGTCACCTATTCCTTCGCTCCATAGATACAGGATGAGATGCTGGGGCATAGTTTAGTTTAGAGATGCAGCACGGAAACAGGCCCTTTGGCCCATCCCCACACAATAACACTATCCAACACACACTGGAGACAATTTACAATTTTATCAAAGCCAATTAGCCTCCAAACCTGCACGTCTTTGGAGTGTGGGAGGAAGCCGGAGCACCCGGAGAAAACCCAAGCAGGTCACGGGGAGAACGTATGAACTCCGTAGAGACAGCGCCCGTAGTCAAGATCGAACCCGTGTCTCTGGCGCTTTGAGGCAGCAACTCTACCGCTGCGCCACCGAGGTATTGTAGACATTGAAGATGGCCATCAATTGGGATTTGATCAGCTGGATGAGTGGGCTGAGCAATGGCCAATGGAATTTAACTCAGATGAGCATGAGGTCTTGCATTTGGGGAAATCAAACCAGGGCAAGATCTTCATAGTGAGTGGTTGGGCCATGGGGATTGTCGTGGAACAGAGGGATCTCGGAGAATACAAGCAGAGTTCCGTCAAAGTGGCATCGCAATGGATAGGGAAAACAATGAAGGCTGTTGGCACATTGGCCTCCATCAGGACTGTGACTGAAGAAGGCCAATGTATACCAGTTGGGATATCTTATGTCACAGTTGCACCTGGTGCTGGTCTGCAGTTATGGTCCCCTAATTTGTGGAAGGACATTCTTGCTATTGAGGGAGTGCAGCGTAGGTTCACCAGGTTAATTCCCGGGATAGCGGGACTGTCATATGCTGAGAGAATGGAGCAGCTGGGCTTGTAAACTCTGGAGTTTAGAAGGATGAGAGGAGATCTTTTTGAAACGTATAAGATTATTAAGGGTTTGGACACGCTAGAGGAGGAACCATGTTCTTGATGTTGGGGGAGTCCAGAATCGGGGGCCACAGTTTAAGAATAAGGGGTAAGCCATTTAGAACAGAGACGAGAAAACACTTTTTCGCACATAGAGTTGTGAGTCTGTGGAATTCTCTGCCTCAGAGGGTGGTGGAGGCCGGTTCTCTGGATGCCTTCAAGAGAGCTAGATAGGGCTCTTGAAGATAGCGGAGTCTGGGGATATGGGGAGAAGGCAGGAACGGGGTACTGATTGGGGATGATCAGCCATGATCACATTGAATGGCGGTGCTGGCTCGAAGGGCCGAATGGCCTACTCCTGCACCTATTGTCTATTGGTGAGTCTGCACACAGATTATTGTGTTTGGTTGTGGTCGTCCTGCTGTGGGGAAGATGCCATTTGGCTGGAAAGGGTGCAGAGAACATTCATAAGGCTGTTGCCAAGAATTTTGTCTCCTATTGTGTTCAGTTCTGGGCACCATGTTGTAGGAAAGATATTGTTAGGCTTGAAAGGGCTCACAAAAGATTTACGGGGATGTTGCCAGGACTAGAGGGTGTGAGCTATAGGGAGAGGTTGAGTAGGCTAGGTCTCTATTCCTTGCAGCGCAGGAGGATGAGGGGAGATCTTATTGAAGTGTAAAAGATCATGAGAGGAATAGATTGGGTAGATGCACAGAGTCTCTTGCCCAGAGTAGGGGAATCGAGGACCGGTGGACTTAGGTTCAAGGTGAAGTGGGAAAGATTTAATAGGAATCTGAGGGGCAACTTTTCACACAAAGGGTGGCGGGTGTGAATGGAACGAGCTGCCAGAGGAGGTAGTTGAGGGTTTGACTATCCCATCGTTTAAGAAACAGTTGGACAGGTAAATGGATAGAACAGGTTTGGAGGGATATGGACCAAGCGCAGGCAGGTGGGACTAGTGTAGCTGGGACATTGTTGGCCGGTGTGGTCAAGTTGGGCCGAAGGACCTGTTTCCGCACTGTATCACTCTATGACTCGACGACACTGTGACATTAGGGACTGAACTGCAGGGATAAGTTGGACTTTATTCCTTGGAGGCATGAAGCTGGGGATGATCTTGTGGGGACGTAATATCATGAGGGGAATGAATGCGGTGAATGTACAGTCTTTTGTCCAGAGTTGGGGAATCAAGAATTAGAGAGAGTAGGTTTACGGTCGGAGAGGAAAGATATAATAGGAACCTGGGGGGCAACATTTTCTTGTACGGAGTGAGCTGCAGGAAGAGGGAGTTGAGGCAGGGACAATAACAATATTTAAAAGCCATTTGAACAGGAACATGGATAGGTGACGTTTCAGAGTGCTGGAGTAACTCAGCGGGTCAGGCAGCATCTGTGGAGAACATGGATAGGTGACATTAATCCAGCACTTAAAAAAAAAAAAAATCCAGCACAATGGCACGGTGGCGCAGTGATACATTTGCTGCCTCACAGCACCAGAGACCTGAGTTCAATCCTGACTACGGCTTCTGTCTGTACGGAGTTTGCACGTTCTCCCCATGGCCTGCGTGGATTTTCTCAGGGAGCTTCGGTTTCTACCCACACTCCAAAGACGTGTGGGTTTGTAAGTTAGTTGGCTTGGTATAAATGTATAAATTGTCCCCAGTGTGTGTGGGATAGCGTTAGTGTGTGGGGATCGCTGGTCGGTGCGGACCCGGTGGGCCGAAGGGCCTGTTTCCATGCTGTTTCTCTAAACTAAACTAAACGCCGGAGATGGACACAAGCTGCTGGAGTAACTCAGCCGGACAGGTAGCATCTCTGGAGAGAAGTTTTGGGTTGAGAGTAGACCCTTCTTCAGACGAAACACCTGCAGTTCCTTGTGCTGGGACCCCAGCTATTTACAATATACATTAATGATCTGGATGAGGGAATTGAAGGCAATATCTCCAAGTTTGCGGATGACACTAAGCTGGGGGGCAGTGTTAGCTGTTGGAGGATGCTAGGGGACTGCAAGGTGACTTGGATAGGCTGGGTGAGGGGCAGATGCATGGCAGATGCAGTATAATGTGGATAAATGTGAGGTTATCCACTTTGGTGGCAAAAATAGGAAAACAGACTATTATCTAAATGGAGGCCGATTAGGAAAAGGGGAGATGCAGCGCGACCTGGGTGTCATGGTACACCAGTCATTGAAAGTAGGCATGCAGGTGCAGCAGGCAGTGAAGAAAGCGAATGGTATGTTAGCTTTCAAAGCAAAAGGATTTGAGTATAGGAGCAGGGAGGTTCTACTGCAGTTGTACAGGGTCTTGGTGAGACCACACCTGGAGTATTGCGTACAGTTCTGGTCTCCAAATCTGAGGAAGGACATTATTGCCATAGAGGGAGTGCAGAGAAGGTTCACCAGACTGATTCCTGGGATGTCAGGACTGTCTTATGAAGATAGACTGGATAGACTCAGTTTATACTCTCTAGAATTTAGGAGATTGTGAGGGGATCTTATAGAAACTTACAAAATTCTTAAGGGGTTGGACAGGCTAGATGCTGGAAGATTGTTCCCGATGTTGGGGAGGTCCAGGACAAGGGGGTCACAGCTTAAGGATAAGGGGGAAATCCTTTAGGACCGAGATGAGAAGGACTTTTTTCACACAGAGAGTGGTGGGTCTCTGGAACTCTCTGCCACAGAGGGTAGTTGAGGCCAGTTCATTGGCTATATTTAAGAGGGAGTTAGATGTGGCCCTTGTGGCAAAGGGGATCAGAGGGTATGGAGAGAAGGCAGGTACAGGATACTGAGTTGGATGATCAGCCATGATCATATTGAATGGCGGTGCAGGCTCGAAGGGCCGAATGGCCTACTCCTGCACCTAATTTCTATGTTTCTATGCCCGGCTAAGGCTAGGACAGATGGACTGTAAAATATTCTTCCTTTAGTGCATGGATGTTAAAAATTGATATATTTTGGAGCTGCGGAGAGGATTACCGAACGTTGCAGCTCTCCAAACCGATGGGTCCGTGACATTCACGCAACTGAAGTACTGCAGTGAGAAGCCGAGGAGCTAAATGCATTGTGTATCCAATCTCATTCAGCAGTTTGTGTATGCATCGTGCATCAGGGGTAGCTCTAATGCTAGATCAATGGGCACTTATGTATTAATTATAAGACTCTCGAGTGAGAGGCTGATCTCTCGTTGCTCCTGTTCAGTAGCCGGAGTTCCTCCTGTTCCGTAACCTGACCAATCCCTGGTTCCTCCAACGCTTTGTACCTTTCAGTAACAGATCATCACCTCTTTCATCATGTACTTAACTCGATACGATGCGATGCGCTCATCCCCGGAGGCGTTGCTCTGCCGACGTTCACCACACACACAGCAGGGTCACACGCAAACTTGACATTAAAATTAAATTAAAAGTGAAAACAAAAAAGAAAAAGACAGGCGACTGTTGGCTGGCGGCTGTGTACACAGGACCTTCACCGGGACGAACGGACAGAAAAAACATACTGAGGCCTATCCCCCTGGACAGAGGATTCTAAGCTAGAGTGCCCCCCACACCCCACCTCAGCCTGACCCGCTGAGTTACTCCAGCACTCTGTGAAACGTCACCTATCCATGTTCTCCACAGATGCTGCCTGACCCGCTGAGTTACTCCAGCACTCTGTGAACAGCATCTGCAGTTCTTTGCTTCTACAAATTGCCTGGTGGAAGTAAGCAGGACAGACAGCTTCTGCGGAGGGAAATGAACAAATGGGACTTGGGGTCCGGACCCTTCTCCTGTCTGATGTGCATCTACTGTGCCTCCTGTCTCTAGAAATTCACCCTAATTCACCAGCACTGTGGGTTACTGTAGCACTAGCTGCTATTGTACACAATTCCCCGTATTAAGTTCCGCGCATATCAATGGGGTCATACATCAGGACAATTATACAATGGAGACCTGGTGTCATGGTGATACGCAATGCTGGAAAACAAGGGTGAATTGCTATCCTGGGAGTAACTGTGTGATGAGCTAGAGGCTGGTGACTGATAGTGGAAAGAATGTCTGTCAGAGGGTGGCAGAAAGAATGCAGATTACTCTAATACTGCTGGAGTGTGTGATGGTGGGTGGAGAATGATTATTAATCAGGGCACAGAGTGCTGGAGTAACTCAGCGGGTCAGGCAGCATCTGTGGAGAACATGGATGGGTGACGTTTCACAGAGTGCTGGAGTAACTCAGCGGGTCAGGCAGCATCTGTGGAGAACATGGATAGGTGACGTTTCACAGAGTGCTGGAGTAACTCAGCGGGTCAGGCAGCATCTGTGGGGAACATGGATAGGTGACGTTTCACAGAGTGCTGGAGTAACTCAGCGGGTCAGGCAGCATCTGTGGAGAACATGGACAGGTGACGTTTCACAGAGTGCTGGAGTAACTCAGCGGGTCAGGCAGCATCTGTGGAGAACATGGATAGGTGACGTTTCACAGAGTGCTGGAGTAACTCAGCGGGTCAGGCAGTATCTGTGAAGGGAAGGAATGGGTGACGTTTCGGCTCGAGACCCTTTGGGTCTCGGCCCGAAACGTCGCCCATTCCTTCTCTCCAAAAATAAGTGATTTTTCAAATGGTGCCAATTACTAAGGGTGCGAATTATCGGATATTATGGTATTCTGGAGAGAAGGAATGGGTGACGTTTCACAGAGTGCTGGAGTAACTCAGCGGGTCAGGCAGCATCTGTGGAGAACATGGATAGGTGACGTATCAGCTCAGGGACCTTTATTCAGACTGGAAGGTGGGCCCCGACCCGAAACATCACCTATCCATGAGCTTGAGTTCCCAAACACTCCTTGGTAAAGTTTCTCATTTAGTGACAGTATTTCTTCAGCAAACTGTAATAATAGGCTTCAATCCATTTCCTGTAAACTTCAGGCCATTTCCAAGTTGATGAATAGTTATCAGTTACTTTTCCATGTTTGGTAGATATTTTGAGAACATTTTAAAGACATTTGCTCACGTACATGGATAGGTAAGGTCTAGAGAGGTGGAAACAAAATCTCTGGTGAGAAGGAGTGGGGGACGTTTCTGGTCGAGACCCTCTGACGAAGGGACTGGAAACGTCACCCACTCCTTTCCTCCAGAGATTTTGTTTCTATCTCTCTAGACTTATCTCTCTAGAAGGCCAAAACAACAAAAATAATCTTAAGGCAAACAAAGTGATCCAGGCAACAGCCAGTGAGTTTAATAATCAGTGAGTTTGTAATGTCACTCATTCCTTCTCTCCAGGGATGCTGCCTGTCCCGCTGAGTTACTCCAGCTTTTTGAGTCTTTCATAGAAACATAGAAATCAGGTGCAGGAGTAGGCCATTCGGCCCTTCGAGCCTGCACCGTCATTCAATATGATCATGGCTGATCATCCAACTCAGTATCCCGTACCTGCCTTCTCTCCATACCCTCTGATCCCCTTAGCCACAAGGGCCACATCTAACTCCCTCTTAAATATAGCCAATGAACTGGCCTCAACTACCCTTTGTGGCAGAGAGTTCCAGAGACCCACCACTCTCTGTGTGAAAAAAGTCCTTCTCATCTCGGTCCTAAAGGATTTCCCCCTTATCCTTAATGCTGTGACCCCTTGTCCTGGACCTCCCCAACATTGGGAACAATCTTCCTGCATCTAGCCTGTCCAACCCCTTAAGAATTTTGTAAGTAAATTCTTCGATTTAATCCAGCACCTGCAGTTCCTTCCAACATGCACGGTCCAGGGGGATATGGGCCAAATGCAGGCAGGTGGGACTAGACTAGATGGGGCATGTTGGTCGACGTGGGCAAGTTCGGCAGAAAGGCCTGTTTCCGTGCTGTGTGGCTCTATAAACAATGCACTGGGTCTGACACTTAATTCCACTTTGACCACAATGGAATTTAATACTGGCTCTGTAAAATAAGCTGGTAAAGCCTCCGTGTCAGTCATCACAACAAACGCCTGCCCTCAAGACTCTCCAAGTTAATTGAGTGAATTTTTCGTTTCACTCTCTTCATTACCAAATGTTTCACATCGGTTGGTCTCTGCTTGGCAAAGGTAAGAATTGATACAGATAGCTAGCAGCTGGCGATCACTGCTGGGTGGGAATGTGTTAAAGGCAGCATACTATAAATATCTGAGCGGCACGGTGGCGCAGCGGTAGAGTTGCTGCCTCACAGCGCCAGTGACCCGGGTTCGATCCTGACTACGGGTGCTGTCTGTACGGAGTTTGCACTCTGTACCTTGTGACCTGCGTGGGTTTTTTCCGGGTGCTCTGGTTTCTCTCTCACGTTCCAAAGACGTGCAGGTTTGTAGGTGAATTGACTTCTGAAAATTTGTAAATTGTCCCTAGTGTGTGTAGGATCGTGCAGGTGTACAGGTGAGTGCTGGTCGGCGCGGACTCGGTGAGATGATGAGCCTGTTTCCGCGCTGCATCTCCAAAGTCTGAACAGCAGACGATGAAACTTGGAAATATAAAGAGAGGCCAAATGGAACTGCAGATGCTGGTTTACAAAATAAGACCCAAAGTGCTGGAGTAACTCAGCGGGTCAGGCAGTATCTGTGAAGGGAAGGAATGGGTGACGTTTCGGCTCAAGACCCTCGGGGGAGGGGGGGGGGGGGGGGGGTTGAAAGCTGGAAGAGAGGTGGGTGCAAGACAAAGGCTGGCAAGTGATAGGTGGATACAGGTGATGGGGAGTCATGTTTGACACAGATGAAAAGACAAAAATGCTGTGAGATAGGATGGGGATAGGGGACGCGTAAATTGTGAAGCCAGAGGAGGGAATACAGATGGGATGGGGATGGGGCTGGGGGAAAAGGGGTGAACTGGGCATGCATAGGGAAGAGAGAGGTGAAAAAGAGGGGGGGGGGGTAGTGGTGTTTGTAGTTTATTCACCTTATCTTAAAGTGGGCTGAGTCCACGATATTTTACACCGATAACTGTGTGATCTAAAGAACAGAGGATCATCTCGGCCGCTCTTGTGTCATCTTGCTGTGGTACATTTCCTCCTTTTGAAATATTAGACTGTTGTGTTTGTAGAAATATCTCCCCATGAATCTGGCCGAGTTTTGGGTAAGGGCTGAGCTGGGGGATGGGACTGATGAGAGAATTCTCTGTCATGGGCTGGGGTGGACCCAATAGACTGAGTGACCTTCCGTGGCACAATGACCGCCTCATTCAATTGATTCTTCCTCTAGTTCAGTTGTGTATTAGTTTAGAGATACAGCATGGAAACAGGCCCTTCGGCCCACCGGGTCCGTGCCGACCAGCGATCCCCGCACACTGACACTATCCCACACCCACAAGGGACAATGTTTACATTGATACCAAGCCAATTAGCCTATAAACCTGCTCATCTTTGGAACGTGAGAGGAAACTGAAGGTCCCGGAGAAAACCCAAGCAGGTCACGGGGAATACGTGCAAACTCCGTACAGACAGCTCCCGTAGTCAGGATCGAACAGGGGTGAGGCAGCAACTCTACCACTGCACCACCGGGCCGCGCCCATAAGTGGAATTTATTGCTATCGAGCCATCGTTAATTAGCGAAGCCAAACTCCATCGATAATAGTTGATGATAGTTGATATTTTTACACAAATATGTGAAATGTAAATAAAGCTTTCAAATAAAGCGGCACGGTGGCGCAGCGGTGGAGTTGCTGCCTTACAGCGCCGGGTTCGACCCTGTCTACGGGTGCTGTCTGTACGGAGTTTGCACGTTCTCCCCGTGACCACGCGGGTTTTCTCTGGGTGCTCCAGTTTCCTCCCGCACTCCAAAGACGTGCGGGTTTGTAGGTTAATTGGCTTCAGTAAATTGAAAACTGTCCCTAGTGTGTGCAGGATAGTGTTAGTGTGCGGGGTGATCGCTGGGAAGCACGGACTCGGTTGGGCCGAAGGGCCTGCTTCTGCGAGGCATGTCTAAAGTCTAAAGCAATTAATTAATCTGAGCTAATATTACAGTGTAATATATAAATCATTAATATATTAAAGATTGAATCTAATCTTTATTTCAGACGCACATGAATGGAATAATATGCTTATTACATTTCGAACTGTTTAGTCACATTGAGCACTTGTGATGTTAAATGTCCTAAAGTCAACTTTTCCATGTTCATCGCTGAAACGATACAGAAAACCCTTGCAATAGCGGATGATGGGCGGAGTTGGTGTCTGTTCTGAGGCCATTCGGCCCATCAAGTCTACTCCGCCATTCAATCAAGGCTGATCTATCTCTCCCTCCTAACCCCATTCTCCTGCCTTCTCCCCATAATCCCTGACACCCATTTTAATCAAGAGTTTGTCTATCTCTGCGTTAAAAATAGCCACTGACTTGGCCTCCACAGCCCCCTGTGGCAATGAGTTCCACAGATTCACCAGCCTCTGACTTAAGAAGTTCCTCCTCGCCTCCTTTCTAAAAGAGCGCCCTTTTAATTCTGACCTCTGGTCCTAGACTCTCCCACCAGTGGAAACATCCTCTCCACATCCACTCTACCTGTGCCTTTCATTACTCTGTAAGTTTCAAAGGCAGAGTGCTGGAGTAACTCAGCGGGTCGGGCAGCATCTCTGGAGAACGTGGATAAGTGATGTCTCAAGATGGGATTCTTCCTCACACTGAAAACTACATCACCTATCCATGTTCTCCAGGAAAGGTGCCTGACCTGCAGAAGACTGTGCAGTGCCAAAATCCCAGGACCAAAACACTATTTCACTCAGAGAGTTGTGAGTCTGTGGAATTCTCTGCCTCAGAGGGCGGTGGAGGACAGTTCTCTGGATACTTTCAAGAGAGAGCTAGATAGGGCTCTTAAAGGTAGCGGAGTCAGGGGATATTGGGAGAAGGCAGGAACGGGGTACTGATTGTGGATAATCAGCCGTGATCACATTGAATGGTGGTGCTGGCTCGAAGGGCTGAATGGCCTCCTCCTGCACCTATTGTCAATTGTCTATCGGACTTTGCTGGCTTTACTTTGCACTAAACGTTATTTCATTATCATGTATCTGTGCACTGTAAATGACTCGATTGTAATCATGTGTGGAGTGTGCAAGTTCTCCCTGTGACCGCAAGGGTTTTCTCTGAGATCCTAGGTTTCCTCCCAGGCTCCAAAGAGGTTTTTTTCAATTCAATTCAATTCATTCTTTAATTGTCATTGTGCAGTGTACAGTACAGAGACAACGAAATGCAGTTAGCATCTCCCCAGAAGAGCGAACTTAGAATAATGAACGGTAAATTATATATATGTACAAACAGTATCAGTAGTGCAATTATACTGGGGGAAGGAGTGTCCGGGGGGTGACTGACTGGCAATCACCGAGGTGCAGAGTTAAGTATTGTAACAGCCACAGGGAAGAAGCTGTTCCTGAACCTGCTGGTCCGGCAACGGAGGGACCTGTGGCGCCTCCCGGATGGGAGGAGGGTAAACAGTCTGTGGCTGGGGTGAGACCAGTCCTTGACGATGCTGCGTGCCCTTCGCAGACATCGCTTGCTATGGACAGACTCAATAGAGAGGAGTGAGAAACCGGTGATGCGTTGGGCAGTTTTCACCACCCTCTGCAGTGCTTTCCGGTCGGAGACAGAGCAATTGCCATACCATACTGTGATACAGTTAGTAAGGATGCTCTCGATGGTGCAGCGGTAGAAGTTCACCAGAACCTGAGGAGACAGGTGGACCTTCTTTAGTCTCCTCCGGAAGAAGAGACACTGGTGGCCTTATTGACCAGTGTAGAGGTATTGTGGGTCCAAGAGAGGTCATCAGAGATGTTGACCCCCAGAAACCTGAAGCTGGAAACACGTTCCACCTCCGTCCTGTTAATATGGATGGGGGTGTGCGTGCAGCCCCTAGACCTTCTATAGTCCACAATGAGCTCCTTGGTCTTCTTGGAGTTAAGGGCCAGGTTGTTGTCTGCGCACCATGCTGTTAGGAGCTGAACCTCCTCCCTGTAGGCCGACTCATCGTTGTCGCTGATGAGGCCAATCACCGTCGTGTCATCTGCATACTTGATGATGGTGTTGGTACCATGTACAGTCGTAGGTGAAGAGGGAGTAGAGGAGGGGGCTCAGCCCGCAGCCCTGTGGTACACCAGTGTTCAGGGTGAGGGTTGAAGAGGTGTGGTTCTCCAATCTAACAGACTGTGGTCCTTTAGTTAGAAAGTCCAGTATCCAGTTCCAGAGGGAGGGGTTGATGCCCAGGTCGCCGAGTTTGGTGATCAGTTTTGAGGGGATAATGGTGTTGAATGCTGAGCTAAAGTTGATGAACAGCATACTCACGTAGGTGTCTCTGTTGTCGAGGTGGGAGAGGGCGGAGTGGAGTGCCATTGAGATGGCATCCTCCGTACTCCTGTTCTTGCGGTAGGCAAACTGATAGGGGTCCAGAGTGGGAGGTAGGCAGCATTTGAGGTGTGCCAGGTCCAGCCTTCAATTGGTTCCTGCAAATTGTCCCTAGCGTGAAGGATAGAATCAGTGTACGGGGTGATCGCTGGTCGGCGTGGACTCGCTGGGCTGAGTCCCGTTTCCACGCTGGATCTCCACGTCTAACGTGTCGATTGCAGCATCTTTCCTGCAAATACACAAAAGACAAGAGAGAAGCTACCAAACGGCCCAATAACTTGCCGACTTAATGAGGATTAAGAAGCTGGAAATCGGCAAAGCAGTGACATTGGTCAAGCAGCATCTGTGAAAGGGAGACAGAGATAAAAACTGAATTACTCCAGCACTTTCTGTCTTTTTGTAATAAACCAGCATCTGCATCAGCTGATATCAGGCAACTGAACCATCCCACCACAATCAGAGAGCAGTGCTGAACTACTATCTACCTCATTGGTGACCCTCGGACTATCCTTGATCGGACTTTGCTGGCTTTACCTTGCTCTAAACAATATTCACATTCTCATGTATCTGTACACTGTAAACGGCTCGATTGTAATCGTATGTTGTCTTTCTGCTGATAGACACAAAAAACTGGAGTAAGTCAGTCTTCGGTGCGAACCAGCATCTGCAGTTCCTTCCTACGCAGTATCATCCTAAGAACAGGATGACCTGTCCTCTCACCAACTAGAGAGCGGTCATGACCTCCCATCTACCTGACTGGAGACAATCTTTGATCAGACTTTGCTGGCTTTACCTTGCACTCAATGTTATTCCCTTTATCCTGTATCTGTACACTGTAAATGGCTCGATTGTAATCGCGTATTGTCTGTCCGCTGGCTGGTTAGCACGCAACAAAAGCTTTTCACTGTACCCCGGTACACGAGACAATAAACTAAACTAAAACTTTAATGTATTTCAAGGTATATTTGCCGAATATTTAGTTTACAAAATGATTTTTTTTTCCCCAAAAAATGCTGTCTAAATAAGATGTCGGGCTGCGCTGTTTGGCAGCATGTTTCACGGTGGCGCAGCGGTAGAGTCGCTGCCTCACGGCGCCAGAGACCCGGGTTCGATCCTGACTACGGGTGCTGTCTGTACGCCGTTTGTGCGTTCTCCCCGTGACCTGCGTGGGTTTTCTCCAGGTGCCCCGGATTCCTCCCACAGTCCAAAGACGGACAGGTTTGTAGGCTGATTGGGTTCTGTAAATTGTCCCTGGTGTGTAGGATGGTGCTCATGTACAGCTGTCACAGGTCGATGGTCCTTCACTAAATTAAACCAAACTAAATCTCTAGCCCTAGTTCAGTTCCGTTTCGGTTAGAGATACAGCAGGGAAACGGGTCCTTCCTCGCCGACCAGTGATCCCCGCACACTAACACTACCCTACACGCACTAGGGACAATTTACATTTATACCAAGCCGATTAACCTACAAACCTGCATGTCTTTGGAGTGTAGGAGGAAACTCCTGCCACCGTACAGGAACCATTGAGATATGATCTTTATGCAGTAGCTCACACATGGAACTGGAATGGAAGTTAAAGGGGCTGGTACAAATAGTTCAGAATCAAATCAGGAAATGGCATTTAGAGTAATATCCTCAATGCCTCTGGAGTGGATATTTGTCTCTGGATGTCAACATTCAGAAGTGTTTTATCCTCATGTGTCCCTTGCAGCGGCACGACACAATGTGTACACACAGCACACTGTAACTATATAATAAACGAGAAAAAAAGGTCAGTGTGTGTTAATGTACACATCCTCACAAATACACATATGTATACAAGATGGACACAAAATGCTCGAGTAACTCAGCGGGACAGGCAGCATCTCTGGAGAGAAGGAATGGGTGATGTTTCCGGTTCGAGGCCCTTCTTCAGACCCGAGAAGTCTCCCATTCCTTCTCACCAGAGATGCTGCCTGTCCCGCTGAGTTACTCCAGCATTTTATGTGTATCTTCGGTTTAAACCAGCATCTGCAGTATATATATATATATGAATGCCACCTTCCTCATCCAAATGCCATATCTTGATATATATATATACTCACAAATACACACATATATAGATTATATATTTATATATAGACCATTGGGCCCCGTCCCCTCAATGCGCGGTTATGAGGGGGGGGGGGAGGGGACGGTGGGGGCAGCCTGCAGCGTCTCACACACACACTAACCATCCCCCACACATACAGATGTTATATGAATATTATTAATTTGCTCCTTTTCCCCCATCCCCCGCCCTATCCACTCACGCATAGCCCCCAACTGCGCAAGCGCGGCTAGAGAGGGGGAGGGAGGGGGGGTAGAGAGGGCGAGGGTGAGGGGGGCAGAGAGGGAGGGGGGCACAGAGGGAGTGGGGGCAGAGAGGATGGTGTACACATACGTACACACAAATAAAACGTGAAGCGAGAAGTGTTTTTATAAACGTGCTGCGTTTGATTGCGGCCATGAATTGTTGGATGCTAACTCTGCAGCAAAATGATTGATTAGCCGGTGGAGGGAGAGGTAAGAAGAGAAGGAAGCTGGTTGCCAGCTGCAGTGGAGATGCGAGCCGAACACACAGGAACGCTGGAGATTGGCCAGACCTGCTGATGCCATCGAGCCGAGATGCCTTTGGCAATAATAGGTAGAGGATTATGAGGGACAAAGGAAATGAAGGAAGATTCATCCAATGAATCAGCCTGGGAATTTATAAAATGAGGTCAATGCAGATTCAATTAGATATGGGCAGCTTGGGTGTAGTGTGTTTGGGGAGGGGGGGCAAGTTGTGTCAGAGATTTTAAGCTTTGTGCAGGACGAGACATTTAACTGCAATGCAGCAGAGTGCCAGGTAAACAGTTAAAGCTGGAAGACACAAAATGCTGGTGCAACATGGAGCAGAAGGATTTAGAGGATTGGGCCAAATGAGGGCTAGCTTAGACGAGGTGCCTTGGTCAGCATGAACAAATTGTGTCGAGGGTCCTGTTTTAGTTGTAGAGATACAGTGCGGAAACAGGACGGCAGTCCGCGCCGACCAGCGATCCGCGCACACTAACCCTACCCTACACACACCAGGGACAGTTTACACATTCGCCAAGCCAATTTGACCCACTAAACCTGCGCGTCTTTGGAGTGTGGGAGGGAACCGAAGATCTCAGAAGAAACCCACGCAGGTCACGGGGAGAATGAAGTGCAAACTCCGTACGGACAAGCACCCGTGGTCGGGATGGAACCCGGGTCTCTGACGCTGCGCGCGCTGTGGGGGGGGGGGGGTGTGAAGGGGGACCCCACAACAATAGTGCTGCATTATCTAGGACAGATACCAATGATAAGCAGAGCTGACGTAGATCTTGGAAAGAAAAAAATATTAATTTCAGATCTGATGTGAGTGAGAATTCAGAGATTTGCAGTTTTGCTGCTCTGTGTAAGATAGTGTAGATCGACACAAAAAGCTGGAGTAACTCAGCAGGACAGGCAGCATCTCTGGAGAGAAGGAACGGGTGACATTTTGGGTCGAGACCCTCTCTCTCCATCCCTCCCCCACCCAAGTCGCACCAGCTTCTCATTTCCACCCAACAAGCAGCTTACAATGGCCTGTTTCCTTTATCATCGTGACTTTTTTGCATATCTTTCATTCATTGTTCTTTATCTCTCCACATCACCGTCTATATCTCTCGTTTCCCTTATCCCTAAAGGGCCTGTCCCATTTATGTGGTTTTTTCGGCGATTGCCGACATCGTTGACTGACGTATCAGGTCGCTAAAAAATCCGCTGCGTGACGCGGCGTGATGGCGTAATGACGGGCGGTGTTTTTTCAAGTGTCGCAACATTTTTTCCGTCGCCGCTGGATTTTGAAATGTTCTAAGTCTTTTGGCCACACTGATATGATGCTGGCAGTCGCCAAAAAAATGGCCAAGTGGGACAGGCCCTTAACCAGCCTGAAGAAGGGTCTCGACCCGAAACGTCACCCTTCCCTTCTATCCAGAGATGCTGTTACTCCAGCCTTTTGTGTCTCTCTTCGGTTTAAACCAGCATCTGCAGTTCCTTCCCACACAGTACTAAATCTTACTGCCCATTAAGACTGGAGAGAGTTTGAGTTTAGATTAGATTAGATTCAACTTTATTGTCAATGTGCAGAGTAGAAGTACAGAGATAACAAAATGCTTTAGTTGAGGAAAAGCCAAGATGCTGCCTCATTAGCAGCGGGAAGTCTTAAAGACAATACAGATCCATCAAACCCCGCTGTGTGTGTTCTGCAGGTGAGCATAAGGCAGGCAAGCAGTTTGTTTTTATCGGTGTTCCAGACAGCCGCAAGTTTACTGATCTGCGGAATGTGCAGGGTGTTGGGGGTTATGGGGAGAAGGCAGCAGGAAGGTGGGGTTAGGAGGGACAGACGGATCGGCCATGCCTGAATGGCAGAGTAGAATTGATGGGCCGAATGGCCCAATTCTGCTCCTATCACTTATGACCTTACGACCTAATCCCATCACAAGTTGATTCTCACACCTGGTAACATTTTTTTCAGGTAAAGTGGAACGAAAGTAAGATAGAAATGTAACCCCTACGAGCAATTTATTCCGCTACCATGAACAAAAGTCATGTATGGTTTTGTCATAGTTTAGGGATGCTGCATTGAAACAGGCATTTGGCCCACCGAGTCTGCGCCAACCATTCATTCACATCTTAGTACTTAGGATCTTAGACCTCCTTCGGTCATGGCTGACCGTGGGTGTCTCCAGGGTTGGAGGATGCCTGTGCGTGACTTTGTTTAACGTGGGAGACTGGTGCACAGACAGCCACCCCACGGTCCTTGACAGATGTGGGTCAGGATCCAGTGGCATGGAGTCCAAGACGACAGGAGACCCTTTTCTGCTGCAGCCTTCATCCGCCTTCCCAGCCGTTGTGACGCTCCACTAAGATCAGCCATCGCCCACTGCCTGTTCCACCGTTGAGGTCTTGGAGTCCCGTACACCAGCACCATCCGACTCACTAGGGACAATTTACAATTTTGCAAAAGCCAATTAACCTACAAACTTACATTTCCCCATTTAGGCTATTATTGCCTTGGATGTTACTTGCGGTTTAAGATAATCTGGTCACTCCTTAGATTCCAGGAGCTGAATTAGGCCATTCGGTACAGTGAAAAGCTTTTGTTGCGTGCCAACCAGCCAGCAGAAAGACAATACACAATTACAATTGAGCCATGTTCAGTGAACAGATACGTGTTAAGGGAATGACGTTTAGTGCAAGGTAAAGCCAGCAACGTCCGATCAAGGATAGTCCGAGGGTCACCAATGAGGTAGACAGTAGTTCGGAACCGCTCTATTCCTCTCGTGGAACAGAACGCCACAGGAGATCCTTCTTCCCTGTGGCTATCACACTGTACAACTCCTCCCCCTTCTGTCGTGGGGTAGACTGCGACTGACTCCCCCCCCCCCCCCCCCCAATCTTTGCACACCCCCAATCCTTTCCTCTCGTCACTTTAATTTGTGCTTTTATGACTGTCGTCAGAACAATTTCCCTCCTGGGATAAATAAAGTTCCATCGTATCGTAGAAACATAGAAAAATAGGTGCAGGAGTAGGCCATTCGGCCCTTCGAGCCTGCACCGCCATGCAATATGATCATGGCTGATCATCCAACTCACTATCCCGTACCTGCCTTCTCTCCATACCCCCTGATCCCTTTAGCCACAAGAGCCACATCTAACTCCCTCTTGAATATAGCCAATGAACTGGCCTCAACGACCTTCTGTGGCAGAGAATTCCACACTCACCACTCTCTGTGTAAAGAATGTTTTCCTCATCTCGGTCCTAAAGGAATTCCCCCTTATCCTTAGACTGGGACCCCCTTTATACTCAAATGTGTTGTAAATGATCAAAGCATGTGTGGTAGACAAAAAAAATGCTGGAGAAACTCAGTGGGTGAGGCAGCACCTGTGGAGAGTTTCGGCCCGAAACGTCGCCTGTCTCCTTCGCTCCTTAGATGCTGCTGCACCCGCTGAGTTTCTCCAGTCTTTTGTGTACCCTCTATGGAGAGAAGTTGTGAGTCTGGAATTCTCTGCCTCAGAGGGCGGTGGAGGCAGGTTCTCTGGATACTTTTAAGAGAGAACTAGATGGGGCTCTTAAAGATAGCAGAGTCTGGGGATATGGGGAGAAGGCAGGAACGGGGCACTGATTGGGATGATCAGCCATGATCGCATTGAATGGCGGTGCTGGCTCGAAGGGCCGAATGGCCTACTCCTGCACCTATTGTCTATTGTCTATTGAAACCTGAAACGTCGCCTATTCCTTCTCTCCATAGCCTCACCCGTTGTGTTTCTCCAGCATTTTTTGTCGACCTTCGATTTTTCCAGCATCTGCAGTTCTTTCTCAAACAAAGCATCTGTGGTTCTCTTTGTCTTGCAGGGATGAACACGAGCGTCAGTGGAGTCGTCACAGAGCAGCCATTGAAGCCGTCGAGGAGAAGCCTGCCGTGCCTGGCCCAGAGTAAAACTCTGCCCAACCACCTCAGCAACCACTCCCTGCAGCAAGGATCCCATCTGAAGGACACTCTATCTGCAGGACCATGTACCACAGATATCCCTGTCCAAAGCGGTCAGTTCACCAATAAAATACTATCGACAATTAATGGTGGTTGATACTTGCATGTTGAAATTTCCATCTAATACTCCAGCATATGTTAAAAGACGGATGCAAAATGTCGGAGCAACTCAGCAGATCAGGGAGAATCTCTGGAGAAAAGGAATAGGAGCCGCTTCTTCAGACTGAAGAATAGGTGACGTTTCGGGGTCTTCTTGGTTCTTGGTTACTTGGTCCTCCAAAATATTCCAACTGGAATTTAAACTGGAGGTGGTGAAGGGAGGGGTTTAGCCAGAGAGGGTTATTGGGAAGAAAGTGCCACATTAAATGTAGTTGCATCTGGCTGGGCAACCGTGGCTTGGTGGAGATTATTCCATGCTTTAATAGTGCGTGGAAAGAACGAATTGCTGCACACATCTGTCTTTGAGGCTAGGACCACAAATTGGATCGAATGCCCTCGTCTGCTCCTAATTGGTTTGGGTTGGTGTAGGTCTTGTGATCTATGTCTACCTGACCATTTAACATTTTGTAAAAACAAGTCAAACGGTGAGCTTCACGTCTCTCTTGGAGAGGGTTCCACCCCGCCCAGAGACTTCAGAAGTTTGGTGACACTCGCTTCTCTCTCGTAGGTGTTAGTAACAAATCGAGCGGCCTGTCTTTGGACACGTTCGATGGATGAAATGTTTTTATCTGTGTGTGGGTCCCAAGCTGCAACTGCGTAGTCCAGATGAGGTCTAAGGAGGGTGAAATACAGCTTCTCCTTGACAGAAGCTGAACAATGATGGAAGTTGCCTCAGGAAGTTTAGGACACCTATTGCTTTCACTGTTACATGATGAGTCTGACCATTCCAACGTAGATCATTCTGTAATTCGATGCCAAGATACTTGGTTTGTTTGGATTCTTCAAGGGTGACACCAAGTATGTTGTAAGATGTGACGCCTGGACTCCTCTTTCTGGTGACGCATGGTTTCACATTTGGAAGGGTTGAACTGCATGCCCCATTGTAGTTACCACTCGACCATAGTATCGAGATCCTTTTGGAGAGCATCTTCATCTTCAGCTGACTTAATTGGACGATACCAGGGTCAAGAACTTTCTTCTGTCTGAAGAATAGGTGACGTTTCGGATTGAGCCCTTCTTCAGGCTTTATGTACTGGAGTATTGTGTGCGGTTTTGTTCTCCTAATTTGAGGAAGGACATTCTTGCTATTGAGGGAGTGCAGCGTAGGTTCACAAGGTTAATTCCCGGGATGGCGGGACTGTCATATGTTGAGAGAATGGAGCGGCTGGGCTTGTACACTCTGGAAGTTAGGAGAATGAGAGGGGATCTTATTGAAACATATAAGATTATTAAGGGTTTGGACACGCTAGAGGCAGGAAACATGTTCCCGATCTTGGGGGAGTCCAGAATTAGGGGCCACCGTTTAAGAATAAGGAGTAAGCCATTTAGAACGGAGATGAGAAAACACTTTTTCTCACAGTTGTGAGTCCATGGAATTCTCTGCCTCAGAGGGCGGTGGAGGCCGTTTCCCTGGATACTTTCAAGAGAGAGTTAGATAGAGCTCTTGAAGATAGCGGAGTTAGGGGATATGGGGAGAAGGCAGGAACGGGGTACTGATTGTGGATGATCAGCCATGATCACATTGAATGGCGGAGCTGGCTCGAAGGGCTGAATGGCTTTCTCCTGCACCTATTGTCTATTGTTTATTGAAGAATAGGTACGGGTTCGGGTCGAGAACTTTCTTCTGTCTGAAGAATAGGATTGAGATGCTTCTTCAGGCTGAGGAAGGGTCTGAAGAAGGGTCTCCACCCGAAAGACCACCTGTTTTTTTTTCTCCAGAGATGCTGCCTGTCTCGCTGAGCTACTCCAGCTTTTTGTGTCTATCTTCGATGCAAACCCGCATCTGCAGTTCCTTCCTACATGTGCTAGAGACAGTCATTTGCGATTTCTTAAATGTTTCTCTTATTGTGAGGGTTAAGCCATTGCTTCACTGCCGGCAGCAGTGTTTCATAGAAGAGTTGTTGACGGTCGCAGTGGTAGAGTTGCTGCCTCACAGCGCCAGAGACCCGGGTTCGATCCTGACTACGGGTGCTGTCTGTACGGAGTTTGTACGTTCTCCCGTGACCCGCGTGGTCTTCGGTTCCCTCCCACACTCCAGGCGTACCAGGTTTGTTATTTAATTGGCTTGTTATCAATGTAAAATTGTCCCTAGTGTGTGTAGGGTAGTGTTAATGTGCGGGGATCGCTGGTCGGCACGGGCTCGATGGGCTGAAGGGCCTGTTTCCGCGCTGTATCTCTAAACTAAACTACACTTTTGCAGACATGGATTGGCTTCATCTTTCTTTGATCCTTAAAAGCAAAAAATTATATTGACCCCAATCCCAAATTTCCTTCCCAGAAGAGGCATCTGGGACCTGTAAAAGAGGGTGTCATGGAATCGTTCGGCATGGAAACAGGCCCTTCGGCCCAACTTGCCCACACCGACCAACATGTCCCAGCTACACTAGTCCCACCTGCCTGCATTTGACCCATATCCCTCCAAACCTGTTCTATCATAGAAACATAGAAAATAGGTGCAGGAGCAGGCCATTCGGCCCTTCGAGCCTGCACCGCCATTCAATATGATCATGGCTGATCATTCAACTCAGTATCCTGTACCTGCCTTCTCTCCATACCACCTGATCCCTTTAGCCACAAGGGCCACTCTCTCTTAAATATAGCCAATGAACTGGCCTCAACTACCTTTTGTGGCAGAGAATTCCACAGATTCACCACTCTCTGTGTGAAAAATGATTTTCTCATCTCGGTCCTAAACGATTTCCCCCTTATCCTTAAGCTGTGACCCCTTGTCCTGGACGTCCCCAACATCGGGAACAATCTTCCTGCATCTAGCCTGTTCAACCCCTTAAGAATGTTGTAAGTTTCTATAAGATCCCCCCTCAATCTTCTAAATTCTTGCGAGTACAAGCCAAGTCTATCCAGTCTTTCTTCATATGAAAGTCCTGACATCCCAGGAATCAGTCTGGTGAACCTTCTCTGTACTCCCTCTATGGCAATAATGTCTTTCCTCAGATTAGGAGACCAAAACTGTACGCAATACTGCAGGTGTGGTCTCACCAAGACCCTGTACAACTGCAGTAGAACCTCCCTGCTCCTATACTCAAATCCTTTCGCTATGAATGCTAACATACCATTCGCTTTCTTCACTGCCTGCTGCACCTGCATGCCTACTTTCAATGACTGGTGTACCATGACACCCAGGTCTCGTTGCATCTCCTCTTTTCCTAATCGGCCACCATTCAGATAATAGTCTACTTTCCTGTTTTTGCCACCAAAGTGGATAACCTCACATTTATCCACATTATACTGCATCTGCCATGCATTTGCCCATTCACCCAACCTATCCAAGTCACCTTGCAGCCTCCAAGCATCCTCCTCAAAGCTAACACTACCCCCCAGCTTCGTGTCATCCGCAAACTAGGAGATGTTGCATTCAATTCCCTCATCCAGATATTTAAATTATATTGTAAATAGCTGGGGTCCCAGCACTGAGCCTTGCGGTACCCCACTAGTCACTGCCTGCCATTCTGAAAAGGACCTGTTTACTCCTACTCTTTGCTTCTTGTCTGCCAGCCAGTTCTCTATCCACATCACTACTGAACCCCCAATACCGTGTGCTTTAAGTATCCATGTACCTGTATAAATGTTTTTAAAACATTGCGATTGTCCCTGCCTCAACTCCCTCCTCTGGCAGCTCGTTCCATACACCCACCACCCTCTGTGTGAAAAGGTTACCGCGCAGATTCCTATTAAATCCTCCTCTCCCCACCTCACCGGGAGACGAACATTAATCATTGTTCTAATAGCAATTTGGACTCGACTGTGATTAATATTTGATTGGATGAACTAACCGCCAACTTAATTATGTTCAAGGCAATAATATGACATAGAGATAATCGTTCTTCTAGTTTTTAGTTTTAGACATGCAGCACGGGAACAGGCAGATTCGCCCCACCGCGTCCGCGCTGACCAGCGATCACCCCGCACGCTAACACTATCCTACACACTAGGGGCAATTTACAATTTTACTGAAGCTAATTAACCTGCAAACCCAGCCAGTCTTTGGAGTGTGGGAGGAAACTGGAGCACCCGGAGAAAACCCACGCAGGTCACAAGGAGAACGTGCAAACTCCGTACAGGCGGCACCCGTGGTCAGGATCGAACCGGGCCTCTGGCGCTGTGAGGCAGCAGCTCTACCCGCTGCGTCGTTGTGTCGTCTAGTCCTACCATTGAAGAAGATGCTTCAACCTCCACTCCTTTTTTACAACTTCAAGTTTTCTTTCCTCCTAATTCTGCAGAGAAGCCTCCGATGACTGGCTTGGTCCATGTATTTACATTGATGATAAAGTGTATTCTTATTCTTATTATTATTTAAAGTTTTTACTTCAGCCTTTTTGCGAAATTCCCCAATATCATAATTGCAGTTAAAAGTGTTTTTTTTTCTCCTAATTTCGCAGAGAAGCCCCCGTTGACTGGCTCGAGTGTCAACGACTTGGTTTACGGTTCCCAACAGGATTCTCAGCCCAAACCCTGGGCACCAGAATCTGTTATTCCTATCTGCACTATTCCCCAAGGTAAACTCTGTTTTAATATTAAACACGTTACTCAGCGTGGTCAGTTTGGACGCGCTAGAGGCAGGAAACATGTTCCCCATGTTGGGGGGAGTCCAGAACCAGGGGCCACACAGTTTAGGAATAAGGGGTGAGCCATTTAGAACGGAGACGAGGAAACACTTTTTCTCACAGAGCATTGTGAGTCTGTGGAATTCTCTGCTTCAGAGGCGGTGGAGGCCGGTTCTTTGGATACTTTGAAGGGAGATCTACATAGGGCTCTTAAAGACAGACTAACTAGTAACTCTCTTCATCCTACTTCCCCCCCCCAATTACATTGCTAACCTGGTCGATCACTACATTGACTGTTTATCCCACTCATTAAACTCCTTGGCTCCTCTGAAAGCCCGTATAGTCTCTTTTAGCAGGTCATCTCCATGGTACGCTCCTGAAATTCGCCATATGAAAATGGTGGGCCGGCGTCTGGAGAGACTTACAAAGAAAATTGGACTAACTATTCACCACCAAATAGATCATACAGATCATCTTCTCTCATATAAAAATGCACTGACTGGTGCTAAATCCTCCTACCACTCCAACATCATCAACAGTGAAAATAACACCTGGACTTTATTCTCCACTGTCAACAAACTACTTAAGCCTCCTGAAACCTCGAATCACCTCACCTCCACTGCTCAATGTAATAACCATTATAACCATATAACAATTACAGCACGGAAACAGGCCTTCTCGGCCCTTCCAGTCCGTGCCGACCATTTATTTTCCCCTAGTCCCATCTACCTGCACTCAGACCATACCCCTCCATTCCCTTCCCGTCCATATACCTATCCACTTTACTTTTAAATGTTAAAATCGATCCTGCCTCCACCACTTCTGCTGGATGCTGATTCCACACAGCCACCACTCTCTGAGTAAAGAAGCTCCCCCTCATGTTACCCCTAAACTTCTGTCCCTTAATTCTCATGTCATGCCCTCTTGTTTGAATCTTTCCTACCCTCAATGGGAAAAGCTTATCCACGTCAACTCTGTCTATCCCTTTCATAATTTTAAAGACCTCAATCAAGTCCCCCCTTAACCTTCTGCGCTCCAAAGAATAAAGACTTAACTTGTTCAACCTTTCTCTGTAACTTAGTTGCTGGAACCCAGGCAACATTCTAGTAAATCTCCTCTGTACTCTCTCTATTTTGTTGATCCTTCCTATAATTAGGCGACCAAAATTGTACACCATACTCCAGAATTGGTCTCACCAATGCCTTGTACAAATTTAACATTACTTCCCTACGCCTATATTCAATGCTCTGATTTATAAAGGCCAGCACACCAAAAGCTTTCTTTACCACCCTATCTATATGTGATTCCACCTTCAGGGAACTATGCACAGTTATTCCTAGATCCCTCTGTTCCACAGCATTCCTCAATTCCTTGCCATTTACCATGTATGTCCTATTTTGATTTGTCCTGCCAAGATGTAGCACCTCACACTTATCAGCATTAAACTCCATCTGCCATCTTTCAGCCCACTCTTCCAAATGGCCCAAATCTCTCTGTAGACTTTGAAAATCTACTTCATTATTCACAACACCACCTATCTTAGTATCATCTGCATACTTACTTATCCAATATTCCATCCCATCATCCAGATCATTGATGTACATGACAAACAACAGTGGACCCAACACAGATCCCTGAGGCACCCCACTGGTCACCGACTTCCAACCTGACAAACAGCCATCCACCATTACTCTCTGGCATCTCCCATTTAGCCAGTTGAATTCATCTTGCTACTCCGCCATTAACACCCAAAGATTGAACCTTCTTAACCAACCTTCCATGGGGAACCTTGTCAAAGGCCTTACTGAAATCCATATAGACAACATTCGCTGCTTTGCCCTCATTAATTTCCCTAGTAACCTCTTCAAAAAATTCAAGAAGGTTTGTCGAACATGACCTTCCAGGCACAAATCCATGTTGACTGTTCTTGATCAGACCCTGTTTATCCAGATGCTTATATATATTATCTCTAAGTATCCTTTCCATTAATTTCCCCACCACTGATGTCAAACTAACAGGTCTATAATTGCTAGGTTTATTCTTTGAACCCTTTTTAAACAATGGAACAACAGCGCAGTACGCCAATCCTCCGGCACTATTCCCGTTTCTAATGACATTTGAAATATTTGTGTCATAGCTCCTGCTATTTCTACACTAACTTCCCTCAATGTCCTCAGGAATATCCTGTCAGGACCTGGAGACTTATCCACTTTTATATTTTTAAAAAGTGTCAGCACTTCCTCCTCTTTGAATCTCATCTTTTCCATAGCTACTCTACTTTTTTCCCTTACCTCACAGAGTTCAATATCCTTCTCCTTGGTGAATACCGAAGAAAATAAATTGTTCAATATTTCCCACATCTCTTTTGGCTCTGCAGACAGCTGTCCATTCTGGCTCTCTAATGGTCCAATTTTATCCCTCATTATCCTTTTGCTATTAATATAGATGTAGAAACCCTTTGGATTTACTTTCACCTTTCTTGCCAAAGCAACCTCATATCTTCTTTTAGCTTTTCTTATTTCTTTCTTAAGATTCTTTTTATATTCTTTATACTCATCTAGCACCTCATTTACTCCATGCCTCCTATAATTATTGTAGATTTCTCTCTTTTTTCGAACTAAGTGTCCAATTTCCCTTGAAGATTCTGTACTCTTACAATTTCCCCTTTAAATGTCCTCCATTTCTCTTCTACATCCTTCCCATAAAACAAAATGTCCCAATTCACTCCTTTTAAATCATTGTGCATTCCCTCAAAGTTAACCTTTCTCCAATCAAAAATCTCAACCCTAGGTCCAGTTCTGACTCTCTCCATAATTATATTGAAACTAATGGTATTGTGATCACTGGTCCCGAAGTGCTCACCAACGCATACCTCCGTCACCTGACCTGCCTCATTTCCTAACAGGAGGTCCAGCACTGCCCCTTCTCTGGTCGAAACCTCTATGTATTGCTGCAAAAAACTATCCTGCACACATTTTACAAACTCCAAACCATCCAGCCCATTTACAGAATGTGTTTCCCAGTCTATTTTTGGAAAATTGAAATCTCCCACAATCACTACCTTGTGCTTACTACTAATATCTGCTATCTCCTTACATATTTGCTCTTCCAATTCTCGCTCCCCATTTGGCGGTCTATAATACACCCCTAAAAGTGTTGCTGCACCGTTCCCACTTCTCAGTTCCACCCAAATAGCCTCCCTAGACGAGCCCTCTAATCTATCCTGCCAAAGCACTGCTGTAATATCTACTCTGACAAGCAATGCAACACCTCCACCTCTGGTCCCTCCAATTCTATCACACCTGAAGCTACGAAATCCTGGAATATTTAATTTCCAATCACAGCCCTCCTGCAACCATGTTTCACTGATTGCCACAACATCATATTTCCAGGTGTCAATCCAGGCTCTAAGTTCATCCACCTTTCTTACAATGCTCCTAGCATTAAAATATACACATTTTAGAAACCCCCCATCCCTTACGTTTGTGGACTTCTTCAGTACCAAAATCACCAGCATTCATCACCAATTGAACTCTTTCTCAGTTTCTGCTCACAACAGCCCACCCTGGACTCCCCACTCTCCACCCCATCTACTTTCCAGCTTCCAACAGTCGAAGAAAGAACTAAACTCATCACCAAGTCCAAGAACTCCTCCTGCTTGCTTGATCCCATCCCTACTGTCCTGGTTAAATCCTGTCTGCCCTCTATCTCACCCATCCTAACGTCCATAATTAACTCCTCCCTATTAACTGCTCCAGTCCCAACATCTCTCAAAACAGCTTCTGTCAGCCCAATTCTAAAAAAAACAGGTTCTGATCCAAACAATCCAAATAACTACCACCCCATCCCCAACCTCCCATTCATCACTAAACTTCTGGAAAGGACAGTAGCCACACAACTTCAAGTCCACCTTCAAAACAATGACCTCCATGAACCATTTCAGTCCGGTTTTCACCACAATCGCAGCACTGAAACAGCCTGGGTAAAAATTACAAAGGATCTCCTCCTCGCAGCTGACACCGGCCACTTATCCATCCTGACCCTCCTCGACCTCACTGCAGCCTTTGACACCATCTCCCACCCAATTCTTCTGGAAAGTTTATCTGCCACCGGCATCAACAACACTGCACTACTTTGGTTCATGTCCTATCTACACGGCAGAAAACAGTTCATCCAGGGAAATAAAGTCACATCCACAACTGCCACAGTCACCCATGGTGTTCCTCAGGGATCGGTGCTGGGGCCACTGCTTTTTATCATCTATATTCAACCTCTTGGCAATATTCTCCGTCATTTTGGAATCAATTTTCACTGCTACGCCGATGATACACAACTTGATCTCTCCACAAAACCAAACACCTCCCTTCCCCCAACTGCCCTCACCACCTGTCTTCAAACTGGATATCACGCAATCTTCTAAAACTCAATGGAAATAAAACAGAAACCATGCTAATTGGCTCAAATTCCACACTCTCCAAAACCCACCCGTTCCCCATTTCAGTTGATGGCTCACCCACACCCACCTCCCCCCATGTCAAACGTCTCGGCGTCATTCTGCACAGTCCACCTTCCTTTGGCCCCCACATCAGCAATATCACACGCTCTGCATACTTTCATCTCCGCAACATCTCCAGACTCCGCCCCTCCCTCTCCAAAGACAATACAAAAGTCCTCATCCACGCTCTGGCCACTTCCCGCATCGATTACTGCAACGCCCTCCTCACTTGCACCACCAATAAATTTCTTCATCGCCTCCAATGCATTCAGAACTCTGCAGCCCGGATCATCACCCGCACCAGATCATCGGACCACATCACACCCATCCTCACTCAGCTCCACCGGATTAACTACAAGATTTTACTGCTGACCTTCAAAGCCCAACACCACCTTGCTCTCCAATACCTCTCTGACCTGCTGCTACCATACACTCCTTCCCGGTCACTCCGTTCCTCCTCAGCTGCAATTGTAACTGTCCCCACATTTAGACTCAGCACCATGGGTGCCAGAGCCTTCAGCTGCTCTCCCCCACGTCTCTGCAACACTCTCCCACCTCCCATCCGTCACCTGGACACTATCGATCAATTCAAATCACAACTCAAAACACACCTGTTTAGATTAGCGTACCCGACATAACTTCCACCATCTTCACCCTGACTTAAAATGTTTTGTGTATTTTTTTGATTTTTTTTGTTTTTAATCAACTTGATTTTAATATTGATAATGTATTGTGATTATATGTCCTGTAAGGTGTCCTTGGGTGTCCAGAAAGGCGCCAGCAAATAAAATTCATTATTATCATTATAGCGGAGTCAGGGGATATGGGGAGCTGGCAGGAACGGGGGGTACTGATTGGGGATGAACAGCCTTGATCACGTTGGCTCGAAGGGCCGAATGGCCTCCTCCTGCAGAGAGTCACAGAGTCATACAGAGTGGGAACAGGCCCTTCGACCCAACGTGCCCGTGCTGACCAGCGTGCCCCCATCTACACCAGTCCCAACTGCCTACAGAGTTTAAGTGGCCTCTGTAAATTGCCCCTGGGGTGCAGGGAATGGATGAGAAAGTGGGATAACATGGAACTAGTAGAAATTGTCAGGCCACATTTGGAATATTGTGAGTTATTTTGAGCACCATAGCTGAGGGAGGATGTGCTGGCTCTGGAGAGGGTCCAGAGGAGGTTTACAAGAACGATCCCAGGAATGAGTGGGTTAACCTATGATGAGCGTTTGTCGGCGCTGGGCCCGTACTCGCTGGAGTTTAGAAGGATGAGGGGAGACCACATTGAAACATACAGAATAGTGAAAGGCCTAGATAGAGTGGATGTGGAGAGGATGTTTCCACTAATGGGAGAGTCTAGGACTGGAGGTCACAGCCTTAGAATTATAGGATGTTCTTTTAGGAAAGAGATGAGGAGAACATTCTTCAGTCGGAGGGTGGTGAATCTGTGGGATTCTTTGCCACAGACGGCTGTGGAGGCCACAAGTCAGTGGATATTGTTAAGGCAGTGATGGATAGATGTTTGACCAGTACGGATGTCAGGGGTTATGGGGCGAAGGCAGGAGAATGGGGTTAGGAAGGAGAGATAGATCAGCCATGATTGAATGGCGGCGTAGACTTGATGGGCTGAATGGTCTAATTCTACTCCTGTCACTCATGGCCTTATGACCTTCACTAGCGTGAGCGGGTGATTGATGATCAGTGTGAGCTCGGTGTGAGTTTCCCTGCTGTATCTCTATGTACAAAGTAATCTGTCCTATCCATGCGCCTGTCCCATAGTCCCAGCCTCAACTACCTCCTCCGGCAGCTCGTTCCATACACCCTCCACCCCCTCAGGTTCCTAATAGATGGGGTGAATGCAGAGAGTCTGCTAATCCAGGGTGGTGGAATCAAAAACAAGTGGACATTGGTGTACGGTGTCAAGGAAAGACTTAATACAAAGCAAGGGTGTGAAAATGTTACCCCTCATGTTCCTATTCAAACATTCCCCTCCCCCCAACTCCCCTCAACTTAAACCTGTGTTCCTCGATCCCCCTACTCTGGGCAAGAGACTCTGTGTGTCGACCCGATCAATTCCTCAAATGATTCTGTAAGGGGTTGCAAAGAGTAGGAGTAAACGGGTCGTTTTCACAATGGCAGGCAGTGACTAGTGGGGTACCGCAAGGCTCAGTGCTGGGACCCCAGCTATTTACAATATACATTAATGATCTGGATGAGGGAATTGAAGGCAATATCTCCAAGTTTGCGGATGACACTAATCTGGGGGGCAGTGTTAGCTGTGAGGAGGATGCTAGGAGACTGCAAGGTGACTTGGATAGGCTGGGTGAGTGGGCAAATGTTTGGCAGATGCAGTATAATGTGGATAAATGTGAGGTTATCCACTTTGGCGGCAAAAATAGGAAAACAGACTATTATCTAAATGGTGGCCGATTAGGAAAAGGGGTGATGCAACTCGACCTGGGTGTCATGGTACACCAGTCATTGAAAGTAGGCATGCAGGTACAGCAGGCAGTGAAGAAAGCCAATGGTATGTTAGCTTTCATAGCAAAAGGATTTGAGTATAGGAGCAGGGAGGTTCTACTTCAGTTGTATAGGGTCTTGGTGAGACCACACCTGGAGTATTGCGTACAGTTCTGGTCTCCAAATCTGAGGAAGGACATTATTGCCATAGAGGGAGTGCAGAGAAGGTTCACCAGACTGATTCCTGGGATGTCAGGACTGTCTTATGAAGAAAGACTGGATAGACTTGGTTTATACTCTCTAGAATTTAGGAGATTGAGAGGGGATCTTATAGAAACTTACAAAATTCTTAAGGGGTTGAACAGGCTAGATGCAGGAAGATTGTTCCCGATGTTGGGGAGGTCCAGGACAAGGGGTCACAGCTTAAGGATAAGGGGGAAATCCTTTAGGACCGAGATGAGAAGGACTTTTTTCACACAGAGAGTGGTGGGTCTCTGGAACTCTCTGCCACAGAGGGTAGTTGAGGCCAGTTCATTGGCTATATTTAAGAGGGAGTTAGATGTGGCCCTTGTGGCAAAGGGGATCAGGGGGTATGGAGAGAAGGCAGGTACAGGATACTGAGTTGGATGATCAGCCATGATCATATTGAATGGCGGTGCAGGCACGAAGGCCGAATGGCCTGCTCCTGCACCTAATTTCTATGTTTCTATGTAAATCGAGGCAGTTACAGGCCCCCGTCCGCAGGCGAATAAAGGGCCTGTCCCACTTGCCGATTTTTTTCGGCGACTGCCGGCATCATTGACTGACGTATCAGGTCACCGAAAAATACGCGGCGTGGCGACGTATTGACGCGCGGAGTTTTTTTCAAGTGTCGCAACATTTTTTTTGTCGCCGCTGGATTTCGAAACGTTCAAAATCGGCAAGTTGGACAGGCCCTTCAGGAGGGAAGATGGTGAGGAATTTGGGCGACCCGCTGTGGTGGACGTTTACATTCACTTTGATGTAGTTGTGTGTCTTGTTTTCTGGCGCGGCTTGTACGGGAAGCCAAATCTGGGCGACGTTTTAGGGATGAACGTCTGAATAGTAAGGGTTTATTTCTTTATTTTCCAGATGACGATCAGGAGTGGAGCACAATAGAATCAGAACAAAGAACCTACGATTCTCAAACTGATCATATCTTTCTCCTTCAGACCCCCACACAGCAAGGATTGCTGGAACCTCCCAGCGATGAACGCATGGTATTATTTTAAGCAAAGTATCTCATTGAGTTAAGGGCCTGTTCCACTGCGGGGACATAATTTGGGAGTTTGGAAGAGTTTGCGCTCGACTTAAACTCGCAGCATGGTCGACACGTGGTCCCAGGAGGTCATTGTAACTCTCCTTCATGCTCGAGAGAAGTTGCCGCATACACGAGGCCTCAGTTTGGTCGAGTATTTTTTAGCATGCTGAAAAATGTCCGTTAGTAAAAATTGGTCGGCATGGGAAAAAATAGATTTTTTTTTACTCTTAGCGTTAGTCGAAGTAGGTGGTAGTAGATCGGCACATTAGTCGAAGGCAATCGAAGGTAATCGTAGATAGTGTTAGTCGAAGGAGGTCGTCTTCACTCTCCACTATTCCGTGTCCAATTTTCCGGAAGCTAGTCTTCAACTTTGACGATACAACAAGACCATGACACTTTTTTAAACTCTCCTCAACTTTTCTAAACTCACGAATTAGGTCGCCACAGTGGGACAGGCCCGTTGGTTAGTTTAGTTTTATGTCACACATACCAAGGTACAGGGAAAAGCTTTTGTTGCGTGCTATCTGGACCACACCTGGAGTATCGTGTGCAGTTTTGGTCCCCTAATTTGAGGAAGGGCATTCGTGCTATTGAGGATCAGGTAGTGGAGCACAATAGAATCTGAACTCCTGCACCTATTGTCTATTGCCTCTTGACTGTCCTCTTTTCAGTAGATTGGTCAGTTTTTTTTATTAAACCCAGCCAATTTTCGATCCATGAGTTTCTTGCTCCGAGATGCATCTTCCTGGGTGACCCTCAGACTAGTCTTCCTACTGCACTGTACTTCTGCTGCTCTCTTGACTGACTTTAATCATCAGCATAGACTTGGGTCCAGTTCCCTTCAAAGCTGAGCAAATATGAAAGGAATTTTGATTAAACTACGGAGCTAGCTGTCTCTTGAATGACTAGATGTTGGCCTTTGCATGGAAATTGCCTGATAGGCAAAAAGCTGGAGTAATCCAGCGGGTCAGGCAGCATCTCTGGCGAGAAGGGATGGGTGACCTTTCAGGTCGAGACCCTTCTTCAGTCCTCAACCCGAAACATCACCCATTCCTTCCCTCCAGTGATGCTATGTGTCCCGCAGAGTTACTCCAGGATTTTGTGTCCATATTCGGTTTAAACCAGCATCTGCAGTTCCTTCTTGCACGATCGTCTGACAGATCTATCAATTAGCATCTTAAATTGACTGGATAAAAAAGCAATGTCTCGTAAAGTGAAGAAAGAATGTTTTATGTTCAAGAGTAAGGGAGAAATAGGCACAAGATTGGAAAATGACGTTGGCATTATGTCTGCTATCACTCCACCCCACCCTGGTTTATCTCATCAAAGTCTGACATGCCCGTTAGATAGGGCTCTTAAAGATTGCGGAGTCAGGGGATGAGGGGAGAAGGCAGGAATGGGGTACTGATTGGGGATGATCAGCCATGATCACATTGAATGGCGGTGCTGGCTCGAAGGGGCCGAATGGCCCACTCCTGCACCTATTGCCTATTGTCTGATTGCAAAAGTACCGTATTATCTATGAGAAAACTGAATCAATTATGGGATAGGAAGATATTATACACGTCCCCAACAATGCTTTCAGTGGCAAATTCTGATGGTTCATGCAATCTATTTGGCAGTGGTTTGGGAACAGCTCCATCCAAGAAAATGCAGCGAATTGTGGACGCAGCCCAGACCATCACATAAACCAACCTCCCTTCCATTGACTCCATCTACACCTCACGCTGCCTCGGCAAGGCCAGCAGCATCATCAAGGACCAGTCTCACCCCGGCCACTCCCTCTTCTCCCCTCTCCCATCGGGCAAGAGGTACAGAAGTGTGAAAACAAACGCACACCTCCAGATTCAGGGACAGTTTCTTCCTGGCTGTTATCAGGCAACTGAACCGTCCTACCACAACCAGAGAGCGGTCCTGAACTACTATCTACCTCACTGGTGACCCTCGGACTATCCTTGATCGGACTTTGCTGGCTTTACCTTGCACTGAACGTTATTCCCTTATCATGTATCTGTACATTGTAAACGGCTCGATTGTAATCACGTATTGTCTTTCCGCCGACTGGTTAGCACGCAACAAAATGCTTTTCACTGTACCTCGGTACACGTGACAATAGACTAAACTGAGACTAAATGTCATGTGTCCCTTGCCTAGGATAAAGAACTCTCCGTGTCGGAAAATAGTCTGTTCTTCAAAGATGGCAAGAAGAGGATTGACTATATTTTGGTCTACAAAAAAACGGACATGCACGTTGAGAAAAGGAGCACGTTTGAAAAGAACCTGCGGGCGGAAGGACTGCAGCTGGAAAGGGAGGTGCGAACAGAACAAACTGCTTCATTTATAATCGTTTTATTGCCTCGAGTCTTTGACGATTGTTCAGTTCAGAGATACAGCGTTGAAACCGGCCCTTCGGTCCATCCAGTCCGCGCCGACCAGCGATCCCCGCACACTAACGCTATCCTACACACACACACAGGTAGACAAAAGTGCTGGAGAAACTCAGCGGGTGCGGCAGCATCTATGGAGCGAAGGAAATAGGCAACGTTTCGGGTCGAAACCCTGAAGGAAATAGGCAACGTTTCGGGCCGAAACCCTGAAGGAAATAGGCGACGTTTCGGGCCGAAACCCTTCCGGGTTTCGGCCTGAAACGTTGCCTATTTCCTTCGCTCCATAGATGCTGCCGCACCCGCTGAGTTCCTCCAGCACTTTTGTCTACCTTCGATTTTCCAGCACCTGCAGTTCCTTCTTGAACATCCTATACACACACACACACTAGGGACAAATTTACATTTACACTGAACCGACAAACCTGCATGTCTTTGGAGTGTGGGAGGAAACCGAAGATCACGGGGCGAACGTAGAAACTCCACACAGACAGCACCCGTAGTCGGGATAGAACCCGGGTCTCTGGTGCTGTGAGCATTCCAATCCTCCAATCCTCAGATTTGGAGACCAGAACTGTACACCACACCTGGAGTATTGCGTACAATTCTGGTCTCCAAATCTGACAAGTACATTATTGCCATAGAGGGAGTGCAGAGAAGGTTCACCAGACTGATTCCTGGGATGTCAGGACTGTCTTATGAACAAAGACTGCATATACTCTCCAGAAGCTAGGAGATTGAGAGGGGATCTTATAGAAACTTACAAAATTCTAAAGGGGTTGGACAGGCTAGATGCAGGAAGATTGTTCCCGATGGGTGGGAGGTCCAGGACAAGGGGTCACAGCTTAAGGATAAGGGGGAAATCCTTTAGGACCGAGATGAGAAGGACTTTTTTCGCACAGAGAGTGGTGGGTCTCTGGAACTCTCTGCCACAGAGGGTAGTTGAGGCCAGTTCATTGGCTATATTTAAGAGGGAGTTAGATGTGGCTCTTGTGGCTAAAGGGATCAGAGGGTATGGAGAGAAGGCAGGTACAGGATACTGAGTTGGATGATCAGCCATGATCATATTGAATGGCGGTGCAGGCTCGAAGGGCCGAATGGCCTACTCCTGCACCTAATTTCTATGTTCTATGTTTCTATTCCAGATCTTTCAAGGCAGTTAGTCGTAACTCTGCTTAAGCTGGTGTTATCGCATGAACTGCTCAATAAAGGCGTACAGTCCCATTGAACCACAAGCTTTAGAGGATTTACCCGAGTAATAGATTGCATTGTCTGGCTCCATGCATGAATCTGCATTTCTTCAGCAAGGCCCTCTGCCTGCACAGGGTTGCAAGTCACCAACGATAGGCGTTTTCATGTTTAGTTTAGAGATATGAGCCAGAAACAGGGGCCACTTCGAGCGCTGACCAGCGATCCCCGCCCACTAACGCCATCCTACACACACATACACCAGGGACAATTTACAATTTTAACCAAAGCCAATTAACCTGCACGTCATTAGAGTGTGGGAGGAAACCGGAGCACCCGGAGAAAACCCACGTAGGTCACGGGGAGAACGTGCAAACTCCGTACAGACAGCACCCGCGGTCGGGATCGAACCCGGCTCTCTGCCGCTGTTAGGCAGCAACTCTACTGCTGCATCACCGTGCCTCCCCACTTAACAAATAACAGGGTTCATATTTTATATAACGTATAAAATCTCCACAAAAACATGACGGTGAAAGTCAGAAAAAATGCATGATGCATGAGAGGAATGGACAGGTTAAAATGTTTCACTGTACCTTGGTACATGCGACAATATTAATCCTAAACCTATAGTCAAGAAGAGGAGAAGTTATTGCAGTAGCTGTCCAGTAAGATCGTGGGTGGGAGTTGATTTCCCAACAGTGCCACCTTCTTGCACTATTCTCCAGAGTCCTAGAGTCCTAGAATCATTCAGCGCGGAAACAGGCTCTTCAGCCCAACTTGCCCACACCAACCAACAGGTAGTATCGACACTAGTCCCACCTGTCTGCGTTTGGCCCATATCTATCTTCTCAGACTCCACAAGTCAATGGACCATTTTAAGGCGGAGATTGGCAGATTCTTGATGTGTACGGGTGTCAGGGTTATGGGGAATGGGGTTGAGAGGGAGAGATAGATCAGCCACGATTGAATGGCGTCGTAGCCCCGATGGGCCGAATGGCCTAATTCTAATTCTAGAATTTATGAGCTTATGACCGCATAGACAGAAGCCAAGGTCAGGATCGATCCCAGGTCTCTGGCGCTGTGGGGCAGCAGTTCTATCGGGCGGCACGGTGGAGCACCAGTAGAGTTGCTGCCTCACAGCGCCAGAGACCCGGGTTCCATCCTGACTACGGGTGCTGTCTGTACGCAGTTTGTACGTTCACCCCGTAACCTGCGTGGGTTTTCTCCGAGATCTTCGGTTTCCTCCCACACTCCAAAGGCACGTTTGTAGGTTAATTGACCAGGTATGAATGTAAAATAAATTATTCCTAGTGTGTGTAGGGCAGTGTTAGTGTGCGGGGATCGCTGGTCGGCGCGGACTCGGTGCGCCTGTTTCCACGTTATATCGCTAAACTAAACAAAACTCCACCAGCTTTGTGAATATTTGGTTTGGTTTATTTAAAAGTAGTCATGAAATCCCCTTAATTTTCCATCGGTAACTTTTGTTAGAACATTCAAAACCAATTTACATTTGTCTTGTGGTAAAAATGATTCATTAGCTGTGCTGCCTGAAGGGATAATCTTTGCAAAGAGTTGATAATGAGGTGAAAGCATAATGCGGTTTAAATGTGGAATTATACAAGTTTTGTTGCCCTCAAGATGCAGTAACTTTATTAAATATTAGGCTTTTAGCCTTTGATGTTAATTCAATTATATCATTGATGTTAACATATTGAATGGCGGTGCTGGCTCGAAGGGCCAAATTACCTACTCCTGCACCTATTTTCTATGTTTCAAATAACCTGGTTATAAATCTGAGCTGAAATTATGTGGACAGTTATTTAGAAACATAGAAAATAGGTGCAGAAGTAGGCCATTAGGCCCTTCGAGCCAGCAACACCATTCAATATCATGGCTGATCATCCAGAATCAGTACCCCGTTCCTGGTTTTTCCCCATATCCCTTGATTCTGTTAGCCCAAAGAGCTAAATCTAACTCTCTCTTGAAAACATCCAGTGAATCGGCCTCCACTGCCTTCTGTGGCAGAGAATTCCACAGATTCACAACTCTCTGGGTGAAAATGTTTTTCCTCATCTCAGTCCTAAATGGCCGACCCCTTATTCTTAAACTGTGTGACCCCTGGTTCTGGACTCCCCCAACATGGGGAATTTTTCCTGCCTCTAGCGTGTCCAATCCCTTATGAATTTTATATTTTTCGATAAGAAACATTTGGTCGTGTTTTCAACCAACTTACCACCACACCTCCAGATTCAGAGACAGTTTCTTCCCAGCTGTTATCAGGCAACTGAACCATCCTACCACAACCAGAGAGCGGTCCTGAACTACTATCTACCTCATTGGTGACCCTCGGGACTATCCTTGATTGGACTTTACTGGCTTTACCTTGCACTAAACGTTATATCATATAACCATATAACAATTACAGCACGGAAACAGGCCTTCTCGGCCCTTCCAGTCCGTGCCGACCATTTATTTTCCCCTAGTCCCATCTACCTGCACTCAGACCATACCCCTCCATTCCCTTCCTGTCCATATACCTATCCACTTTACTTTTAAATGTTAAAATCGATCCTGCCTCCACCACTTCTGCTGGAAGCTCATTCCACACAGCCACCACTCTCTGAGTAAAGAAGTTCCCCCTCATGTTACCCCTAAACTTCTGTCCCTTAATTCTCATGTCATGTATCTATACAGCGTGAATGTGTCCATTTTTACAGATACAGCATGGAAGCAGGCCCTTCGGCCCACCAATCACCCATTCACATGTTATCCCATATTCTCATCCATTTAGCTTAAAGACACAGCAGGGAAAAACGGTCTCTTCGGCCCACTGAGCCCGTGCTAACCATCGATCGCCTGTTCACACTAGTTCTATGCTATCCCATTTTCTCACCCACTCCCTACACACCGGGAGCAACTCACCGAAGCCACTTGGCCGACAACGTCTTTGGGATGTGGGAGGAAACCGGAGCACCCGGCGGGAACACACGCGGTTACAGAGTGAAACAGCTCGGTTGGACCATGACCACTGACCGGATAGCACGCAACAAAAAGCTCCTGACTGCACCTCGGCTCTGAACTAAACAAGACTATGTCTTCATTCCTCTGCAACTGCAGCAATCCATCACAAACGCTGACGTGATGTTTGTGAAACTCCACGCACCCTGGGAAACGATATGTAAATACGCGGAGATCATGAACATTCGAATGCCTTTCAGGTTTGTACATGTCTTGCTTTGTTAAAGTTCAAGTGTTAAACTGCTTACCTTAACACCCAGGTTATCACTGGGGGGGGATCACTGCTAAAGATCAGTGTGGGATTGTGGCCGAGTTTATCATGAAGCTATACACAAGGCTATAGCCCCGAAGATAAGGATAGTTTTGATTTCCCTCGGGTGTCCAATGAATTCCATGATAGTCGCGCTGTCATCAACTCCCTCAAATGAAAAGTCGGAGAACATCTTGAAAGTGTCATGAAGCTTTAAACAAGGCTATAACCCTGAAAAAGTCGGAGAACATCACGTAGGAAGGACCTGCAGATGCTGGTTTCAACCGAAGATAGACTAGTAAACTCAGCGGGACAGGCAGCACCTCTGGAGAGAAGGAATGGGTGACGTTTCGGGTCGAGACCCTTCTTCAGACTGATTAGCCTGAGGGACGGGTGTCGACCCGGAAACGTCACCCATTCCTTCTCTCCAGAGGTGCTGCCTGTCCCGCTGAGTTACTCCAGCGTTTTGTTCCCGTCCCTTTATATTGGACAGTCTGTGAGAATTACCACAGGGCAAATGCAACCAGAAAAACCAGGTTGAGAACAGAACGCGTTCCCCAAAGACCCTGGCTCTATAGCAAGGATAAATAATGTTTTTTTAAACCTCCTATATTGCCTTTGTTTGTGATGAGACGTGTGCATCAGCATCTACCCTGCATGATGCAATTAGAATTGCGTTATGGTTCACTGTGCTCAGAGAGTAGATGCGTTTAAGAAGGAACTGCAGATGCTGGAAATCGAAGGTAAGACAAAAGTGCTGGAGAAACTCAGCGGGTGCAGCAGCATCTATGGAGCGAAGGAAATGGGCAACGTTTCGGGCCGAAACCCTGAAGGAAATAGGCAACGTTTCGGGCCGAAACCCTGAAGGAAATAGGCAACGTTTCAAGCCAAAACCCTGAAGGAAATAGGCAACGTTTCGGGCCGAAACCCGGAAGGAAATAGGCAACGTTTCGGGCCGAAACCCTGAAGGAAATAGGCAACGTTTCGGGCCCAAACCCTGAAGGAAATAAGCAACGTTTCGGGCCGAAACCCGGAAGGAAATAGGCAACGTTTCGGGCCGAAACCCTGAAGGAAATAGGCAACGTTTCGGGCCCAAACCCTGAAGGAAATAGGCAACGTTTTGGGTCGAAACCCTTCTGGGTTTCGGCCCGAAACGGTGCCTATTTCCTTCGCTCCATAGATGCTGCCGCACCCGCTGAGTTTCTCCAGCACTTTTGCCCAGCTCAGAGAGTAGATGTTCCCTGGTCTTTTCTACCTGATGTTCAGTTTATTGTTTTTCATATCCATCCAGGAAAAAATGTTATTATACTGCTTGGAGGAGCAAAATGATTAGCAGGTTGGTGGGTGTTGTGCTGCGCCTGCTTTAACACCACGTTTCAGTACGTCTGCGGATTGTATGCTGTTGGTGATTGTAAAATCACGGGGAGACCACTCTGGGCAGGAGGGTAGACACCAAAAGCTGGAGTCACTCAGCGGTACAGGCAGCGTCGCTGGAGAGAGGGAATGGGTGACATGTTGAAAACCCAGCGGCGACCACAAAAATGTATGACTGTCATATGCTGAGAGGATAGAGCAGCTGGGCTTGTACACTGGAGTTTAGAAGGATGAGAGGGGATCTTATTGTAACATATAAGATTGTTAAGGGTTTGGACACGCTAGAGGCAGGAAACATGTTCCCGATGTTGGGGGAGTCCAGAACCAGGGGCCACAGTTTAAGAATAAGGGGTAAGCCATTTAGAACGGAGATGAGGAAACAATTTTTCTCACAGAGAGTGGTGAGTCTGTGGAATTCTCTGCCCCAGAGGGCGGTGGAGGCCGGTTCGCTGGATACTTTCAAGAGAGAGCTAGATAGGGCTCTAAAGTATAGCGGAGTCAGGGGATATGGGGAAAAGGCAGGAACGGGGTACTGATTGGGGATGATCAGCCATGATCACATTGAATGGCGGTGCTGGCTCGAAGGGCCGAATGGCCTACTCCTGCACCTGTTGTCTAATGAGACTCTTTGGGCGACTACGCACGACCAAACGAGTCACCCCGCGACGTGTCGCCCGTACGGTGGTGAGTAGTCGCCCAAAGAGTCGTACCTTTTTCTGGTCGCCGCTGGATTTTCAACATGTGGTACATTTTCGGCCACCTGATGCGACGGTGACGGGCGCCATCGGCAAGTCGCCGATAAAAATCGCGTAGGTGGGACAGGCCCACTTTTTTAGACTAATCCCAGCTATGTATTTGTGAGATCTTGTGAACGACTCGAATAAACTTACATGATTTAGTAGTTTGTCATTCTCTCGTGCTAAACTCTGTTTGTATCTATTGCAGTGAAGTTGGAGCGCCGCTATACTCTTCCAGAAAGATGACTATAACTTCCTATTACTTAGAAACTGCAGAAACCAGGCCCCAATTATCCAGCCAAATTGTTCTCAGGTGGATAGATTATCTAGAGTAGTGGAGAATCAAGTCAAACTTACCTATTAATCTGGTTCAGTAGTTTTTTTTTCCTATTTCCTTACATCTTCTATGCTATTTGACAAACTCAAAAGCCTGCTTTTCCTTTCACCCTACTGCCTCTCTTATGCCCATCCAATTAGTTCTTTCATTTAGTTTAGAGATACAGCACGGAAACAGGACCTTCGACCCGCCATGTCCGCGCCGACCAGCGATCCCCGCCCACCAACACAGTCCTACACACACTGGGGACAATTATACATTCGTACCAGAGCCAATTAGCCTACAAACCCGCACGCCTTTGGGAGCGTGGCGGGAAGTCGAAGATCTCGGAGAGAACCCACGCAGGTCACGGGGAGAACGTGCGGCAGGCAGCGCCCGTAGTCAGGATCGAACCCGGGGACCCTGGCCCTGTGGGGCAGCAACTCTACCGCTGCGCCACCGTGCTGCCCGTCGGGCCGCAGAGCCCGACCTGCCCACGCCGACCAAGATGCCCCATCTGCGCCAGTCCCACCTGCCATCATTTGGTCCACATCTCTCTGGACCTCATCTATCCATGTACAGGTACCTGCCACAACTAAGAAGCCAATGATAGAGTCGTATAGCAGTGTGAAAACAGGCCCTTCGGCCCAACTCATAAGGCCGTAAGTGATAGGAACAGAATTAGACCATTCGGCCCATCAACAAAAACCTATCACTGTACCTCGGTAGATGCGGCAATAAACTATACTCAACTAAACAAACTAAAACAGCCAATAAACTGACTCGCACAACTCTCTCCTTTCTAAACAGTCCAGGTTGGGATGAGTGTGGGATTAGAGTTGAAATAGTACGCTCGTCCTCTTAGGTTGTACCTCAGAGTCGAGGATGACTTGCTGGTGGTTCTGCTGCTGAGTTCAGAGTAGGATCTAGCCACCTTCTGTCCACCTTGCCATTCTCATAAGGAACAGGAGTGGAATTAGGCCATTCGGCCCATCGAGTCCACTCCGCCATTCAATCATGGCTGATCTATCTCTCCCTCCTAACCCCATTCTCCTGCCTTCTCCCCATAACCCCTGACTCCTCTGACAACTCACCCACGTTGACAAAGATGTCCCATGTAGGCATGTCCTTAGTTGGCCCAGATCCCTCTAAACCTGTCCTGTCCATGCACCTGTCCAAATGTCTTTCCAATGCTGTTCTATTACCTGTCTCAACCACCTCATCTTCAATGTCTCGCATGTTCAGATTTTAACTTGTTGATTTTTACTGTTTTCATCCAAAGACTCATTCGTATCATGTTAGACGCATTACATAAATAACAAGTTGTTAAAATAAGCAGAGATATATTAACATATAGATGTCTGATAGTTATCTTGTTATTTAGCTGTATAGTATTAGTTTCAAAAGGTAATATTCCTGAGATTTTGCATTTTTTGGATACTGTAAGAGGAAAATCAGTAAATACAATTTATTTTCCTGCATTTTTCTAGATCAAACGCAATGTCCATCAACCAATTGTTGTTAAATCCAGACCTGACAATGTGTTGTTTTAGTTTAGAGATAGACCAAGGAAATGATCCCTTCAGCCCACTGAGTCCACGCCGACTATTAATCACCAGTTCACACTAGTTCTATGTAAAGGGGCTGTCCCACTTGGGCGACCTAATCCGCGAGTTCAGACGAGTTTGCCATCGACTCGTACTCGCAGCCTGGTCGACACGAGGTCGTAGGAGGTCTTTGTAAGTCTCCTTCATGCTCGAGAGCAATCCCCGCGTACTCGAGGCCTCAGCTAGGTCGTGGCGTATTTTTCAACATGTTGAAAAATGCCCGTGAGTAAAAAAAGGTCGCCATGGAAAAAAATCTATATTTTCTTTACTCGTGGGTTTAGTCGAAGTAGGTCGTAGTAGGTCGGCATGTTAGTCGCAGGTAATCGAAGGTAGTCGTAGATAGTCTTCATCATAGTCGAAGGGAGGTCGAAGGATATTGAAGGAGGTCGTCTTCACTCTCCACTATTCGGTGTCCAATTTTCCCGAAGCTCGTCGAAGGAGATCTTCAACATGACATTTTTTTCAAACTCTTCTAAACTCGCCAATTAGGTCGCCGCAGTGGGACAGCCCCTTTATCCCACTTTCTCATCCACCCCCGACACACTAGGGACAATTTACAAAGGGCTGATTAACCTACAAACCTGCATGTCCTTAGGATGTGGAGCAAACTGGAGCACCCGGTGGAAACCCATGTTTTTACCGGGTGAACGTGCAAACTCCACACAGACAGCAGCCGAGGTCAGGATCGAACCCGGGTCTCTGGTCCTGTGAGGCAGCGACTCTACCGCTGCGTCACCGTGCCGCCCCCAGAGCCGGTATTTTTTGGTGGTAGAGGGGAAACAAAGGCATTAGTTGTAGTTATGTTGCTCACCACCAAACCTCCGGTAAAGTAACACGATCGTCGTAAAAAACTGCCGACTTTTGCTCAGAGAAAGTAGAATATTTACCGTTGCACAAGACTTCCGCTTCAAGGGATATTGGAGGGAACTTAACTCATAAGCTGACTGCTGGATCCACTGAGACTTCAGCCAAGAAAATTGTTTAATTTTATCAACAGAAGGTGATAAATGATCAGGTAAATTTGCTGCCTCGCAGCGCCAGAGACCAGGGTTCAATCCTCACCTCGGGAGCTGTCTGTGTGTGTGGAGTTTGCACACTCTCCCTGTGACTGCTTGGGTTTTCTCCGGGTGCTCCGGTTTCCTCCCACATCCCAAAGGCGTGCGGGTTTGCAGGTTAATTGGCCCTCTTATAAATTGCCCCCTAGTGTGTAGGGAGTGGATGAGAAAGTGGGATAGCGTAGAACTAGTGTAAATGGGTGATCGATGGTTGGCACAGACCAGGTGGGCCGAAGGGCCTGTTTCCGTGCTGTATCTCTGAACTAATCCGCACACGTTTTCATTTTTCTTTTGTGCATCCCAGGTACATACGCCTCCCCTGTCATTCATGTGAAGGGGTTTCTCTTTCATACGTTAGATTCATATTTAATCGATGTCAGTTCAAGAACAGTGTGTGCAAGTTGACAATATAACTGTGTCGAACAAAGCAAATTAGAAAAGGGGTCAGAGACCAGAACATTGTGAAGGGCTGTACAGAAAGTGGACTACAGCAGTATTGACAGATAATTTGTCAATGTGATTTTACAATGCTCCAACTGAATGCATGGGCATTTCTGCACCTGGTGCTTGGGTCTACTGCATGCCCAACATGCTTTGCATGCTTTTGTGTTATTCACTTCCAGCTCATCGCAGGGTGGAGGCAAATGTCCCGGGACGCACGAGCCTGGACTCCGGGGGACATTCAGCATGACGCACACCTTGTTTCACAATGTCTTGCTAAAGTAATTGCCGACTGACCCGCAAGAGCAGTTAAGGGCCTGTCCCACTTGGCGATTTTTTCAGCGACAGTTGGCATCGTCGACTGACGTTTCACGTCACTGAAACATTCACGGCGTGGCGACGTGTATGACGCGCGGCGTTTTTTTCAAGTCTCGCAACATTTGTTTTTGTCGCTGCTGGGTTTTGAAATGTTCAAAATCTTTTGGCGACACTGATATGTCGCCGGCAGTCACCTAAAAAAATCGCCAAGTGGGACAGATCCTTCAAAGCTCGAGTGCGTCTGAGTGGAGTGATCACCAACCACTACCAATTGAATATCCAAATGTGAATAATTGAGTATTTATTCTCATATGTACCGAAATAGAAATTCCTACTTGCAGCAGCAAAACAGATATTTAAAGGTTGTACTGTGTAAACACTATATAAACAACAACAAAGTCATATATTTGTTTAAGAAAGAATTGCAGATGCTGGAAAAATCGAAGATGGACACGAAATGCTGGAGAAACTCAGCGGGTGAGGCAGCATCTATGGAGAGAAGGAATTGGCGATGTTTCGGGTCAAGACCCTTGGGTCTCTCCATAGATGCTGCCTCACCTTAAAAAGTCATATATATATAGAAACATGGAAAATAGGTGCAGGAGTAGGCCATTCGGCCCTTCGAGCCTGCACCGCCATTCAATATGATAATGGCTGATCATCCAGAATCAGTACCCCGTTCCTGATTTTTCCCCACATCCCTTGATTCCATTAGCCCGAAGAGCTAAATCGAACTCTCTCCTGAAAACATCCAGTGAATTGGCCTCCACTACCTTCTGTGGCAGAGAATTCCACAGATTCACAACTCTCTGGGTGAATAGCTATATATATTTGAAGTTTCGGGTCGAGACCCTTCTTCGGACTGAGAGTCGGGGGGAAGGGAAACGAGAGATAGAGAGATTGTAGGGAGAGATATTGAACAAATGACGCTGCAGAATTGTTGTCGGAGAGAGGAGGAAAGCTTCTTCAAAGTGGACGTACCCTGAGAAGATTTAACTGTGTACAATGCTAGTTTACTTCGAGGATCGACACAACCGAAGATAGAAACTAATGTGGCGTCACCTGATGGTCAGACCACATACTGTCGAACCCTCGTCAGTGGTTACGAGGACTCACGTGACCTCATGGGTTAAGGGCAGCAGATCTCACCTTGAGATCATCAGGCTACAGCTAGCTGGGCTCGAGGCAACACCCTCGCTCAGCAGCAGCTGCATTGACTCAATATGTTAGAGAGTCCCAAACGAACATGTATGTTCAACTTATCTCTCCGAATTCGACCTTTCCGTCCTGGGCCTCCTGCATGGCCAGAGTGAGGCCCACCGCAAATTGGAGGAGCAGCACCTCATATTTTGCTAGGGCAGTTTACACCCCAGCGGTATGAACATTGACTTCTCCAATTTCAGGTAGTCCCTGCTTTCTCCCTCTTTCCCCTCCCCTTCCCAGCTCTCCCACAGCCCACTGTCTCCGCCTCTTCCTTTCTTCTACCCGCCCTCCCCCACCCCCACATCAGTCTGAAGAAGGGTCTCGACCCGAAACGTCACCTATTCCTTTGCTCCATAGATGCTGCCGCACCCGCTGAGTTTCTCCAGCATTTTTGTCTACCTTCGGTTTATCCATCATCTGCAGTTCTTTCTTAAACAATTCACCGGATAAATTAACCGTTTGATGACAAAGTTTGACTCGCTACACTATATATATACATATATATCAGTAAACATTATAATAAACAATAAAATGTCACACATATATATATATACTGAAGATAGACTGATATATATACTAGACTAAGTGGGACCCATTGGGTCCCTTGTTCACCCGGGTGGGCTGGTCCCCCAACGCAATATTCCACCTCTCCACCAATTCCAACATTGTTGGCCAGTGGAGGGGGGCCTTTCTGAGCGCTAGTATGGGTGTTGTGGGCTGAAGGGACTGGTTTACAGAGGGCTAGTATGGATATTGTGGGCCGAATAGATTTGTGAGTTGGCAGCTCAACCACTCAAGCCTGGCGCGCTGGCAGCTCACTCACTCACGGCTGGTGGGCTGGCAGTTGACTCACGCCTATTCCTTGAAATTCCATTTCAAGCACGGTGCAAGGCCATCAAATTCAAATGCAGTTTCATACCATTTTAAACAGGGTGCAAGGCCATCAAATTCAAATGCAGTTTCATACCATTTCAAACAGGGTGCAAGGCCACCAAATTCAAGTGCAGTTTCATACCATGTCATGCAGGGTGCAAGGCCACTAAATTCAAATGCCGTTTCATACCATTTCAAGGAGGGTGAAACCACCATAAAACACCACATAAAAACTAGTTAAGAACCACATAAAAACCACACTCACAGTTCAGTAGTAGTTCAGTGTGTTCAGTTGGTTCACAGCTTAGACAGAGAGTCGTGACCTCTCTCTCCCACATCTTGCAGAGACTGAGCCACGCCCACACATCCGGGTTTATAGTCCCTCCTCTTCCCACCAGAAGGGGCATGGCCTTCATGGTGTGATTGACAGGAGAGAGAATCTCAACATTTTTTAAACACTAACAACTGTTTTATTTTTAATCGATGGGAAAAATCCTCTACACCTGAGGAGCGGAGGGAGACCCTGAGTAAGATGGCCAAAAATCACAGCCGTAAGTGGTAGCGTTTCTTCTAAAATCAATATACAGTTCAAACAGCAAGTGGTCAAGTTTAGACTTTTAATTATATGCTTTTTCAAACCAACCACCACCACATTTGCTTTTTCAAACCAACCACATTTTCATTTTCAAACCACATTAAGGGCACTCACAAGTCAGTAAAACCACACTGACAGTTTAGTAGACATATGCTCAGTGTTATTCACAGCTCAGACTGAGTCATGACCTCTCGTTCTCCCATCTTGCAGAGACTGAGGCAGTCTACACTTCCGGTTGTTATAGTCCTTCCTCGCTCCCACCGGAAGGGGCGTGGCCTTCATGGCGTGATTGACAGGAGAGAGAATCTCAACATTTTAAAAACATTAATGTCTTTTATTTTTCATCGATGTGAAAAATCCTCTTGTCCTACTTGGAGAACCCCTCCTCTTGTCAGCAGAGGGGGACTCTGAGTAAGATGGCCAAAAATCACAGCCGTAAGTGGTAGCGTTTTCCTAAAATCAATGTGCAGAGCAAACAGGAAGTGGTCAAGATTTGAGTTTTAATTATTTAGTGTCTATCTTCAGTATATAGAAATATGACTTTTTTATTGGTTATTATAATGTTTACAGAGCACTATGTTTACATAGCTGTTGCGCTGTTGCAGATAAGAATTTCTGTTTTGGGAGTAAGTATATATAATATAATTTTTATACTTAAAAAATATATGATTTTTAATATTGCCCCTTAATTTCTTATCTTGCTCTGAATTTACTAAATGAACAAGCTATTTTCATTCACTTCAATCAGATTATAACCAACCTGAATATAATCTATCTGCTTCTAAACAAATTAGTTCCATATTTAACTGCATTAATATCAGTAAACTGTGAAACCCAACATATTTTCCTTCAATGTCATATTTTAAAATAAGCAATACTTCAGCATGTGTCCCATGTTGATGCTGTGATCACAAAATTATATAGTTTTATAATTACAATTATGGTTTCTGGTGGAATATTGCAGGCTTTAATAATTGTTTCACATAGACATCAGAGAATAGTTAGATTCATTAATATTCAATGCAATAAATCCTAATTGTGGGGATAAAAATATAAATATTTAATGCACGAGAGATATTTCAGAATAAATATAATAAAAGTGACAGTAAATATGTAGATGGAACTGCAGATGATGGTTTAAACTGGTATAAAAGCAGTAAATATCTTGCTTGATTTTAATGGTTACACCATTTCCATTGAATAGTAATTTGGGCGAACTTTGCCTGCAATATTGAATCTTTTACACAAAGCATAATTGTCTCTGTTTTTTGAGCAATTGTTTTTTGAAATTTTTACGTTTGAGCTACTTTAATGTTCTTGGGTTATTTAAGTGTACTTCAACTTAAATATTAGTAGTGTGACACTTTTGTATCAGTGTTCAGAAGAGCATGCGACACGTGAAGAGCTGGCTCCCACGCAACCCAATGCAACTCGACAAAGAAGCGCTTCCCGATCTGGAAGAGGCGGAGAGTTACACAGCGCCCTTCAGTAGAGCGCGCATGCATCAGTGAGTATACTACGTGTAATGTGTCGGTGTGTATACCACGTGTAACATGCCAGTGTGTACCCTACTTATAACATGTCTGGTCGGACTTTACTGGCTTTATCTTGCACCAACCGTTATTCATGTTATTCCCTATATCATGTATCTGTCATATGGTGTTGCCCCCCCCCCCCCCCCCCCATATCAGACGATCCATCGTCGCCCAAGACGAGCGGAGAGCACAGGAGATCGATACCAGGCCCCCCCTGCACGGACACACAGCACCTCCACCCCGACTGAAATCCAGAGCCAGTTTCTTGCAGACAGTCCCACCTCTCCAGACAACAGCAAGGACCAACATCTGGAAAGATGAATGGAACCAGCTCAACACACGAGCCCACGACTGGATGGAGAGAGGAATCACTCCGACTGAATGTCTCGCCAGCGGGCACGACCTCCCATGGCCAATCTCGAAGACCCTCAACAGATTACGAGTGGAGCAGGGGAGATGCAAAGCACTTGTGAAACTACCAGGCAGAAGACACATGCAGCTGTGGAGCAGTACAGACAATGTCCCACCCACTGGAGTGTGACAATGCCCCCCAGTGCAGCCCCCAGGACCTGGCTGAACCGACCCGACCAGCTGTGACCTGTGCCAGATACTGGCACAACGACATCTGAGATTGCAACGGACTCAAAGAAGAAGAAGAAGATGCATGTGCACACTGTGAATGACTCGATTGTAATCAAGATTCTAGACTTTCCGCTGACTGGATAGCACGCAACAAAAGCTGACAATGCACGTGACAATAAACAAAAATGAAATGCAGCTTAACCAAAGTCCTATAAAACTGGATCATGACTGCTTGAGTCTTATACTCAATGCCCAGACCAAGGAAGCCAAGCATGCCACATCTTCTTCCCCGCTCTGTCTACTTGTGATGCCACTTTCAGAAAGTCATGGACTTGGAACCCAAGGTCCCTCTCCACATCAACGTTGTACACTAGTATATCTCTGTTGCATGAGTTATCTATTGACACGCACAATTTACATTTTTTAAGCAAGAACTGCAGATGCTGGCAAAATCAAACTTGGACAAAAAATGCTGGAGAAACTCAGCGGGTGAGGCAGCGTCTATGGAGCGAAGAAATAGTCGACGTTTCAGGTCGAGACCCTTCTCCACTCTCTACGTGTGTTGCCACTTTCAGGGAGTTTTGGACTTGGAACCTGAGATCCCTCTCCACATTCATCTTAATTCACATGTTTAACCAATAATGTTTTATTGTTAATGTTTAATGTTTTATGTGTCATTCCTAACTGGCACTGTATGTCATGTTGCCACTTGTGGGCGGAGCACCAAGGCAAATTCCTTGTATGTGAATACTTGGCCAATAAACTTATTCCTTCATTCATTCACATCAATTCACATTCACTGCAGATGGTGGAAAAATCGAAGGTAGACAAAAATTGCTGGAGAAACTCAGCGGGTGAGGCAGCATCTATGGAGCAAAGGAATAGGTGACGTTCTGGTTTGAGACCCTGGATGCTATCTCACCTGCTGGAAAATAGGTGCAGGAAGAGGCCATTCGGCCCTTCGAGCCAGCACCGCCATTCATTGTGATCATGGCTGATCATCCCCAATCAATAACCCGTGCCTGCCTTCTCCCCATATCCCTTGACTCCACTAGCCCCTAGAGCTCTGTCTAAATCTCTCTTAAATCCATCCAGTGATTTGGCCTCCACTGCCCTCTGTGGCAGGGAATTCCACAAATTCACAACTCTCTGGGTGAAAAACTTTTTTCTCACCTTAGTCTTAAATGGGCTCCCCTTTATTCTAAGACTGTGGCCCCTGGTTCTGGACTCACCCAACATTGGGAACCTTTTTCCTGCATCTAGCTTGTCCAATCTTTTTATAATTTTAAATGTTACTATTAGATACCCCCTCATCCTTCTAAACTCCAGTGAATACAAGCCTAGTCTTTCCAATCTTTCCTCATATGACAGTCCCGCCATCCCAGGGATCAATCTAGTGAACCTACGCTGCGCTGCCTCAATCACAAGGATGTCCTTCCTCAAATTAGGAGACCAAAACTGTACACAATACTCCAGATGTGGCCTCACCAGGGCCCTATACAACTGCAGAAGAACCTCTTTACTCCTGTACTGAAATCCTCTTGTTTCTCCAGCATTTTATTGTCTACCTTTGCACAATTGAAATGTTTCACTATCCTCTTCAAATCTTTGTTCCCCTCAGCTTCACCATCAACAACAAAGACACGTTTTTCAGTAATTCTACCAGAAGTCGGATTGTACACCACGTGCTACAAAGGACGAAATATGAAGATGGAAAATCTAAAATGGGTAACGTTTTCATTCTTACGCATTAGTTGGGAATTTATTTTCTTGAAACATGTACTTCACAAAAATTGCTCTAATGCTTTTTTATTGAAAGAATTTGTGTGATTTGGAACAGTCAGTCCATTTTATTTCTATAGCACATTAAAAACCAACTCATGTTGACTAAAGTGCTTCACATCAGTGCAGGTGCCAATGAGCTATATACGATGGTACATAGATCTAACAATACATACATAAACTATTTACCAATGCATTGATATTCTAGACCAATATTTCATTAAATAATGTCAACTGTTATGTCAGTTTTCTGTAATTAGTTTTGAAAATTGTAGTTTGACATATTGCTGAAGGGATACTGTGATTGATGTCGGGTTACCCTGAACTTTGCAGAATAAAGTGGCGACATTAGAAACTGCAGATGCTGGAATTAAACTTAAAAAAAAATAATTAAATACCTAATTTGGTTAACCCGGAAGGTCATGAGTGATAGAAGCAGAATTAGGCCATTCAGCCCATCAACTCTACTCCGCCATTCAGTCATGGCTGATCTATCTCTCCCTCCTAACCCCTTTCTCCCCCCCCATGTTGGGGGTGTCCAGAACCAGGGGTCACACACAGTTTAAGAATAAGGGGTTGGCCATTTGGGACTGAGTTGAGGAAAAACTGTTTCACGCAGAGAGTTGTGAATCTGTGGAATTCTCTGCCACAGAAGGCGGTGGAGGCCGATTCACTGGATGTATTCAGGAGAGAGTTAGATTTAGCTCTTAGGGCTAACGGAATCATGGGATATGGGGACAAGAGACAATAGACAATAGGTGCGGGAGTAGGCCATTCGGCACTTCGAGCCAGCACCGCCATTCAATGTGATCATGGCTGATCATCCACAATCAGTACCCCGTTCCTGCCTTCTCCCCATATCCCCTGACTCCACTATCTTTAAGAGCTCTATCTAACTCTCTCTTGAAAGCATCCAGAGAACCGGCCTCCACCGCCCTCTGAGGCAGAGAATTCCACAGACTCACAACTCTCTGTGAGAAAAAGTGTTTCCTCGTCTCTGTTCTAAATGGCTTACCCTTTATTCAGAATTGGGATCCTGATTGAACAGCCATGATCATATTGAATGGCGGTGCTGCCTCGAAGGGCCGAATGGCCTACTACTGCGCCTATTTTCAATGTATCTGGTACCACTAGTGGCTAACGTTTGTTTTACCGCTTGTCTGCTTCTCTTTCTGTCAGGTTTAAACAGGTTGCTGAGCAATGGAACATATGTGGCCGCATACCCACCGCATGAGGTGAGAACGTGTGAACAGCTCACTGTTGATTGAGTGCCGAACCAAACGGAGTAAGCGCAACGATGTTTGTCGCTTCACCTCGCCTGCCATTACCTTCATTGCTTTTTGAAGGTCATACGGTCGTAAGTGATCGCAGCAGAATGAGGCCGTTCGGCCCATCAAGTCCACACCGCCATTCAATCACGGCGGATCAATATCTCCCTCCCCATCCCAATCATTCCATCAAATAGTCTACATGGTAATGATTGAAATTTTAATAAAATGCTTTTAATTCAAATGTTTATCCACATTCATGAGTTCATCAGGTCATAGGAGCAGAATTAGGCCATTCGGCCCATCATGTCTACTCCACCGTTCGATCATGGCTGCTGTATCTCTCCCTCCAAACCCCATTCTCCTCCCTTCTCCCAATAACCCCTGACACCTGTACTAGTCAAGAACCTCTGCCTTTAAACTGTCCATTGACTTGGCCTCCACAGCTGCCTGCGGCAATGAATCCCACAGATTCACCACCCTCATAATTGTAATGTATTTATTTAGTTCCCTCAACAATCTCTGATGCGTCCCGGGACCAGAAAACTTGTTGTTGATACCTAGAGTCGCCGCATCACGGCTCCAGAGATCCCGACCACCGGTGCTGTCTGTACGGAGTTTGCACGTTCTCCCCGTGACCTGCGTGGGTTTGCTCCGAGATCTTCGGTTTCCTCCCACACTCCAAAGACGTGCAGGTTTGTAGGTTAATTGGCTTGGTATAAATGTAAATTGTCCCCAGTGTGTGTAGGATAGTGTTAGTGTGCGGGGATCGCTGGTCGGTGCAGACTCGATGGGCTGAAGGGCCTGTTTCCGCGCTGTATCACCTAACTAAACTAAAGAACCTATTACATAAACAATGAATCAGTCGATTGAACAAATTGCACCTTAAGCAAATTACCTGTAGTTCTAAAAATGAGAGAGTTGCAGATAATTGATGTTTTAAAAAATTCGAAATGAGAGTATGCTTGAGAATATGATTTTTATCACGATTTTAAACATTAATGTACGAAGATTGATGTTTCCATAAATTATTACATTATGTCAGCACTTTGCTGTAAATGCTTTTTAAAACATTAATTCTTGGCTATTTAGAGTTTAGATTTTAGAGATACAGCGCAGAAACAGGCCCTTCGGCCCACTGAGTCCGCCCCGACCAGCAATCAACTCGTACACTAACACTATCCTACACACTAGGGACAAATTACAATTTTTAACTGAAGCCAATTAGCCTGCAAACCCGCACGTCTTTGGAGTGTGGGAGGAAACCGGAGCACCCGGAGAAAACCCACGCAGGTCACGGGGAGAGCGTGCAAACTCCGTACAAACAGCACCCGTAGTCAGGATCGAACCCGGGTCTCTGGCGCTGTGAGGCAGCAACTCTACCACCGTGCCGCCCTAGTAATAAGCCAAAACAGTATCTGGAATGTATTTTTAAAATCACAAATATTATCTTCCTACTCCCATCTAAAGAATATTTCTTGCCGTCCCAATTAAATTTGTCATAGGGAAATGTTACTTTGTGGAGGGGCTCAATTGCGTTGTCTGTTTCTATTTATAGGCACGCAGATAATTTTAATTCACTGAAATGACCCAGGAAAGAACTGTGGGTGCTGGTTAAGTTGAAGATAGACACAAAATGCTGGAGTAACTCAGCGGGACAGGCAGCATCTCTGGAGAGAAGGAACGGGCGACGTTTCGGGTCGAGACCCTTCTGCAGACTGATGTCAGGGGAGTGGGCGGGACGGAGATTAGAACGCAGTCGGACACTGTAAAGGACCTGTCCCTCTTGCCGATTATTCTCCGTGACTGCCGGTGTCGTATCAGCGTCGCCAAAAGATTTGGGACATTTCAAAATCCAGCGGCGACGAACAAAATGTTGCGAAAACACCGCACGTCAATACGTCATCGCGACGCGAATGTTTCAGTGACCCGGTACGTCAGTGAATGATGCCGGCAGTCACCGGGAAAATCGCCAAGTGGGACAGGCCCTTAAGACTGGTGGGAGAACTGCGAATGGGAAGGGATGGAGAGACAGGGAAAGCAAGGGCTACTTGAAGTTAGAGAAGTCAATGTTCACACCGCTGGGGTGTAAACTACCCAAGTGAAATATGAGGTGCTGCTCCTCCAATTTGCGCTGGGCCTCACTCTGACAATGGAGGAGGCCCAGGACAGTGTGGGAATGGGAGGGCGAGTTCAAGTGCTGAGCAACCGGGAGATCAGGTAGGTTTAGGCGGTCTGAGCGGAGGTGTTCAGCGAAACGATCGCCGAGCCTGCGCTTGGTCTCGCCGATGTACCTGAGTCCACACCTGGACCAGCGGATACAGTAGATGAGGTTGGAGGAGGTGCAAGTGGATAAAATAGAAGACCATACTGCCTTTGATCTGCAACCAGGTAGAAACCAGTAAGACCAGTCAGTTAACCACTGCGGCATTCTGCTTACAGAGCTGCTGTCATTCCTTGCTCTGGTTTACCGCAAGTGCATTCCATGCGCCTGTAACTCGATGGGAGCAGTCCTTTCCCCAAACATTCTTATGTCTCTTGACACAAGGAAGTGCAGATGCTGCAGTCCTGAGCAAAAATAACACAGAGAGAGAGAGAGAGAGAGGAAGGGAGAGAGAGGAAGGGAGAGAGAGGAAAGGAGAGAGATTGCAGATATCTGCAGTCCACACTCATCCCTCATGTGTCCCCAGAAGCAATTGCTTTATTATCGGTGGCATCAACTTTGTTTTCCCAGCCCCTCTTGCTTGTCGTGTGTTGCCTGCAGCATTCATAACAAGAGGAGTTGAGTATAGGAGCAAAGAGGTCCTTCTGCAGTTGTACAGGGCCCTAGTGAGACCCCACCTGGAGTATTGTGTGCAGTTTTGGTCCCCTAATTTGAGGAAGGACATTCTTGCTATTGAGGGAGTGCAGCGTAGGTTTACAAGGTTAATTCCCCGGGATGGCGGGACTGTCATATGATGAAAGAATGGAGCGACTGGGCTTGTATACTCTGGAGTTTATAAGGATGAGAGGGGATCATATTGAACCATATAAGATTTTTAAGGGTTTGGTCTAGGCACGCTAGAGGCAGGAAACATGTTCCCGATGTTGGGGGAGTCCAGAACCAGGGGCCACAGTTTAAGAATAAGGGGTAAGCCTTTCAGAACGTGGGAGACTGTGGAATTCTCTACCTCAGAGGGCGGTGGAGGCCGGTTCTCTGGCTACTTTCAAGAGAGAGCTAGATAGGGCTCTTAAAGATAGGGGAGTCAGAGGACATGGGGAGAAGGCAGGAACAGGGTATTGATTGTGGATGATCGGCCATGATCACATTGAATGGCGGTGTTGGCTCAAAGGGCCGAATGGCCTACACCTGCACCTATTGTCTATTGTCTATTGTCTATTCCATCATGTCCCTTAAAACAATGGATTAAAATCTGCATCTTGCACCCAGCGTTTGTTGATGTGCGCTCGTTTCTCTGCAGCTGATTTCCATTTTAATTCTATTTGATTATACTTCCATGAAAGCACCTTGCTGAGTTTTAAGCTGCTCCACAAATACAAGTCACAACAGTGATCTTGAATCTCCTCTCTCTCTCCAGCGTTCCTGGAACAGTTTCATTTTCTGCTCGGCTAAACAGATTTGTTTTTGTTTGCCGGTAGCATTTAAGTTGTAAACTCCAAAACATAATAATTTGTTGTCTCTCAATAAGAATGTGCTGCTCCTCACTGGCATCCTTCCTTGCAGATCTATTATTTTTGTCCACAGACAGGGCTTTTGAGTTACATAGAAACATAGAAAATAGGTGCAGGAGGAGGCCATTCAGCCCTTCGAGCCAGCACTGCCATTCATTGTGATCATGGCTGATCGTCCCCAATCAATAACCCGTGCCTGCCTTCTCCCCATATCCCTTGATTCCACTAGCCCCTAGAGCTCTATCTAACTCTAATCTCAAATCCATCCAGTGATTTGGCCTCCACTGCCCTCTGTGGCAGGGAATTCCACAGATTCACAACTCTCTGGGTGAAAACGCTTTTTCTCACCTCAGTCTTAAATGGCCTCCCCTTTATTCTAAGACTGTGGCCCCTGGTTCTGGACTCGCCCAACATTGGGAACATTTTTCCTGCATCTAGCTTGTCCAGTCCTTTTATAATTTTACATGTTTCTATAAGATCCTCCTCATCCTTCTAAACTCCAGTGAATACAAGCCTAGTCTTTTCAATCTTTCCTCATATGACAGTCCCGCCATCGCAGGGATCAATCTCGTGAACCTACGCTGTTAAGAACGTAATCTTCTGCTCAAGAATTGTAATTATGTTTTTATACATTTCCCTGAATCCTCAGGCCATTTTATTGGGCATTCATCTAGAAATATTTCTTCTTTATGAAGTGTACCTCATTTTAATGGTGGTTTTCCTTCTTCCCCATACAAGATCTAACGTTAACCTCCTCGTCTGACTGTATTTATGAGTGGCTGAAGTTTTGATTTGTAAGATTCAGTCTGGACTCGCCCGTTCACACTAGTTCTATGTGATCCCTCTTTCTCACCCACTCCCTACACACACAAGGGGCAATTCACTGCAAACTCGCACGTCTTTGGGAAGTGGGAGGAAACCGGTGGGCCGAAGAGTCTGTTTCCTCGCTGCATCTCTAAACTAAACGCTTTACGAATTAGATCAGTCCGAAGAAGAGTCTCGACGCATTCCTTCTCTCCAGAGATGCTGCCTGTCCCGCTGAGTCACTGCAGATTTTGGTGCCCATCTTTGGTTTCAACCAGCACCTTATTGATACATCTACAATTATTAAGGGTTTGGACACGCTAGAAGCAGGAAACATGTTCCAGATGTTGGGGGAGTCCAGAACCAGGGGCCACAGTTTAGGAATAAGGAGTAAGCCATTTAGAACGGAGACGAGGAAACACTTTTTCTCACAGAGAGTTGTGAGTCTGTGGAATTCTCTGCCTCAGAGGGCGGTGGAGGCCGGTTCTCTGGATGCTTTCAAGAGAGAGCTAGATAAGGCTCTTAAAGATTCTTTGGATACTTTCAAGGGAGAGCTAGATAGGGCTCTTAAAGATAGCAGAGTCAGGGGATATGGGGAGAAGGCAGGAAGGGGGTACTGATTGGGGATGATCAGCCGTGATCACATTGAATGGTGGTGCTGGCTCGAAGGGCCGAATGGCCTACTCCTGCACCTATTGTCTATTGCAGTTCCTCCCTGCGCACGTTGTGATTTTTTCCACGTTTACGTGGCGTTTACAAGGTGAGGTGCGGCAGTCGTGTGTGATGTGTGTTTGTGGGTGATTTCTCTGCGCTGGATATTAACGCACACTTTGTCTGAACAGGGAAGCTACAAGAGCCGGCATGACATCATCACGCACGGCGCTCTCAACCACAGACACTTGCTGTACGAGCGATGGGCCAGGTGGGGCATGTGGTACAAGTACCAACCTCTCGACCTCATCAGGTAAGCAAGCCGACTCGCAATAACTTGCCACTCTGCGTTCAACTACCGTCCATTCCAAAACAGCTTGGCACGGATGGACACAAGATGCTCGAGTTGCTGCCTCACAGCGCCGGAGACCCGCATTCCATCCTGACTACGGGCGCTGTCTGTACGTTCCCCCCGTGACCCGCGTGGGATTTCTCCGGTTTCCTCCCACACTCCAAAGACGTTCGGGTTTGTAGGCTAATTGGCTTTGGTAAAATAGTAAATTGTCAATAGTGTGTGTGGGATAGTGTTAGTGTGCGGGGATCGCTGGTCGGCACGGACTCGGTGGGCCGAAGGGCCTGTTTCTGCGCTGTATCTCCAAACTAAACTAAACTAAATCAACGGGTCTGGTAACATATCTGGTGGACATGGAAAGGCAACGTTTTGGGTCGGGACCCTTCTACATCCATCCCAACCCAATATGTTATTGGAGAACTTCGAATGCGTAGAACGTGAACATAAACTGCGTAGAATCGAGGAACTGCTGATGCTGGTTTTAAACACAAAGACACAGAGTGCTGGAGTAACTCAGCGGGTCAGGCAGCATCTGTGGAGAACATGGATAGGTGACATTTCACAGAGTGCTGGAGTAACTCAGCGGGTCAGGCAGTATCTGTGGAGAACGTGGATAGGTGACGTTTCACAGAGTGCTGGAGTAACTCAGCGGGTCAGGCAGTATCTGTGAAGGGAAGGAATGGGTGACGTTTCGGCTCGAGACCCTTTGGGTCTCGGCCCGAAACGTCGCCCATTCCTTCTCTCCAAAAAGAAGTGATTTTTCAAATGGTGCCAATTACTAAGGGTGCGAATTATCGGATATTATGGTATTCTGGAGAGGAGGAACAGGTGACGTTTCACAGAGTGCTGGAGTAACTCAGCGGGTCAGGCAGCATCTGTGGAGAACATGGATAGGTGACGTTTCACAGAGTGCTGGAGTAACTCAGCGGGTCAGGCAGCATCTGTGGAGAACATGGATAGGTGACGTTTCACAGAGTGCTGGAGTAACTCAGCGGGTCAGGCAGCATCTGTGGAGAACATGGATAGGTGACGTTTCACAGAGTGCTGGAGTAACTCAGCGGGTCAGGCAGCATCTGTGGAGAACATGGATAGGTGACGTTTCACAGAGTGCTGGAGTAACTCAGCGGGTCAGGCAGCATGATATGCAAAAAAGTAACAATGATAAAGGAAACAGGCCGTTGTTAGCTGTTTGTTCGGTGAGAACGAGAAGTGGGGTGGGGTGGGGGAGGGATAGAGAGAGAGGGAGTGCCGGGGTTACTTGAAGTGAGAGAAATCAAGAATCATACCACTGGGCTGTAAGCTGCCCAAACAAAGCTGGCCACAGTCTCCAAATACAGGATACACCAGCACTTTTTATTGTTTTGCTCAAGACTGCAGCATCTGCAGTTCCTTGTGTCGACAGACATAGGAATGTTTGGGGAAAAGACTGTTCCCATTGAGTGAAAGATGCATGGAATGCACGTGAAAAATGCACTTGAAAATCTTCTTGTTGCCTGCTATCCAGCCAAAGACAATACATGATTCCAATGGAGTCATCAACTGTGTACAGATACATGATAAAGGGAATAACGTTTAGTGCAAGATAAAGTCCAGCAAAGTCTGATTAAATATAGTTGGAAAAAAAGTGATGCTTTATTGTCACTTATACTTGGTTCAGTAATATTCTCCACGTCTTGAAGCAGGGACCCAACCCAAAAAATCACCTGCCCTTGTTCACCACAGATGCTGCCTGACCCGCTGAGTTACTCCAGCACTCGGTGAAACGTCACCTATCCATGTTCTCCACAGATGCTGCCTGACCCGTTGAGTTACTCCAGCACTCGGTGAAACGTCACCTATCCATGTTCTCCACAGATGCTGCCTGACCCGTTGAGTTACTCCAACACTTTGGGTCTTATTTTGCAAACCAGCATCTGCAGTTCCATTTGCCTCTCTTTATATTTCCAAGTTTCGACACAAGTCGACACAAGGAACTGCAGATGCTGGTTAAATTAAATTTTTAATTATTTGAACTTTTTGTTGGTTTGGTTATTATATTATCAACCGGGCCTTGTGTTTACAAACCTGTCGTGCTGCTGGTGAGAATGGCATCGCTCTGCTTTGGTGCGTGTGTGACAATCAAATACTCTTGTCTCCATTGTGTCCCACTCTGTGCAGGCGGTACTTTGGAGAGAAGATCGGCCTGTATTTCGCCTGGCTGGGTTGGTACACTGGGATGCTTATCCCTGCTGCCCTCGTCGGGGTTCTGGTATTTCTCTACGGATTACTGACATCTGACCACAGCCAAGTCAGGTAGGCCCATGTTGCAGTTCATCAGCTTCACGGGGTATAGCAGTCGAATTATAGGCCATTCGGCCCATCGAGTCTACTCCGCCATTCAATCATGGCTGATCTATCTCTCGCTCCAAACCCCATTCTCCTCATAACCCCTGACACCCATACTAAAGATAGCGGAGTCAGGGGATATGGGGAGAAGGCAGGAACGGGGTACTGATTGGGGATGATCAGCCGTGATCACATTGAACGACGGTGCTGGCTCAAAGGGACGAATGGCCTCCTCCTGCACCTATTGTTTATTGTTTGTTGTCTAATCGTACCAATTGTCTAATCTATCTCTGCCTTAAAAATATCCACTGACTTGGCCTCCACAGCCCTCTGTGGCAACAAGTTCCACAGATTCACCACCCTGTGACTAAAGAAGTTCCTCCTCACCTCCTTTCTAAAGCCCTTTAGTTCTGATCCTGTGACCTCTAGTCCTAGACTCTCCCACCAGTGGAAACATCCTCTCCACGTCCACTCTATCCAGGCCTTTCATTGTTCTGCAAGTTTCGATGAAGTCCCCCCTCAACCTTCTAAACGCCAGCGAGTACAGGCCCAGCGCTGTCAAAGGCTTCCCAAGAACCAATTCATACCTAAGATAGACACAAGATGCTGGAGTAACTCAGCGGGACGGGCAGCATCTCTGGAGAGAAGGAATGGGTGATGTTTCGGATCAAGACTATTAAAGCATGGAATAATCTCCACCAAGTCACGGTTGCCCAGCCAGATGCAACTAAATTTAAAGTGGCACTTTCTTCCCAATAACCCTCTCTGGCTAAACCCCTCCCTTCACCACCTCCAGTTTAAATTCCAGTTGGAATATTGGTTTTGGAGGACCAAGTAACCAAGAACCAAGAACCAAGAGACCCTTCTTTAGACCCTCTGAAGAAGGGTCTCGACCCAAAACGTCACCCATTCCTTCCCTCCAGAGATGCTGCCCGTCCCGCTGAGTTACTCCAGCGTTTGTGTTTATCTTCAGCTTAAACCAGCATCTGCAGTTCCTTCCTAAACAATTCATACCTGTTGTTCAATTAATGTTTGAACATCTGTGAACAAGGTCAACAACTAGAGAGCGTTCCTGACCTCCCATCCACCTCATTGCCATCTCTCAGACTATCATTAATGGGACTTTACTGGGCTTCACCTTGCATGAAACGTTATTCCTTGTATCTAGATTTGATGTTGTGTAGATCGGCAAGTTCCACGTATAATATCCATGCTGTACGTGACCTTAGGGTCGCCAACTTTCTCACTCCCAAATGAGGAACAAAAGGCCAAAATACGGGACAAATTCCTGACAGCAATTCGTTGACCGACTTGGCCGTGTCTGGGTGAACGATGAGTTGGCCCGGGTGCTGGACTGCACACAAAGCCCAGCCGGCTGGGCCAGCTGAGGAGTTTTAGCCCGGGGGCCGCGCGCAAAGTCCGGCGCCCCGTCCGATTCGTGTACCGATGATCGGCCGTGAGAAGGAGCGGTGGTGGTGTTGGCGGTAAGCGAAGGTCCGAAGGTCGGACAGCTGGCCGCGCTGTCGACCAACCGACGGGGCCGCGGGCGAGGTGCTGCTGCTGCACTCCATGGGCTCCTCTACGTTGGGACGGGTGAGGCGGGGCCGAACGCTACGCTCCGACCCGACAGTCCCCTCGACCCGAGTGGTAGCGGTCAAATACGGGATAAGGGCGATCCCGTACGGGACAAACCAATGTAGCCCAATATACGGGATGTCCCGGCTAATACGGGACAGTTTGCGACCCTACGTGACCTGTACCCGGTTGAAACACAGCCTAACGTTCTGCCTTTGATGGTGATTGAGGAGAGAATGGGCACATACATCGCAGAGCTGAAATGGAGGTTTGGGAAATGTTGGGACTTCCATCACGTTGTGCATCGAGCGTTCTCCTGATGCTTATTTTATCTTCTCTTTCCAGCAAGGAGATCTGTGATGCCAACGATACCCTCATGTGTCCAATGTGCGAACGGAATTGTTCTTACTGGATGCTGAGTGAAAGCTGTGCCTACGCCAAGGTAACAAACTTGCACAATCCTAGTTAGATTATCCCTTGAGGAAACCAGCAACTGCAGATGCTGGTTTACAAAGAAAAAGGCTCAAAGTACTGGAGTAACTCAGCGGGTCAGGCAGCATCTGTGGAGAACACGGATAGGTGACGTTTCACAGAGTGCTGGAGTAACTCAGCGGGTCAGGCAGCATCTGTGGAGAACGTGGATAGGTGACGTTTCACAGAGTGCTGGAGTAACTCAGCGGGTCAGGCAGCATCTGTGGAGAACGTGGATAGGTGACGTTTCACAGAGTGCTGGAGTAACTCAGCGGGTCAGGCAGCATCTGTGGAGAACGTGGATAGGTGACGTTTCACAGAGTGCTGGAGTAACTCAGCGGGTCAGGCAGCATCTGTGGAGAACGTGGATAGGTGACGTTTCACAGAGTGCTGGAGTAACTCAGCGGGTCAGGCAGCATCTGTGGGGAACATGGATAGGTGACGTTTCACAGAGTGCTGGAGTAACTCAGCGGGTCAGGCAGCATCTGTGGGGAACATGGATAGGTGACGTTTCACAGAGTGCTGGAGTAACTCAGCGGGTCAGGCAGCATCTGTGGGGAACATGGATAGGTGACGTTTCACAGAGTGCTGGAGTAACTCAGCGGGTCAGGCAGCATCTGTGGGGAACATGGATAGGTGACGTTTCACAGAGTGCTGGAGTAACCCCAGCATTTTGTGTATATCTTAGAGAGTTTCCAAAAAAAAAAAAATAGAGTGCCTCAAATCTTACATGGGCTACCTGTACTGGTTCTGAGTTGGTCTATACATCAGACATTTCCTTGAGCCATTTGTTACCCTTTGTTCAGTTTAGTTTAGGGATAAAGCAGGAAATCAGGCCCTTCAGCCCACCGAGTCCGCACTGACCAGCAATCCCCGCACACTAACACTATCCCACACACACTAGGGACAATTTATACATTTATACCAAGTCAATTAACCAACAAACCTGCACGACTTTGGAGAGTGGGAGGAAACCGGAGATCCCGGAGAAACCCCACGCAGTCTCGCGGAGAACGTACAAACTCCGTACAGGCAGCACCCGTAGTGAGGATTGAACCCGGGTCTCTGGCGCTGCGAGGCAGCAATTCTACCTTAATCTGTCTTGATGTCGAGTTGTGACATTAGAGTTGAATTGCTTCCAAATAGGTGAAGGTGGGGACATGTCTTTCATTTCACACATGTTGTGGTTTAGCTCAAAGCAAATGTTTACATTCTCTGTGAACTTGAGCACAGAGCCAGGAATAATATGGTGCATGTCTATGAGGGGACTGCAGATGCTGGTTTAAGTCGAAGATAGACACAAAATTAGTTTGATTCTTTGTGTATACATATATATAAATGTGTGTGTGTGCATATATGCGTGTGTGTGTGTGCGCACATGTATATCTACGTGAGTGAATATATGTCTGTGTGTGTGTGAGTGTGAGTGTGTGCGTGTGTGAGTGTGAGTGTGCGTGTGCGTGCGCGTGCGTGTGCGTGTGTGTGTGCGTGTGTGTGTGTGTGCGTGTGTGTGTGTGTGCGTGCGGGTGTGTGCATGTGTGTGTGTGTGCGTGTGTGCGTGTGTGTGTGTGTGCGTGTGTGTGCGTGCGTGCTGTGTGTGTGTGTGTGTGTGTGTGTGTGTGTGTGTGTGCGTGTGTGCGTGCGTGTGTGTGCGTGTGTGCGTGCGTGTGTGTGCGTGTGTGTGTGTGCGTGCGTGTGTGCGTGTGTGTGTGTGTGTGTGCGTGTGTGTGTGTGCGTGCGTGTGTGTGTAGACATTTTTTATTCATTTATGATGCTGTTTACAGTGCACTATGTTTGCACATTCTGTCGTGCTGCTGCGAGTAATAATTTCATCGTTCTATTTTCGTCATAAAAAGCAGTCTTGACTTTAAACTCTGCTCACAAAATCCCATTCTGAGGCAGCCATTTCATGTAACGTTGTGAGGAGATATGGGGAGAAGGCAGGAGCGGGGCACTGATTGTGGATGATCAGCCATCTTCTTCTTCTTGCATATGGCGTGCACGGCCTAAAGTTGCAGGACAACTTGTTCTATTTGACCTTGTGTGATTGTGCACGCCGGGTTGATTGCATTCATTGAAACAGAGCGGACCACGTGAAGGTTGCGATCTCCCGCCCCAGTGATCAGCCTTGATCACATTGAATGGTGGTGCTGGCTCGAAGGGCCGAATGGCCTACTCCTGCACCTATTGCCTATTGTCTATTGCGTTCTCTATTTATGCAAACAACATCCTCAAAGGCAACAATATAATTGAAAACGGTGTTTAGGCAAATGGACGTTTGATTAGAACCTCATTGTGGGGCATAGTTCTCCATTTTCTGAATTCTGTCTAATTTTATGAGATTACTTTAGAAAGTGGCATTGAACACAGTTTTCACATCAAGCATTTTACACAATCCATTAGCTAAGCGTTTCTGAATGGATCTAATGGGACTGGATAAGTGGAATTTCCCTTTACGTATTAATGCATGCAGAACGCTCGGTGAAAAGTCATTCGAAGACATTAACTATTTTCCAAATTTGGGAGCTAAAGATTGTATTTCACGCCCTCCAATCAGTCCGCCTAAACCTACCTGATCTCCCGGTTGCTCAACACTTCAACTCCCCCTCCCATTCCCACACTGACCTTTCTGTCCTGGGCCTCCTCCACTGTCAGAGTGAGGCCCAGCGCAAATTGAAGGAGCAGCACCTCATATTTAGATTGGGCAGCGTACACCCCAGCTTCGGCAGACCTGGGCTTCTACACGGCGATCCGGGAGGGCATGGAGACCGCAGCGTTTCGATAAAGGGCTCCGTCCACAGCTGCGGCCCGTTTGGTTTCAGAGTCCAATGAAACGGCGCATTTTGCCGCTTTATAGAGTGAAGCTTCTGATGCATTTATGCATAAAACTCATATTTTGATTCATGGATTATTGGAATAACTTCAACCTGCAACTACAGAGGAACAGTTGTATCTTCAGTTCATGAAACGTAAATCTTAGTTTGACAGGCACAGTCTAACGTTGGTCACCATGCTATAGGAAGGATGTCATTAAGCTGGAAACATAGAAACATGGACAATAGGTGCAGGAGGAGGCCATTCGGCCCTTCAAGCCAGCACCACCATTCAATATGATCATGGCTGATCATCCACAATCAGTACCCAGTTCCTGCCTTCTCCCCATATCCCCTTGATTCCGTTAGCCCTAAGAGCTAAATCTAATTCTCTCTTGAAAACATCCAGTGAATTGGCCTCCGCTGCCTTCTGAGGCAGAGAATTCCACAGATTCACAACTCTCTGGGTGAAAAGGTTTTTTCACCTTAGCTTAGTCTTAAATGTCCGACCCTCGAAAGGTCTCAACGTGAAACATCACCCATGCCTTCTCTCCAGAGATGCTGCCTGACCCGCTGAGATACTCCAGCACTCTGTGTCTATCTTCCGTTTACACCAGCGTCTGCAGTTCCTTCCTGCACATTTTGAACGCTTTTACGCAAGGCCAGGGAATCAAGAACCAGAGGACATAGGTTTAAGGTGAGAGGGGAAAGATTTGATAGGAAGCTGAAGCGAATATTGTTCATACTGGTTAAGAAGGAACTGAAGATGCTGGAAAAATCAGGAGACAAAAATGCTGGAGAAACTCAGCGAGTGAGGCAGCATCTATGGAGCGAAGGAATAGGTGACGTTTCGGGTCGAGACCCTTCTTCAGACTGATGTGGGGGTGGGGGACAGGAAGAAGAAAGGAAGAGGCGGAGACAGTGGGCTGTGGAAGAGCTGGGAAGGGGAGGGAAAGGAAGGAGAAAGTAGGGACTACCTGAAATTGGAGAAGTCAATGTTCATACCGCTGGGGTGTAAACTGCCCGAGCGGAATACGAGGTGCTACTGCTCCAATTTACGGTGGGCCTCACTCCACGGCCAGAGTGAGCAACACCGGAAATTGGAGGAACACCACCTCACATTCCCCTTGGGGAGTCTGTATCCTGGTGGCATGAACATTGAATTCTCACAATTATGTTAGCCCTTGCTGTCTCATCCCCTTCCTACCTCTCCCTCAGCCCTCAGGCTCCTCCTCCTTCTTTTTTCTTTCTTCTCCCCGCCTCCCCCCACGTCCTACCAGTCTGAAGAAGGGTTTTGGCCTGAAACGTTGCCTATTTCCTTCGCTCCATAGATGCTGCTGTACCCGCTGAGTTTCTCCAGCATTTTTATCTACCTGCGGTGGGACTCACTCGGGCCATGAAGGTGGACCAGGACAGAAACTGGTCTCTGGAACTCTCTGCCACAGAGGGTAGTTGAGGCCAGTTCATTGGCTGTATATAAGAGGGAGTTAGATGTGGCCCTTGTGGCTAAAGGGATCAGGGGGTATGGAGAGAAGGCAGGTACGGGATACTGAGTTGGATGATCAGCCATGATCATATTGAATGGCAGTGCAGGCTCGAAGGGCCGAATGGCCTACTCCTGCACCTAATTTCTATGTTTCCATGTTTCTATGAAAGGTCATACTGGGGGTGGTGGGTTGATGGAACGAGCTGCCATAGGAGGTAGTTGAGGCAGGTATTTTTACCCAGAGCTGGGGGATATACAGCACAAAGCAGTTAAACATCACTGAGTTCAAATGTCTTTTATGTTAGGGAACATTACTGCAGCAAATGAACATGAAAAAGCACATACGCTAATGTTTTGAAATTGAGGCAACAACAATTTAAAAAATAATAGCATTAAAGGTGACTGCACATGAGATGCAGTGTACCTCGAGAAAGGCTCGAGAATGCTAAATCAAATGTAGCTGTGATACCAACCATCTTCCAACCGATCATCTGCCTCGGCCTACCTGATCTCCTGCTTGTTCAACACTTCAACTCCCCCTCCCATTCCCACACTGACCTTTCTGTCCTGGGCCTCCTCCATTGTCAGAGTGAGGCCCAGGGCAAATTGGAGGAGCAGCACCTCATATTTTGCTTGGGCAGTTTACACCCCATCGGTACGAACATTGACTTCTCTAACTCCAAGTAGCCCTTGCTTCCCCTCTCTCTCCATCCCCTCCCCCATCCTGGTTCTCCGACTAATCCTGTCCTCCTGATTAAATGTTTCTGTTTGTAGGCCTCGTTGTCACCCTCAGTGAACCATTCTACATTTCCTTGACCCGCATCCCCTTTGATCTCTCGTTTTCACACCTTTCCCTTCCACTATCTCTCGTTTCCCTCTCCCCTGACTCTCAGTCTGATAAAGGGCCTTGACACGAAACGTCACCCATTCCTTCTCTCCGGAGAGGTCTGAAGAAGGGTCTCGACCCGAAACGTCGCCTATCTCCTTCGCTCCTTAGATGCTGCTGCACCCGCTGAGTTTCTCCAGCTTTTTGTGTAACCCTTCTCTCCACAGATGCTGCCTGTCCCGCTGAGTTACTCCGGCAATTTGTACCTATCTTCGGTGAATTGAACATAACATTGTTGTACACTCTACAGATTCTATGCCTTCTGTGATGGTGAATATCATACAAACATATTCCTGCTCCACCGCGATCACAGGTTGAGCAGTATTGACACAGTTACAATTCAATTGTTGGATAAACATTGATATCAACACCTAAGTCTTCCCATCCAAGTTAAGTGCCATCTAACAGGAACGTAAATATACATGTAACTCTGTGAACTATGCTATCGTATGTACACGCACAGCAGTAGAGTTGCTGCCTCACAGCTCCAGAGACCTGGATTCGATCCCGACTGCGGGTGCTGTCTGTACGGAGTTTGCACGTACTCCGCGTGGGTTTTCTCCGAGTTCTTCGGTTTCCTCCCGCACTCCAAAGACGTGCGGGTTTGTAGGGATGATTGGCTTCGGTCAGTTGTAAAGTCGCCCTCAGTGTGTGTCGGATGGTGTTGGAGTGCGGGGGGGCTTGATCGCTGGTCGGCGCGGACTCGGTGGGCCGAAGGGCCTGTGTTGGCGCTGTATCTCCAAAGTCTTCTGTGGCGCTGAATATCGCGCGACCACGTTTGTGCTACCCAATGAGAATAGGTTTGTCACTAATGACGGAGATAGAATATAATTGCTGGATAAACAGTGTCGTCTCCTCATCAAAGTGCCGTCCAACAGTAGGATCTTAAATATAGACGTGGCTCCGTGAACTATGCCATCGCGTGTGAGTGAAGCATTGACGCATCGCGAAAGGCGAAGTCCTCGCCGTTAACGTTGTCAATGTGAAAACGCTCGCTCTCCGTCGCAGAGATTGTGTGAACTGATCGTGTAAATCACTTTATTGTGACTGTTGTTTTTTTTTTTATATGCTGCAATGGCAATCCGCATTTCACAACAGCCATTGGTGCATGTGCCTAATAAAGAACCTTTGAACCTTTGGAGAAGGAACTGCAGATGCGGGAAAATCGAAGGTCGACAAAAAATGCTGGAGAAACTCAGCGGGTGGGGCGAAGGAATAGGCGACGTTTCGGGTCGAGACCCTTCTTCAGACTGACGTCGAGACCCTTCTTCAGACTGGCGTGGAGGTCCCGCCCCTCCCCCACCTCCACGTCAGTCTGAAGAAGGGTCTCGACCCGAAACGTCACCTATTCCTTCGCTCCACAGATGCTGCCTCACCCGCTGAGTTTCTCCAGCATTTTTATCTACCAGTGTAAATCTGTGTGTGTGTGTGTGTGTGTGTGTGTCCAGATTGGGAGCAGTTTCTATAACCAGCTAATATTTTTCTTTCATCAGATGACGCACCTGTTTGACAATGGAGGCACCGTTTTCTTTGCCATTTTCATGGCGCTGTGGGGTGAGTACAGATCTGTCTTTGTTAATATTGGTACAAAGCGTCTCCCACACTCAACTATATTGCAGCCACGAGCCCTGCTCAGTCTCTCTGGTAAAATGTAGCTTTTGCTTCTCGCGTCCGAGGTCGTGTTTCACGCCGGGGACGAGGGTTTTTATGCCACATTCTCGTAGGGCATGTCGTCCATCTGTATCCCGTAGTTCTCGTTGCCGAGCGACTCGTTGCGGTCGTTCAGGGCGGTGGGATTGTAGTAGACCGCACCTTCTTGATACCTGAACTCTACAGAGTCATCCATGTTCAGTCGGAGAACTGGAAAGAAATACAACAGGGCTGTGGTGAGGGCTGCCTCGAAAAGACCGACATTCCTTTGGGTGACATTTCAATACACAATAGACAATAGGCAAAGGAGTAGGCCCTTCGAGCCAGCACCGCCATTCAATGTGATCATGGCTGATCATCCCCAATCAGTACCCCGTTCCTGCCTTCTCCCCATATCCCCTGACTCCGCTATCTTTAAGAGCCCTATCTAGCTCTCTCTTGAACGTATCCAGAGAGCCGGCCTCCACCGCCCTCTGAGGCAAAGAATTCCACAGCCTCACAACTCTCTGTGTGAAAAAGTGTTTCCTCGTCTCCGTTCTAAATGGCTTACCCCTTATTCTTAAACTGTGGCCCCTGGTTCTGGACTCCCCCAACATCGGGAACATGTTTCCTGCAACTGAACCATCCGACCACGACCAGAGAGCGGTCCTGAACTACTATCTATCTCATTGGTGACCCTCGGACTATCCTTGATCGGACTTTGCTGGCTTCACCTTGCACTAAACGTTATTCCCTTATCGTGTACCTGTACACTGTGGATAGCTTGATTATGATCAGCACCGCTATTCAATGTGATCATGGCTGATCATCCACAATCAGTGCCCCGTTCCCCATATCAGCCTTCTCCCCATATGCCTTAATTCCGCTATTTTTTGGAGCTCTATCTAACTCTTGAAAATATCCAGAGAACCGGCCTCCACCGCCCTCTGAGGCAGAGAATTCCACAGACTCACAACTCTCTGTGTGAACTCTCTATGTCTTTTGTGGCAATGAATTCCACAGATTCACCACCCTCTGACTAAAGAAATTCCTCCTCATCTCCTTCCTAAAAGAACGTCCTTTAATTCTGAGGCTGTGGCCCCTAATCCTAGATTTTCTCACTGGTGGAAACATCCTCTCCACATCCACCCTATCCAGGCCTTAACTTCTAGCAGGGCCTCCACTTTAAAGATTCTTTCATTTTAATTTTTTCTGAAAATGTATAAACTTTGACTTGTCGCACTTCATGTTTCTTTGTGCACTGTAGATAATGACTTCTCCAGAATCACGATAACACAATTTTCTTTTGTCTCTGTTCCTTTTCAAAAGCAGTATTGTGTGGGTAGTTCTCTTACGAATTGTGGCACCATGCTATAACTATTATTAAAAAAACACCTAGTGAAGCTTAAAAATGGTCCCATTACTTTGCAATCGGGTAAATGACATTTTTATTGGTTATCTTCCCAAATTCTACGTTTAATCTATCATGCGTTTTGTTCACGTTACTCTGCTCTCATCGACTGAGTTGTCAGGCCTCAAGTCCCCAAAAAGTTAACTTGCAGCCGAATCGGTAGTCAGGATGGCAAATGCAATGCTAGCATTTATTTCAAGAGGGCTTGTATACCAGATCATAGGTTTAGGGTGAGTGGGGAAAGATTTAATAGGAACCCGAGGGGCAACTTTCTCACATAGAGAATGGTGAATATGTGGAACAAGGTAGTTGAGGCAGGTACTAGCACAACATTTAACAGACATTTGGACAGGTACATGGATTGGAAAGATTTAGAGGGATGTGGGCAGGTGGGACTAGTGTGGATGGGTCATCTTGTTCGGCGTGGGCAAGCCTGTTTCTGTGCCGTGTGGCTCCATGAAGTTTCCTGGCAAGGTTAATATTTTGATGTTCCTCCTCACGCTGCCTCGGCAAGGCCAGCAGCATCATCAAGGACCAGTCTCACCTGGTCCTTGATGATGCAGAAATGTGAAAATGCACACCTCCAGATTCAGGGACAGTTTCTTCCCAGCTGTTATCAATAGGCAATAGACAATAGGTGCAGGAGTAGGCCATTCGACCCTTCGAGCCAGCACCGCCATTCAATGTGATCATGGCTGATCATCAACAATCAGTACCCCGTTCCTGCCTTCTCCCCATATCCCCTGACTCCGCTATCTTTAAGAGCCCTATCTAGCTCTCTCTTGAAAGTATCCAGAGAACTGGCCTCCACCGCCGTCTGAGGCAAAGAATTCCACAGCCTCGCAACTCTCTGTGTGAAAAAGTGTTTCCTCGTCTCCGTTCTAAATGGCTTACCCCTTATTCTTAAACTGTGGCCCCTGGTTCTGGACTCCCCCAACATGTTTCCTGCAACTGAACCATTCGACCACGACCAGAGAGCGGTCCTGAACTACTATCTACCTCATTGGTGACCCCCGGACTATCCTTGATTGGACTTTGCTGGCTTGACCTTGCACTAAACGTTATTCACTTATCGTGTACCTGTACACTGTGGACAGCTCGATGGTGATCATGCATAGTCTTTGCCTTGGCTGGTTAGCGCGCGACAAAACGCTTTCCACTGCACCTCGATACACGTGAGAAAAAACGGAACTGATTTTGACGTGGCATTTTAGTAACTGCTTACCTGGTTCGTTGGGGAAGCTTTCGTACAGCCGGTGATGATCGATGTTGTCTGACTTTTTGCGGGTACAGTAAAGGTAGACAAGGAGCAGCACCAGGAGGATTCCCAGAACGCTGCCAAGGACGGCACCAATTATCACCCCTCCTCTATTCCGAATGGCGTTCAGATCTAGAACAACATGGAATTGACAATAGTGACAAATTAGCACAAAGCTGGCAATAGATACAATAGATTCAAGAGGATTTCAGTATAGGAGTAAAGAGGTTCTTCTGCAGCTGTATAGAGCTCTGGTAAGACCACATCTGGAGTATTGTGTACAGTTTTGGTCTCCTACTTTGAGGAAGGACATCCTTGTGATTGAGGCAGTGCAGCGTAGGTTCACGAGATTGATCCCTGGGATGGCGGGACTGTCATATGAGGAAAGATTGAAAAGACTAGGCTTGTATTCACTGGAGTTTAGAAGGATGAGAGAATATCTTATAGAAACATATAAAATTATAGAAGGACTGGACAAGCTAGATGCAGGAAAAATGTTCCCAATGTTGGGTGAGTCCAGAACCAGGGGGCCACTGTCTTAGAGTAAAGGGGAGGCCATTTAAGACTGAGGTGAGAAAAAACGTTTTTACCCAGAGAGTTGTGAATTTGTGGAATTCTCTGCCACAGAGGGCAGTGGAGACCAAGATGAATTTAAGACAGAGTTGGATAGAGCTCTAGGGGCTAGTGGAAGCAAGGGATATGGGGAGAAGTCAGGCACGGGTTATTGATTGGGGAGGGAGTTAGATGTGGCCCTTGTGGCTAAAGGGATCATGGGGTATGGAGAGAAGGCAGGTACAGGATACTGAGTTGAATGATCAGCCATGATCACAATGAATGTTGGTGCTGGCTCGAAGGGCCGAATGGCCTCATCCTGCACCTATTTTCCATGATTCTATGATAGAACTTTATCCCAGGTGGGATCTGCCAACAGTCATAAAACACAAAATACATGAACCATGAAATTAAAGTGACGATTAGGGGTGTGCAATGATTGGGGGGGGGGGAGTCAGTCTCAGTCTACCCCACGACAGAAGGGGGCAGGAGTTGTACAGTTTGATAGCCACAGGGAAGAAGGATCTCCTGTGGCGTTCCGTGCTGCATCGTGGTGGTCACAGGAGTGGAAGGCAACCTCATCTCCATTACACAGCTGCATCTCTTCACCAGATAAAAGCTGTCCAGGGTCTGAGCTCCCCAGAGGAGCATGGGTGAAGCTCAACAGACTTGGTACTGGAGTTGGGCATTTCCACGCCAGCGTGTGGAGATGGGGGCTCCCTCCCTCCGCCAGAGCCCAGCCTGTGAATGCGGAGCAGAACAACAGACAGCCAACCATGTCATCTCTGGGTGCCCGCTCTACCACCCACCCACCAGGGCCCGGCAGACATTGGCGCCAACAGAGACAACAACCTGGCTGCTCAACACCCGGCTCGAGATCTAACTCTTCCTTTGAGTTATTTATGTTTCATTCACAAGAAGAAGCAGAAGCAGAAGTGGAACCAGTCTGCTGCTGAAAGTGCTCCTCAGGTTGACCAGTGTGTCACAGACACTGTTCTTACCGTACCCAGTTGCTGCAGAGTCGTACTGCCCTGCGAATATGTTATTCATTTAAGCTCTATTCCAGCAGCAAACAGCTATACGTACAAACCTGCACGCCTTTGGAGTGTGGGAGGAAACCGGAGCATCCGGAGAAAACCCACGCAGGTCACGGGGAGAACGTACAAACTCCGTACAGACAGCATCTGTGGTCGGGGTTCGAACCCGGGTCTCTGGCGCCGTGAGGCAGCAACTCTACAGCTGCGCCACCGTGCCGCCACGTTTATGCGTCGGGGTACAAGTGGGAACAAAGCCGAGAAGATTCACTCATAAAATATCCATTCAATATTAATTTTACAAGATTTACCTTTCCCGTTGTTGTCTGTTGTCCCGTTAGTTGTGTTGATAGTTGTGACAGTAGTGAACGTGGTGGGCGTTGTCGCGACTGTTGATGACTTGCGCATCGTTGCACTGTTGGTCGTTGAGGTTGCGTTTGATGTGGGTGAGGTTGGTGTGGGTGAGGTTGCGTTTGATGTGGGTGAGGTTGCGTTTGATGTGGGTGAGGTTGGTGTGGGTGAGGTTGCGTTTGATGTGGGTGAGGTTGCGTTTGATGTGGGTGAGGTTGGTGTGGGTGAGGTTGCGTTTGATGTGGGTGAGGTTGGTGTGGGTGAGGTTGCGTTTGATGTGGGTGAGGTTGTGTTTGATGTGGGTGAGGTTGGTGTGGGTGAGGTTGCGTTTGATGTGGGTGAGGTTGCGTTTGATGTGGGTGAGGTTGGTGTGGGTGAGGTTGCGTTTGATGTGGGTGAGGTTGGTGTGGGTGAGGTTGCGTTTGGTGAGGTTGAGGTTGAGTTTGGTGAGGTTGAGTTTGGTGAGGGTGAGGCTGGTGATGTTGAGGTTGAGTTTGGTGAGGGTGAAGCTGGTGAGGTTGAGGGTGAGGTTGAGTTTGGTGTGGGGGAAGCTGGTGAGATTGAGGTTGAGTTTGGTGAGGGTGAGGCTGGTGAGGTTGAGGGTGAGGTTGAGTTTGGTGAGGGTGAGGCTGGAGAGATTGTACTGTTGTGGTTGTCCGGGGCGGTTGTGGAACTGTTGTCGGACGCCATTGGCACAGAGTCTGTCACGCTTGCGTCTCCTGTTGCTGTGTTTTCGGTGGTGGGTCGACTGCTGGTCACCATAGATGTGATGGTGGTATTTGCAGTTGACATACCCAGATGGCTGGTGGTTTCTGTCGATACAGTCGTTGTATGGTTGAGACTTGTGTCAATGAGACTTCTTACTGTTAACATGGGCACAGAAGTGCTGACCTCCGATGAGGTCACACTGGTAGTGGTGGCATCGAGGGTGAAGTCAGGAGTGCCAGGATCGGTTGTTGGCTCTGCTGAAGGTGCAGCTGTGCTGGTGTTGACAGATGTGGAGAGAGTTGAAGGTGTTGCCAAACTCTCTGAAGCTGGTGTTGACGACTCCATCTGGGCACTTCCAATGAGTTGACAGATTAGACAAGAGGCCATTAAAACCGTTAGATACAATTCCATTGTGTCGATTCCCTCAGTGATTCTCCCCTGAACTGAATCCTGCAAAACATCATTGGATTAGGCCCTCTGTGACCATCCCATAAAAAAGACACAAAGTGCTTGATCAACACAACATATGGTCAGCATTCCCTTATCCTGTATCGGTACACTGTGGACGGCTCGATTGTAATCATGTACTGTCTTTCCACAGATTGGTTTGCACGCAATAAAAAGCTTTTCACTGTACCTCGGTACACGTGACAATAAACTAAACTGAACGGAACTGAAACAGAACATGCATAGGTGACATTTCTGCCTCAGATGGCGGTGGAGGGTGATCATCCACTTTCATTATCCCGTTCCTGCCTTCTCCCCATATCCCCTCACTCCGCTATCTTTAAGAGCCCTATCTAACCCTCTCTTGAAAGCATCCAGAGAATTAAGCTCCACCGCCTTCTGAGGCAGAGAATTGCACAGATTCACAACTCTCTGCGTGAAAACGTTTTTCCTCATCTCCGTTCTAAATGACCTACCCCTTATTCTTAAACTGTGGCCCCGGGTTCTGGTCTCCCCCAACGTTGGGAACATGTTTCCTGCCTCTAGCGTGTCCAATGCCTTAATAATCTTATATGCTTCAATAAGATCCCCTCTCATCCTTCTAAATTCCAGAGTATACAAACCAGCCGCTCCATTCTATCAACATATGACAGTCCCGCCATCCAGGGAATTAACCTTGTAAACCTACGCTGCACTCCCTCAATAGCAAGAATGTTCTTCCTCAAATTCGGAGACCAAAACTGAACACAGTACTCCAGGTGTGGTCTCAACTGGGCTCTGTACAACTGCAGAACGACCTCTTAGCTCCTATACTCAACTCTTCTTGTTATGAATTCTGATCCCGACTATGGGTCTGCTTCTACGGTATCCCCGTGACCCGTGTGGGTTTTCTCCGGGATCTTTGGTTTCCCCCACACTACAAAGACACGCAGGTTTGTAGGTTAATTGGCTTGGTATGAATGTAAATTGTACCTATATGGCCCAAAACGTTATTCATTTTATTCCCTTTATCATGTATCATGTACACTGTAAACGGCTCGATTGTAATCACCTATTGTCTCTCCGCTGACTGGTTATGACGCAACAAAAAGCTTTTCACTGTACCTCGGTACACGTGACAATAAACTGAACTATACTAATGTTATTTAATGGGTAATTTTATCACATAAACCAGTCTAGCTGGGCAATTATTTGTCTATTTTAAATCGTGAGATATTACAATTCCACGTGGCATCATTGTATGCAAATCATGCGTAATTCTTCACAAGGGCAGAGCACATTCACAAATAATTATCATCCGACATCACTCACTGGCCAAACATCTAGTTTAGTTTATTGTCACGAGACACAGTGAAAAGCCTTCTGTTGCGTCAGAATAAGACGTATGTGGCAGCTGATACACAGAGCACTTATGGTCGAATCCTCGCCAGTAGCTACGGAGGCTGACACGTGACGTCAGGGGCTAAGGGGAGTGTCCTACTACATAAGCTTATCTCACCTTGACATCTCCCGTCAACAGGTAGCTGAGCTCGAGACAACACCCTCACTCAGCTACAACAGCAATGACGTTTACGTTACATGTAACACCTGAATCAAGCAACTGTTTATTCACCACGTTTGGCGCCGCTACATTGGTGACCCCGACTATTCAAATTGGAATTTTTTAGATTTCTCCCGACGCACGCAGCCTCGGGAGACCTTGATGTCTGCAGCCGACTGCCCAGCCCTGCAGAACGATGCTGCCGTGATCCTGGCCCTACCATGCGGAGTTTGCACGTTCTCCCCGTGACCTGAGTGGGTTTTGTCCGTCTGCTCCTGTTTCCTCCCACATCCCAGAGACGAACAGGTTTTAAATTAATTGGCTTCTGTAAATTGTCCCTAGTGTGTAGGATTCGAAAGTGGGAAAACATGACACTAGTTTATGGGCGTCTAAAGAAGGTCCCAAAACCTCACCTATCCATGTTCCCCACAGATGCTGCCTGACCCGCTGAGTTACTCCAGCACTCTGTGAAACGTCACCTATCCATGTTCCCCACAGATGCTGCCTGACCCGCTGAGTTACTCCAGCACTCTGTGAAACGTCACCTATCCATGTTCCCCACAGATGCTGCCTGGCCCGCTGAGTTACTCCAGCACTCTGTGAAACGTCACCTATCCATGTTCTCCACAGATGCTGCCTGACCCACTGAGTTACTCCAGCACTCTGTGAAACGTCACCTATCCATGTTCTCCACAGATGCTGCCTGACCCACTGAGTTACTCCAGCACTCTGTGAAACGTCACCTATCCATGTTCCCCACAGATGCTGCCTGACCCGCTGAGTTACTCCAGCACTCTGTGAAACGTCACCTATCCATGTTCTCCACAGATGCTGCCTGACCCGCTGAGTTACTCCAGCACTCTGTGTCCTTCACTGTAAACCAGCACCTGCACCTCCTTGTTTCTGTAATAGCCTCAGCTTTCACTATTTACTTTGATAATATATAGACTAATTTAGGCACACGTCACACTACATACTTAATGTGTGATTGTAAGCTTTTATCTTCACACTAAGAACTCTGTGAGAGACAGAATGACAGGAAGACAGCGGCAATGAAGTGAGCAGGTTCGAGCAGGTTCCAAATCATATTTGCCAACTTTTAGCACTGCCAATTGTTTTCTTAAGACAGAAACAGGGTGGCGCAGCGGCAGGGTTGCCGCCTCACAGCGCCAGAGCCTCGGGTCCGATCCTGACTACGGGTGCTGTCTGTGTGGAGTTTGCACGTTCTCCCCGTGATCTGCGTGGGTTTTCTCCGGCTTCCTCCCAAACTCCAAAGACATACAGGTTTGCAGGTTAATTGGCTTTGGTAAAGATTGTAAATTGTCCCCAGTGTGTGTAGGATAGTGTTAGCGTGCGGGGTGATCATTGCTCGGTGGGCCGAAGGGCCTGTTTCCGCGCTGTACTAAAACTAAACTGAAACTGAATGTTTGTGACAGTGATTATCATTTGTTACTCAGGTAATGCGATCCTGCCTCTTTGAATCGTTGCAATGGAATAGATTTGGTGGGGGCAGGGCGAAGGTGATAGTTAGCGGAGAACACGGACATCGGCAAAGATTTATTTCATTGGAAATAAATGAGTTTATTTTGCTCCGTATAAGAGCAAAGAGGTCGTTCTGCAGTTGGACAGAGCCCAGTTGAGACCACACCTGGAGTATTGTGTGCAGTTTTGGTCTCCAAATTTGAGGAAGAACATTCTTGCTATTGAGGGAGTGCAGCGTAGGTTTACAAGGTTAATTCCATTAGTGTATTTCTGAATCTGCTCAGCCGGTTTTTCAAGAAAATCAGTCGTAGAGTTTAGTCTAGAGATACAGCGCGGAAACAGGCCCTTCGGCCCACCGAGTCCGCGCCGACCAGCGATCCCCGCACACTAACACCATCCTACACACACTAGGGACAATTTCACAATTTTTTACCAAAGCCAATTAAGCTACAAACCTGCACGTCTTTGGAATGTGAAACCGGAGCTCCCGGAGAGAACCGACAGCCACAGCACCTGTAGTCGGGATCGAACCCGGGTCTATGGTGCTGGAGACAAATCACTACACACATAAACTTTGTTGATTCGGGTCTGAAGAAGAGTCTCGACCCGAAACGTCGCCTATTCCTTCTCTCCATAGATGCTGCCTCACCCGCTGAGTTTCTCCAGCATTTTTGTCTACCTTCGATTTTTCCAGCATCTGCTGTTCCTTCGTAAACATTATTCCTGAAGACATCGTTACACCTGGCAGTTGTTGATAATATCACAACGAGAAGATGTGAACATTTTAACAGTGCAATATCTTCAGTAAATGTTCCCTAGCGTGTAGGATTAGGGTGGAACTGGTGTGAGCGGGCGATCGCTGGTCTGCGCGGGCTCGACGGGCCGAAGGGCCTGTGTCGCTAATCTAAACTAAACTAAACTGCGATTAACAGCAAGTGCAGCCAGCACTGATTTACTGCTGAGCAGGAACTTTACTCAGAAAGAGAGTAAAGTCCAAACTAATTCAGACTCAACACGACAGTAGAGATAAGAATTCCTTACCTTGTTTGAGATGATCGGATTGAAAGAGGGAAGCAAATTGTTTGTCGTTCGAAGTCCCGACTATTTGGGTGAACGCAAGTGAATGGGGAATGGATTTATCGAGCAGGTGCAGTCTCTTCACGCACTCACAACTGGATAAACCTGTTCCCATTGACTGTCCCTCTGATGGCATTGACTTACAGGTAGGCGGAACGCCTACGCCTTTACAAGAGGCAAGGTGGGTGTGTTCGCCAGCTTGGAGGTTTTGCAACCAAATATTTGAGTGACGTGCACTCTTTGGATCAGTTAATTAGTTCACCGCCTCTGACCAAGCAAAGGTACTTTCCCCAAAGCTAGTGCGGTCAAAGTCATCTTTTTAATCGGGTAACAAAGGAAGACATGGAATAGCTCTGCGGGTCAGGCAGCGTCTCAAGGGAACCTGCGCAATTCAGAGCCGCAGTCAGCTGAGGAGGTCATGTCGTTGGGTGTTTCAAAGATGTGATTGATCATAAGGTCATAAGTGATAGGAGTAGAATTAGGCCATTCGGCCCATCCAGTCTACTCCGCCATTCAATCATGACTGATCTACCTCTCCCTCCTAACCCCATTCTCCTGCCTTCCCCCCCATAACCTCTGACACCCGCACCAATCAAGAATCTATCTGTCTCTGTCTTAAAAATACCCACTGACTTGGCTTCCACAGCCGTCTGTGGCAATGAATTCCACAGATTCACCACCCTCTGACTGAAGAAATTCCTCCTCATCTCCTTCCTAAAAGAACGTCCTTTAATTCTGAGGCTGTGACCTCTAGTCCTGCACTCTCCCACTAGTGGAAACATGCTCTCCACATCCACTCCATGTATTGTAGAAGACTTTGACAGGTCTTTTACCATCAGAAAAGGGAGAACTGATAATTGGTAACAAAGAAATGCCAAAACAATTAAACAAATCATTGCTTTTGTCAACGAGGATAAAAATACATTTTCAGAAATGCTGGTGAACTCAATTTTCTGTATTTTTCTGCACTTTGATAATTTTGTGTTTTTTCGTGTTCTGCAGAGATGCGGCCTGACCTGCTGAGTTACTCCAGAACTTTGTGTCTAGGTTTAGCGGGATGTGGGCAGGTGGAACTAGCGTAGATGGGGCATCGTGGCTGGCTTGGGCAAGTCGGGCCGAAGGGCCTGTTTACGGGATGTGTGGCTCTTGTAGCTCCATTATAATCAGAAAAGGCAGCTCATAATGGAGAATAACAAAATGCCAGGACAATTAAACAAATACTTTAGTTCCGTTTTCATTCTCAGAACCGCGCGTCACCTGAGGGTCCAATGAAAAGGAGAAATTGTAACGTGGAGCAGCTCCCAGAATTGGATCATTGTCGGCAAAACCCATAGCCGGCGAAACGCTAGTTCCACGTTATCCCACCTTCTCATCCACTCCCCACACGCAGAGAAAGATACAGCACGGAAACAGGCCCACTCAGTCCGCGCCGACCAGCGATCCCCGCACACTAACATCATCCCACACACACTAGGGATAATTTACATTTACACCAAGCCAATTAACCTACAAACCTGCACGTCTTTGGAACGCGGGAGGAAACCAAAGATCTCTGGAAAACCCACACAGGTCACGGGGAGAACGTGCAAACTCCGTGCAGACAGCACCCGTAGTCGGGATCGTGTGGTGTTGTGAAGCAGCAACTCTACCGCTGCGACACCGTGCTGCCCACGGTTTGGGGTTCATTGAAGGAGATAGATGGAGTAATTGAAAAACTCTGGCCCTTTGGAATGGAAGACATCGATCGCTATCAGCTCGGGAGGCCAGATCTGGAGGATATCTGACAATGCTGCACAGGGCACTTTATAATGACCAAAATACTTCGTAAATTCATAACTTCTAGAATCTGAATTTGGCCATTCGGCCCATCGAGTCTACTCTGCCATTCAATCATGGCTGATCTATCTCTCCCTCCTAACCCCAGTCTCCTGCCTTCTCCCCGTAACCCCTGACACCTGCACTAATCAAGAATCTTTCTCTCCCTTAAAATATCCACTGACGTGGCCTCCACTGCAATGAATTACACCGATTCACCACCCTCTGACGAAATAAATTCCTCCTCATCTGCTTTCTAAAGATACATCCTTTAATTCTGAGGCTGTGCCCTCTGGTCCCAGACTCTTCCACTGGTGGAAACATCCTCTCCACATCCACTCTATCCAGGCCTTTCACTATTCGAGAAGTTTCAATGAGGTCCCCCCTCATTCTTCCAAACTCCAGCGAGTACAGGCCCAGTGACATCAAACGCTCATCATACTTTGAGTTGAATTCTGATTGTTGTCAAATTATTTGACTCCGTTTTTTAAGGGCCTGTACAATCCTGAATTGCAATACCATGGGGCGTAACAATAACATTTGGGGCGTGGCTTTTACTGGAAGTTGAATTCTTCAGTGCGTCAGAGTGTAGGTGTGGAGGATAAGGGTTTATTCTTCCGATGTTGCTTGACCTGAATGAATCACAACCCTCTTTTACCCAGTTTGGTTTCACTGCCATTACGACTAGTGGATTAGAACAGGAATTTTTCATTCAACTGCAAGAGTATGTTGTGTGGAAGATTGCAACCTTCACGTGGTCTGCCCTGTTTCGACAAATGCAATTATCCCGGCGTGCACATTCAAATAAGATCAAATAGAACAAGTTGTCCTACAACTTTAGGCTGTGCACGTCATACACACAAGGAAGGAAACGTGTGTTCTGCCACTCAATGAATTCACGGTTGATCACGAAGAGAAACACAAAAAGCTGGAGTAACTCAGCGGGACAGGCAACAATTCTGGAGAGAAGGAATGGGTGACGTTTCGGGTCGAGACCCTTCTTCAGTCTCAACCAGAAATTCTTCAGTCTGAAGAAGGGTCTCGACCTGAAAAGTCACCCATTCGTTCTCTCCAGAGATGCCGCCTGTCCCATCTGAGTTACTCCAGCTTTTTGTGTCTATCTTCGGATTATACCAGCATCTGTAGTTCCTTCCAACACAATTAATGGTGGATGTAACATAATGGTTAACACCACTGTCTTGGCTCTGAAAAATAATCAATTAACCAAACCCTGTGGCTTTTTGCATCCAAGAATGCAATGGAATATACATTTTTAAGAAAATACATTTCACAGAGTGCTGGAGTAACTCAGCGGGTCAGGCAGCATCTGTGGAGAACATGGAGAGGTGACGTTTCACAGAGTGCTGGAGTAACTCAGCGGGTCAGGCAGCATCTGTGGAGAACATGGATAGGTGACGTTTCACAGAGTGCTGGAGTAACTCAGCGGGTCAGGCAGCATCTGTGGAGAACATGGATAGGTGACGTTTCTCAGAGTGCTGGAGTAACTCAGCGGGTCACGCAGCATCTGTGGAGAACATGGATAGGTGACATTTCACAGAGTGATGGAGTAACGCAGCGGGTCAGGCAGCATCTGTGGAGAACATGGATAGGTGACGTTTCTCAGAGTGCTGGAGTAACTCAGCGGGTCAGGCAGCATCTGTGGACAAGATGGATAGGTGACATTTCACAGAGTGATGGAGTAACGCAGCGGGTCAGGCAGCATCTGTGGAGAACATGGATAGGTGACGTTTCACAGAGTGCTGGAGTAACTCAGCGGGTCAGGCAGCATCTGTGGAGAACATGGATAGGTGACGTTTCACAGAGTGCTGGAGTAACTCAGCGGGTCACGCAGCATCTGTGGAGAACATGGATAGGTGACGTTTCTCAGAGTGATGGAGTAACTCAGCGGGTCAGGCAGCATCTGTGGAGAACATGGATAGATGTGATTGGGTCAGGATCCTTCTTCAGACTGATTGTAGGGGAGGATGCTGGATTAGTAAGGGTGTCACGGGTTATGGGGAGAAAGCAGGAAAATGGGGGATGAGTGGGAGAAATAGATCAGCCATGATTGAATGGATTGGCTGCAACCTTCCCTCCATTGATGAACTAACTGTACACTGCAAGGGCCAGGAAGCGAGCGGGCAAGATCATCTCTCACCCCTCTCACCCTGGCCACAAACTCTTTGAATCACTTCCCTCTGGAAGGCGACTCCGGATTGTCAAAGCTGCCACAGCCAGACATAAAAACAGTTTTTACCCACGAGTAGTTGCTCTACTCAACAGCCAAAAATCCGTAGCCTCCCTTTGATCTGGTATTTTGTTGGTTCACGTGCTTGATCAATGGTGTTTTATCATTAATGTTTTATTGTTATTAATGTTTCGTGTTTCCTGAGTCATTCGTAACTGTCACTGTATGTCATGTTGTTGCTTGTGGGCGGAGCACCAAGGCAAATTCCTTGTATATGAATACTTGGCCAATAAACTTACTTATGTAATTAGTCTTGATGGGACGAAGGTCATGCCTGTCCTTTGACAAAAGTTGCATACCTGAAGGTAGATTGTGGTATAATCACTGTGAGCTTGTACAGACGCTGTGCAGTCATTACACCATCAGCTGCAGCGTTGACTGTGGGGAAATAAAGTTCTTTCGGGACCCTTCAAAAGAAAACAACAATTTCTCATTTTTCTGAAACGTCGTCTATCCATCATCTACCCAGAGACCCGGGTTCCATCCTGACCACGGGCGCTGTCTGTACGGAGTTTGCACGTTCTCCCCGTGACCGCGTGGGTTTTCTCCGGGTGCTCCGGTTTCCTCCCACACTCCAAATACGTGCAGGTTTGTAGGTTAATTGGCTTCTGTAAATTGGCCCTTGTGCCTGTAGGATAGAACCAGTGTGCGGGGCGATCGCTGGTCGGCGCAGACTCGGCTGGCCGAGAGGTTCGTTTCCACGTCGTATATCTTAAATAAAAAACTATCCATATTCGCCAGAGATGCTGCCTGACCCCTTGAGTTACTCCAGCACTTTGTGTCTTTTTCCCTCATTTCTTCCCTCACACTTGCCATTCATTTCAAGGACATCATCGGGGTTACAAGGAGAAGGCAGGAGAATGGGGTTAGGAGGGGGGGATAGATCAGCTATGATTGAATGGCGCAGACTTGATGGGCCGAATGGCCTAATTCTGCTCCTATTACTTTTCTAAAATGGAATATGTGGACCTGTCTATAAGAGTAACGCAGAATTGGTATTCAAAGAATATATTGGTCGATAGACAGAGTTGACGTGGATAAGCTTTTCCCATTGAGGGTAGGGAAGATTCAAACAAGAGGGCATGACATGAGAATTAAGGGACAGACGTTTAGGGGTAACATGAGGGGGAACTTCTTTACTCAGAGAGTGGTGGCTGTGTGGAATGATCTTCCTGCAGAAGTGGTGGAGGCAGGATCGATTTTAACATTTAAAAGTAAAGTGGATAGGTATATGGACGGGAAGGGAATGGAGGGGTATGGTCTGAGTGCAGGTAGATGGGACTAGGGGAAAATAAATGGTTGGCACGGACTGGAAGGGCCGAGAGGGCCTGTTTCCGTGCTGTAATTGCTATATGGTTATATGATATCACGCATCTTAAGATTTTCAGAATTAGTTGAGATGCGTTTTGCCAGCAGTCATTTGATATTGTCGGTACCTATTGTATGTGGAAACCTTTGTAGCTGAAACAGAGAGAGCTCTGTGATACTGCTGTTTGGCTTGGTGTGGTGTGACAGGTCTGTGGGAATAAAAGATGGATCTAGATGGCACTCATACCCCATCACTGGTTTAGTTTAGCGGTACAGCACAGAAACAGGCCCTTCGGCCCACCGAGTCCGCGCCGACCAGCGAACCCCGCTCACTAACACTACCCTACACACACCAGGGGCACACTTTTGCATTTATACCAAGCCAATTAATCTACAATAGACAATAGGTGCAGGAGTAGGCTATTCGGCCCTTCGAGCCAGCACCGCCATCTAATGTGATCATGGCTGATCATCCCCAATCAGTTCCCCGTTCCTGCCTTCTCCCCATATCCCCTGACTCCACTATCTTTAAGAGCCCTATCTAGCTCTCTCTTGACAGTATCCAGAGAACCTGCCTCCACTGCCCTCTGAGGCAGAGAATTCCACACACTCACAACTCTCTGTGTGACAACACTTAACAAAGTGTGGGAGGAAACCGAAGATCTCGGAGAAAACCCACGCAGGTCACGGGGAGAACGTACAAACTCCGTACAGACAGCACCCGCGGTCGGGATCGAACCTGGGTCTCTGGCGCAGGCAGTGCTGTAAGGCAGCAACTATCCCGCTGCGCCACCGTGCCGCCCAGTGATGGGCGAGATATTCCAAATGTCCATCATTCCAGTCAATGTGAAGTGTGGGAGTGTGTCAATGAGGGCGGTTCAACTTCAAACCGTTGACTCTGTTACTCTTTCCACAGACGCTGCCCAACCTGCTACATATTTCCAGCAGGTACAAGGAACTGCAGATCCTAGTGCCCAAAAAATGACAACCAAGATACCCCAGATTCACCAGTCCCACCTGCACGCGTTTGGCCCATATCCCTCTAAACCTTAGATGGATACCAAGTGCGGGTGTAACTCAGCGGGTCAGGCAGTTTCTGTGGAGAACATGGATAGGTGACGTTTCACAGAGTGCTGGAGTAACTCAGCGGGTCAGGCAGCATCTGTGGAGAACATGGATAGGTGACGTTTCACAGAGTGCTGGAGTAACTCAGCGGGTCAGGCAGCATCTGTGGAGAACATGGTTAGGTGACGTTTCACAGAGTGCTGGAGTAACTCTGGGGACAAAGCAGGCACGGGGTACTGATTGGGGACGATCAGCCATGATCACAATGAATGGGGTGCTGGCTCGAAGGGCCGAATGGCCTCCTCCTGCACCTATTTTCTATGCTTCTATGTAACTCAGCGGGACAGGCAGCATCTCTGGAGAATATGGATAGGTGACGTTTCAGGTCAAGATCTTTCTTCAGACTTGAGTATATTCCTCTCCTCCAGTTCACTCCCCCCTACTGCAATCAATCTGAAGAAATGTATCCGACATCACCTACCCATGTTCTCTACAGATGCTGCCTGACCCGCTGAGTTACTCCAGCACTCTGTGAAACGTCACCTACCCATGTTCTCCACAGATGCTACCTGACCCGCTGAGTTACTCCAGCACTCTGCGAAACGTCACCTACCCATGTTCTCTACAGATGCTGCCTGACCCGCTGAGTTACTCCAGCACTCTGTGAAACGTCACCTATCCATGTTCTCCACAGATGCTGCCTGACCCGCTGAGTTACTCCAGCACTCTGTGAAACGTCACCTACCTATGTTCTCTACAGATGCTGCCTGACCCGCTGAGTTACTCCAGCACTCTGTGAAACATCACCAATTCCTTCTCTCCACAGATGCTGCCTGACCCGCTGAGTTACTCCAGCACTCTGTGAAACGTCACCTATCCATGTTCTCCACAGATGCTGCCTGACCCGCTGAGTTACTCCAGCACTCTGTGAAACGTCACCTATCCATGTTCTCCACAGATGCTGCCTGACCCGCGGAGTTACTCCAGCACTTTTTCCGTCTGTGTTTGGTATAAACCAGCATCTGCAGTTCCTATTTATTACAGCAACTAGACATCTTTCTTGTATGAAGGTTATTTTTGTCTTGTTACAGCCACAGTATTTCTGGAGTTCTGGAAAAGGCGGAGAGCGGTCCTCACTTATAACTGGGATCTAATTGACTGGGAAGAAGAGGAGGTGAGGAGGATGCTGATCGGTCACCATCGCCTGTCAGTCAAGTGAGATAGCTAGAGTGTGGTCCTGACCTCTCATCTACGTCATGAGGGTCCGTTGGACTTTCTATAATTTGGTTTTAGAGTCATGGGCTCGTAGAGTGACACCACTCAAGTCAACTTTATTTGTCACAAACACGTACAAGATGCACAGTGAAATGAAAGTGGCAATGCCTGCGGGATGGTGCAGATCAACAGAACAGAGGCAGTTGTTTTAGAAGGAACTGCAGATGCTGGAAAATCGAAGGTAGACAAAAAATGCTGGAGGAACTCAGCGGGTGAGGCAGCTTCTATGGAGCGAAGGAATAGGTGACGTTTCGGGTCGAGACCCTTCTTCAGACTGATGTGGAGGTGGGGGAGGGGCGGGAACCTGCCCCTCCCCCACCTCCACATCAGTCTGAAGAAGGGTCTCGACGTCAGTCTGAAGAAGGGCCTCGACCCGAAACGTCACCTATTTCCTTCGCTCCATAGATGCTGCCACACCCGCTGAGTTCCTCCAGCATTGGTGTCTCGAACAGAACCGGTATTTACATATTAAAATACAAGCACAACAGTAAATTAGTCCCAGGTGAGATAAGAGTTTGCCGTCCTGACGGGCCTGTGGGAAGAAACTCCGTCTCATCCTCTCTGTTTTCGCAGCGGTAGGCGCTTGCCTGACCGTAGCAGCTGGAACAGGCCCTTCGGCCCAACTAGCCCGTGCTGACCAACATGTCCCATCTACACCAGTCCCACCCGCCCACCTTTGGCCCAAATACCCCCTCTACTGGTATAATCCAGCATCGACAGTTCCTTCCTACACTTTATGAAAGAATGGTGTGTCTTTGCACCAGTATGTTGTTCCCTTTGCCCTTTGAGCGTGCACTGTGGACAGCTCGATTGGGTTCATGTGCTGCCTTTCATTAGCCAGGATAGCACGCAAACAAAGGCTTTTCTCTGTACCTCAGTGCAGGTGACAATAGTAAGCAAAACCAAACAGAGGGGCAGCGCCAGAGACTCCGGTTCGATCCCGACCGCAGGTGCTTGTCCGTACGGAGTCTGTACGTTCTCCCCGTGCCCTGCGTGGGTTTTCTCAGAGATCTTCGGTTTCCTCCCACACTCCAAAGACGTGCAAGTTTGTAGGGGTTTCTTAAGGGGTTGGACAGGCTAGATGCAGGAAGATTGTTCCCGATGTTGGGGAAGAACAAGGGGTCACAGTTTAAGGATAAGGGGGAAATCTTTTCGGACCGAGATGAGAAAAACATTTTTCACACAGAGAGTGGTGAATCTGTGGAACTCTCTGCCACAGAAGGTAGTTGAGGCCAGTTCATTGGCTATATTTAAGAGGGAGTTAGATGTGGCCCTTGTGGCTAAAGGGATCAGGGGGTATGGAGAGAAGACAGGTACAGGATACTGAGTTGGATTATCAGCCATGATCATATTGAATGGCGGTGCAGGCTTGAAGGGCCGAATGGCCTACTCCTGCACCTATTGTCTATGATTCTATGTAGGTTAATTGGCTTCTGTTTCCGCTCTGTATCTCTGAAACTAGAACGTAAGATCTAAAGATGCAGCTGAAACGGTTACGATGTACTTATTTCTTTGACAGGAAGAACTTCGGCCGCAGTTTGAAGCAAAGTATTCCAAGAAGGAGCGTCTAAACCCCATCACGGGCAAACCCGAGCCGTTCCAGCCCTTCGTCGACAAGCTCAGCCGTCTCCTGGTGTCTGTCTCCGGCATCTTCTTCATGGTGGGTCTGTGATCTCCACGCTTTGTTTCGTCAAAGACAACTCATTGTCAGCTGGTGGGGAAACGATGCCACGCCTTTAATCCCCGTGCAAACATCCTCTGACCATTTTTTAAGCATACGGGCGCCTTTGCAAATCACAATCACAGGGGCAAGACAGGCCAACGCCTGACTCTTGCAGTTCCATCTTGCAGACCGCCCTGGGGAGGGGCGGGGAGATAGACAATGGACAAAGGGGACCTGGATCTCATTGAAACATATAAGATTATTAAGGGTTTGGACACGCTAGAGGCAGGAAACATGTTCCCGATGTTGGGGAGTCCAGAACCAGGGGCCACAGTTTAAGAATAAGGATTAAGCCATTTATTTATTTATTGAATTCTTTATTTCGAACAGAATAAAAGAATGAAAAGCAAGTGTGGAACGCCACACAAAAAATAAAACAAGAATATTTATAAAATGTCATAAATAATATCCATAAATAAATTAAATTGTATGTGTCCGAAACGGAGCAGCAAGAAGCCAAAGCTTATTCATTCCCACCCCTTATTCAACGTATTATTATCTTATACACATTTAGCAGCTATATGTACACCATATGTACACCAGCATCTATATGTATACCATATGTGCACCAGCATCTATATGTACACCATATGTACACCAGCATCTATATGTACACCATATGTACACCAGCATCTATATGTATACCATATGTACACCAGCATCTATATGTACACCATATGTACACCAGCATCTATATCTACACCACATGTACACCAGCAGCTATATCTACACCACATGTACACCAGCAGCTATATGTACACCATATGTACACCAGCATCTATATGTACACCATATGTACACCAGCATCTATATGTATACCATATGTGCACCAGCATCTATATGTACACCATATGTGCACCAGCATCTATATGTACACCATTTGTACACCAGCATCTATATGTATACCATATGTACACCAGCAGCTATATCTACACCAAATTATTTACATTTATACACTATATTATACAATATTTACAAAACCATCCAAAAAAAGAGAGACAAAAAGAAAAATAAAATAAAAAAACCCTCATATACTATACAGAACGGAGATGAGGAAAAAACGTTTTCACCCAGAGAGTTGTGAGTCTGTGGAATTCTCTGCCTCGGAGGGCGGTGGAGGCCGGTTCTCTGGATGCTTTCAAGAGAGAGCTAGATAGGGCTCTTAAAGATAGCGGAGTCAGGGGATATGGGGAGGCAGGAACGGGGTACTGACTGTGGATGATCAGCCATGATCACATTGAATGGCGGTGCTGGCTCGAAGGGCTGAATGGCCTACTCCTGCACCTATTGTCTATTGGTGACTGTTTGCATACCTTGGTGTAAATGCAAGAATTCCACTGTGACTTGGCACATGTGACAATACAGTATTCCTTCGTCCACTGCAGATCTTGCTGGTCCTGGCTGCAGTGTTTGGTGTCGTGCTATACCGCCTTGTGACCATGGAACTCTTTGCCTCTTTCCGATGGGAGTTTGTGAAGAAGAACTGGCAGTTTGCCACAGCCGGCTCGGGGGTGTGCATCAACTTTGCCATCATCATGTCTCTCAACGTGGTAAGTCTGGCGGGGCGGGGGGGGGGGGGGGTCCTCGTTCATCAGTCAATGAAAGTAAGCATTTAAGAAGGAACGGCAGATGCTGGAAAATCGAAGGTAGACAAAAATGCTGGAGAAACTCAGCAGGTGCAGCAGCATCTATGGAGCGAAGGAAGTAGGCAACGTTTTGGGCCGAAACTCTGAAGGAAATAGGCAACGTTATGGCCTACTCCACCACCTATTGTCTGTAGTCCCGTATCCCACACTATCGCTGGCGGTTTCAGAGAGGGAATGCCCTCCCATCCACACGGTGGCTAAACTAATGCGGAAGGGTGCGGAGAAAACTATTAAATGATGAAACATGGTAACTCATAATAAAATTAAAGGTTGGAGAGAGAGTCCGTCAGAGTGCAGATGACCAAGGCAGTCCGGCATGGTGGCGCAGATGTAGAGTTGCTGCCTCACAGCGCCAGAGACCCGGGTTCCATCCTGACTACAGGGGCTGTCTGTACGGAGTTTGCACGTTCTCCCTAGTGACCTGCGTGGGTTTTCTCCGGGCGCTCCGGTTTCCTCCCACACTCCAAAGACATGCGGGGCTTGTAGGTTCATTGGTTTCGGTAAAATTGTAAAAACTCGTTCCCAGTGTGGGTAGGATAGTGTTAGTGTGCGGGGATCGCTGGTCGGCGCGGACTCGGTGGGCTGAAGGGCCTGTTTCCGCGCTGTATCTCTAAAATAAAGTGAGTTTAATTAGAACCAATAGAAAAGTATAAAATTATGAGGGTCAGAGTGGACAGTCAGAACCTTTTACCCCCATGGTGGGAACGCCACAGAATAGAGGGCACAGTTTTAAGGTGAGAGAGGGGCAACGTTTAAAGGGGATGTGCGGGGCAAGTGTTTTTACACAGAGGGTGGTGGGTGCCTGGAACACGCTGCCGGGGGTATCTGCCGGTGGAGGCAGATACCATGGTGGTGTGTAAGAGACTTTGCTTATACACATGGAGATGCAGGGAATGGAGGGGTACAGATCATGTACGAGCAGAGGATATTAGTTTTAAACTGGGCACAAAAATCTGCAGTAACTCAGCGGGTCAGGCAGCATCTGTGGAGAACGTGGATAGGTGACGTTTCACAGAGTGCTGGAGTAACTCAGCGGGTCAGGCAGCATCTGTGAAGGGAAGGAATGGGTGACGTTTCGGCTCGAGACCCTTCGGGTCTCGGCCCGAAACGTTGCCCATTCCTTCTCTCCAAAAAGAAGTGATTTTTCAAATGGTGCCAATTACTAAGGGTGCGAATTATCGGATATTATGGTATTCTGGAGAGGAGGAATGGGTGACTTTTCACAGAGTGCTGGAGTAACTCAGCGGGTCAGGCAGCATCTGTGGAGAACATGGATAGGTGATGTTTCACAGAGTGCTGGAGTAACTCAGCGGGTCAGGCAGCATCTGTGGAGAACATGGATAGGTGACGTTTCACAGAGTGCTGGAGTAACTCAGCGGGTCAGGCAGCATCTGTGGAGAACATGGATAGGTGACGTTTCACAGAGTGCTGCAGTAACTCAGCGGGTCAGGCAGCATCTGTGGAGAACATGGATAGGTGACGTTTCACAGAGTGCTGCAGTAACTCAGCGGGTCAGGGAGCATCTGTGGAGAACATGGATAGGTGACGTTTTGGGTCGAGACCCTTCTGGGAAACGTCACCTATTATTTTTCTCCGGAGACGCTGCCTGACCCGCTGAGTTGCTCCTGCATCTTGTGCTGCATCGACTGGTCTACCTGAACTCAGTGGAAGGTTTCACAAAGTGTGAAACAAAGGTCAGGACTGAACTGTGGATTTAAGGAGCTTTAGTTGAGTCAGTCGTGCAGCGAAGAGCAGAACCGTGATGATGACTGAGGCTTTGGTTCCCTTGACATCATCATGCGCCGCGCGTTTATATTTTGTTGAGCGCGGTCACGGTGGCGCAGCGGGAGAGTTGCTCCCTGACAGCGCTTGCAGCGCCGGGCACCCGGGTTCGATCCCGACTACGGGTGCTGTCTAGAATAAGGAGTTCAAGAATAAGGGGCAAGCCATTTAGAACGGAGATGAGGAAACGCTTTTTCTCACAGAGAGTTGTGAGTCTGTGGAATTCTCTGCTGAGTCAAGTCAAGCCAAGTTTATTCGTCACATACACATACGGGATGTGCAGTGAAATGAAAAGTGGCCGTGCCTGCGGACTTTGCGCAAAAAACAAACAAACAACCAACAAACTACAAACAGAATCACATGTTCTTTTACATATTAAATATTGTGGGCGGTATTGTGGTCCAGTAACTCTAGTAGAGTTAGTCCCTGGTGAGATAGGAGTTTACAGTCCGAATGGCCTCTGGGAAGAAACTCCCAGAGATTCTCATCCTCTCCGTTCTCACAGCATGGCAACGGAGGCGTTTGCCTGACTGTAAGAGCTGGAACGGTCCGTTGCAGGGGTGGAAGGGGTCTCCCATGATCTTATTGGCTCTGGAGTTGCACCTCCTGATGTATTGTTCCTGCAGGGGGGCGAGAGAAGTTCCCATAGTGCGTTCGGCCGAACGCACTACTCTCTGCAGAGCCTTCTTGTCCTGGGCAGAGCAATTCCCAAACCAGATTGTAATGTTTCCGGACAAGATGCTTTCCACAGCCGCAGAGTAGAAGCACTGGAGGATCCTCGGAGACACTCTGAATTTCCTCAATTGCCTGAGGTGGTAAAGGCGCTGCCTTGCCTTACTCACGAGTGCTGCAGCGTGCGATGTCCATGTCAGATCCTCAGAGATGTGGACTCCCAGGTATTTAAAACAGCTCACCCTACCCACAGTGTCCCCTTTTATCCTCAATGGTGTGTACGTCCTCGGATGTTGTGCCCTCCTAAAGTCCACGATCAGCTCCTTCGTGTACCTCAGAGGGCGGTGGAGGCCGGTTCTCTGGATGCTTTCAAGAGAGAGCTAGATAAGGCTCTTAAAAATAGCGGAATCAGGGGATATGGGGAGAAGGCAGGAACGGGGTACTGATTGGGGATGATCAACCAAGATCACATTGAATGGCGGTGCTGGATCAAAGGGCCAAATGGCCTACTCCTGCATCTTTTGTCTATTGTCTATTGTCGACACGGAGTTTGTACGTTCTCCCCGTGACCTGCGTGGGTTTTCTCCGGGATCTTCAGTTTCCTCCCACACTCCCAAGACGTGCGGGTTTGTAGGTTAATTGGCTTGGTGTAAATGTAAATGGTCCCTAGTGTGTGTGTGGGATAGTGTTAGTGTGCGGGGATCGCTGGTCGGCGCGGACTCGGTTTCCGCACTGTATTTCTAAACTAAACTAAAATACTAACGCTAAAGAACGCACGGATAAAACTGCGCAGAGCGGCGACATTTATTATGTTAAACACATTACATTTCTATCTTTTATTCCTGCTGTCGAGGTTTATGAAAAAGTTGCAAGGATGCTGACAAACTGGGGTGAGTAAATGTCCTTACTGAAATATTTACTTAAAGAAGCATCATCTTTTAAGTTTATTTTATCGCATAAAATAATAATTTAAAAAACAATTATAATTAATTAAAAATAAATTATTCTCTTATAAATTAAAGTACGTGTATTCCCCTCCCCCCCTCCCGACCCCCCACACAAATAAAATAGTGTCAAGTATTTTTCCGTAGTTACACAGCAACATATTGTCCTGACAAGGAGTTTAGAAGAGTGAGGGGGGGACCTCACTGAAACATACAGATGATTGAAAGGCCTGGATAGAGTGGATTATGGAGAGGATGTTTCCACTGGTGGGAGAGTCTAGGACCAGAGGTCACAGCCTCAGAATTAAAGGACGTTCTTTTAGGAAGGAGATGAGAAGTGTCATGAGAGCAGTCGGGATCAGCAGTCAGACATTGCAGGAGACTAGAGAGGAATATGCGGGAAATTGCTGGTTGAAATCGTGCTTAAATACAGGAGAGGTGCCTGAGGATTGGAGGGTGGCAAATGTTGTTCCTCTTTTCAAGAAGGGCTGCAGGGAAAATGCTGGGAACTGTAGGCCGGTGAGCTTAACATCTGTAGTTGGAAAGTTACTGGAGAGTATTCTGAGGGATCGGATACACAGGCATTTTGATGGGCAAGGGCTGATTAGGGACAGTCAGCATGGTTTTGTACGTGGGAGATCGTGTCTCACAAATCTGATTTATTTTTTTGAAGACGTGACCAAAAAGGTTAATGAGGGCAGAGCTGTAGATGTTGTGTACATGGACTTCTGTGAGGAGTTCGACAAGGTTCCGCATGGTAGGCTGCTCTGGAACGTTAGATCTCGTGGGATCCAAGGAGAGATAGCTGAATGGATAGCAAATTGGCTCCATGGAAGGAAGCAGAGGGTGATGGTGGGAGGTTGCTTCTTGGACTGTGACTAGTGGTGTTTCACAGGGTTCGGTGCTGGGCCTGTTACTGTTTGTCATCTACATCAATAATTTGGATGAGAACATACAGGGCAAGATTAGCAAGTTTGCTGATGATACAAAAGTTAGTGGTTTTGCAGATAGTGAAGATGGTTGTGAAAGATTGCAGCAGGATCTGGATCAGTTGGCCGGGTGAGCGGAGGAATGGTTGATGGAATTTAATACAGAGAACTGTGAGGTGTTGCATTTTGGGATGTCGAACAAGGGCAGGACCTACATAGTAACTGGTAGGCCTCTGGGTAGTGTTGTAGAGCAGAGGGATCTAGGAGTTCATGGTTCCATGAAGGTCGAGTCGCAGGGAAATAAGGTGGTCAAAAAGGCTTTTAGCAATTTGGCCTTCATCAGTCAGAGTATTAAGTATAGAAATTGGGAGGTCATGTTGCAGTTTTATAAGACGTTGGTGAGACAGCATCTAGAGTATTGTGTTCAGTTCAGGGCACTATGTTCTACGAAAGATGTTGTCAAGCTTGAAAGGGTTCAGAGAAGATCAACCACTAATCTAAACTAAATTCATGGTGTCCAGCAATTAATAGTTGTAGCCAGATAATGCTAATTGTCTTGTGAATTCACATTATCTCAGAAAGGTTTTCTTGAAGGGCCTTTTGAAAGCTCTGTTTGAAAAGCTTGAAAGGGTTCAGAAAAGGTTTATGAAGATGTGGAGGGTGTGAGCTATAGGGAGAGGTTGAGTAGGCTGGGTCTCTATTCCATGGAGCATAGGAGGATGAGGGGAGACCTTATAGAGGTTTACAAAATCACGAGAGGAATAGATTGGGTAGATGCACAGAGTCTCTTGCTCAGAGTAGGGGAATCGAGGACCAGAGGACATAGGTTCAAGGTGAAGGGGGAAAGATTTACACAAAGGGTGGTGGGTGTATGGAACAAGCTGCCAGAGGAGGTAGTTGAGGCTGGGACAATCCCATTGTTTAAGAAGCAGTTGGACAGGTACATGGATAGGACAGGATTGGAGGGATATGGACCAGGCGCAGGCAAGTGGGACTAGTGTAGCTGGGACATTGGGCGAGTCGGGCTGAGGGCCTGTTTCTACACTGTATCACTCTATGACTCTAGGAGAAACTTCTGCAGTCAGAGGGTAGTGAATCTGTGGAACTCATTGCCACAGACGGCTGTGGAGGCCAAGGCAATGGATATATTTAAGGCAGCGATAGATAGATTCTTGATTAGTACGGGTGTCAGGGGTTATGGGGAGAAGGCAGGAGAATGGGGTTAGGAGGGAGAGATAGATCAGCCATGATTGAATGGTGGAGTAGGCTTGATGGGCCGAATGGCTCCTATCTGCTCCTATCACTTGTGATCTTGTGACCTTATGACTTACAGAGCACCCGCGCACGGAGTCAGAATGGGAGAACAGCTTTGCATTGAAGATGTTCCTCTTTGAGTTCGTCAATCTCAACAGCTCCATCTTTTATGTTGCTTTCATTCTCGGCAGGTAAGTCACGAGTTGGCAGTGTTTTATTGTCGTGTGTCCCAGACAGAACAATGACATTCTTACTTGCAGCAGCACAACAGAATGTGTAAACATAGTACACTGTGAACAATATCATAAACGAGAGAGTACACACGTCCTCACAAATATACATCTATCATCTATATAGGAAGGAACTGCAGATGCTGGTGTAAACTGAAGATAGACACACAATGCTGGAGTAACTCAGCGGGTCAGGCAGCATCTGTGGAGAACATGGATAGGTGACGTTTCACAGAGTGCTGGAGTAACTCAGCGGGTCAGGCAGCATCTGTGGAAAACATGGATAGGTGACGTTTCACAGAGTGCTGGAGTAACTCAGCGGGTCAGGCAGCATCTGTGGGGAACATGGATAGGTGACGTTTCACGTTGAGACCCTTCCTCAGTCTGAAGACTTCTTCTGGTGTGATGAAGGGTCTCGACCCGAAACGTCACCCATTCCTTCTCTCCAGAGATGCTGCCTGACCCGCTGAGTTACTCCAGCTGTTTGTATCTATCTAGATCATATATATGTACATATATGTATATGAACGTATACGTGTACACAATAAAACAAAGAATAACAGTGCAATAATAACAATAGTAGTTTATGTCGTTCAGAGTTTACTTGAGGTGAGATCAAAGCGTGTGGATAACATCCCAGCATTTATTGCTTCTTGTGTCACAGTGATACAGTGTGGAAACAGGCCCTTCGGCCCAACTTGTCCCACCTACTCTAGTCCCACCTGCCTGCGTTTGGCCCATATCCCTCCAAACCTGTCCTATCCATGTACCTTTAGAAATGTTTTTTTGAACGTTATGATAGTACCTGCCTCAACCACAGGATAACGGGAATCATGTTTACTGCAAGATAAAGTCCAGTAAAGTCCGATTAAAGACTAAAGGGTCAATAGTGAGGTAGATAGTAGCTCAGGATTGTATCGAGTAGGTGGTAGGATGGTTCAGTTGCCTGATAACAGCTGGGAAGAAACTGTCCCTGAATCTGGAGGTGTGCGTTTGTTTTCACACCTCTGTACCTCTTGCTTGATGAGAGAGGGGAGAAGAGGGAGTGGCCGGGGTGCGACTGGTCCTTGATTGTGCTGCTGGCCTTTGCTGTTTGCCTTGGACACTCTTAGATAACAGCTGGGAAGGAACTCCCTCTTCTCCCCTCTCCCATCGGGCAAGAGATACAGAAGTGTGAAAACAAACGCACACCTCCAGATTCAGGGACAGTTTCTTCCCGGCTGTTATCAGGCAACTGAACCATCCCACCACAACCAGAGAGCAGTGCTGAACTACCATCTACCTCATTGGTGACCCTCGGACTATCCTTGATCGGACTTTGCTGGCTTTACCTTGCTCTAAACGTTATTCCTTTATCATGTATCTGTGCACTGTGAACGGCTCGATTGTAATCATGTATTGTCTTCCCGCTGACTGGTTAGCACGCAACAAAAGCTTTTCACTGTACCTCAGTACACGTGACAATAGACTAAACTGAAACTGTCCCTGAATCTGGAGGTGTGCGTTTTCACACTTCTGTACCGCATGCCCCTGATGTGAGAGGGGAGAAGAGGGAGTGGCGGGGGTGCGATTGGTCCTTGATGATGCTGCTGGCTTTTGCTGGCAACCTTCGATACCCTTTGATAGCAGCTGGCATGAAACTGTCCCTGAATCTAGAGGTGTGCCTTTTCAGAAGTGGTTTGTCAGTTGCTGCAATCATTCACATTTCCTGGCCCTATTGTGGGTGAAGGAAGTCGAGTCACTTGAGAGTGATAAGTGTTTGAGCGAGTGCACGTTAAATTATTTAGCGCTGCAGTGGGGAATACCACTCAGCTGGCACATGGGCTGTGGGCAGGTAAAGCTCAGCCAATGTCTCTGTTATTTCACTGACTCGTGGCTGCTCAATTGTCCCCTGACCCTCCCAATCTTTGCAATCCTTTCCACTCGTCATTTTCGAAACATAGAAAAATAGGTGCAGGAGTAGGCCATTTGGCCCTTCGAGCCAGCACAGTTATTAAATATGATCATGGCTGATCATCCAGAATCAGTACCCCGTTCCTGTTTTTTCCCCATATCCCTTGATTCCGTGGCCCTAAGAGCTAAATCTAACTCTCTCTTGAAAACATCCAGTGAATTGGCCTCCACTGCCTTCTGTGAATGAATGAATGAATGAATGAATGAATGAATGAATGGCCTTTATTGTGGAAGAGAATTCCACAGATTCACAACTCTCTGGGTGAAAATGTTTTTCTCATCTCAGTCCTAAATGGCCTACCCCTCGTTCTTAAACTGTGTGACCCCTGGTTCTGGACTCCCCCAACATGGGAACATTTTTCCTGCATCTAGCCTGTCCAATCCATTAAGAATTGTATATGTTCCAACAAGATCCCCTCTCATCCTTCTAAATTCCAGTGAATGCAAGCCCAGTCGACCCATTCTTTCATCATAAGTCAGTCCCACCATCCAGGGAATGAACCTACGCTGCACGCCCTCATGTTTAGTTTTAATTTCATTTTGCAGATATATTGTGTGTTTATGACTGTCGGCAGATCAATTTCCCTTCTGGGATAAATAGAGTTCTATCGTATTGTATCGTATATCCTAAAGTAAAGGCGTTTAGTCCCAGTTTGGGTTAAACGTATGAATCATACTTGGAATAGTTACGTCAAGAGTCAATAGTGTTTTATAACCATATAACAATTACAGCTCGGAAACAGGCCTTCTCGGCCCTTCCAGTCCGTGCCGACCATTTATTTTCCCCTAGTCCCATCTACCTGCACTCAGACCATACCCCTCCATTCCCTTCCCGTCCATATACCTATCCACTTTACTTTTAAATGTTAAAATCGATCCTGCCTCCACCACTTCTGCAGGAAGATCATTCCACACAGCCACCACTCTCTGAGTAAAGAAGTTCCCCCTCATGTTACCCCTAAACTTCTGTCCCTTAATTCTCATGTCATGCCCTCTTGTTTGAATCTTCCATACCCTCAATGGGAAAAGCTTATCCACGTCAACTCTGTCTATCCCTTTCATCATTTTAAAGACCTCAATCAAGCCCCCCCCTTAACCTTCTGCGCTCCAAAGAATAAAGACCTAACTTGTTCAACCTTTCTCTGTAACTTAGTTGCTGGAACCCAGGCAACATTCTAGTAAATCTCCTCTGTACTCTCTCTATTTTGTTGACATCCTTCCTATAATTAGGCGACCAAAATTGTACACCATACTCCAGAATTGGTCTTACCAATGCCTTGTACAATTTTAACATTACTTCCCTACTCCTATATTCAATGCTGTGATTTATAAAGGCCAGCACACCAAAAGCTTTCTTTACCACCCTATCTACATGCGATTCCACCTTCAGGGAACTATGCACAGTTATTCCTAGATTCCTCTGTTCCACAGCATTCCTCAATTCCCTACCATTTACCATGTACGTCCTATTTTGATTTGTCCTGCCAAGATGTAGCACTGCACACTCATCAGCATTAAACTCCATCTTTTATTGCCATCGTGTATAGTTTAGAGATCCAGTGCGGAATCAGGCCCTTCGGCCCGACAAGCGATCCCCGCACACTAACACTATCCTACACACACCAGTGACAAATTACATTTATACCAAGCTGATTAACCTACAAAACTGCACGTCTTTGGAGTGCGGGAGGAAACCGAAAATTTCGGCGAAAACCCATGCAGGTCACGGGGAGAACGGACAAACTCTGCACAGGCAGCAGCTGTAGTCGGGATCGAACCCGGGTCTCTGGCGCTGTGAGGCAGCAGCTCCACCACTGATTTAGTTTAGCTCATTTTTGAAATCTGCACCGAGGTACAGTGAGTAGCGTTTGTTTGCGTGCTGTCCAGTCAAATACAGTACTGTGCGTGACAGCACCCGTAGTCGGGATCGAACCCGGCTCGATTGTCTTTCCGCTGGCTGGTTAGCACACTTTTCACCGTACCTCCATGCACGTGACAATTGCCTAACTAACTATATAACTAACTAACTATCTAGCTAACTTATATCTCCTGTTGTGTTGGGCAGGTTTGCAGGGCGGCCTGGAGCCTATGCCAAGCTGTTTCACAGATGGAGACTGGAAGAGGTAAAGCAACGATCATTTCCATCGCTATTTGGCTCACTGTTGTTATAATAATAGTTATATTTCCACAAGATCAAAAGATCAGAAGTGATCAGAATAAGGCCATTCGGCCCATCGGGTCTACTCCGCCATTCAATCATGGCCGATCTATCTCTCCCTCCTAACCCCATTCTCCTGCCTTCTCCCCGTCTAATATGAGCCCAGATATAATTTTAGAGAGAAGAATCATCAGACCATGGTCCTTCAACCAAATTCAACCACGTTCATAAGGTCATAGGTGATAGGAGCAGAATTGGGCCAGTCAGACTCTCGTCTACTCCACCATTCAATCATGGCCGATCTATCTCTCCCTCCTAACCCCATTCTCCTGCCTTCGCCCCATTACCCCTGACACTCGCACTTATCAAGAATCTATCTATCTCTGCCTTAAAAATATCCACTGACTTGGCCTCCACAGTTGTCTATGGCAAAGAATTCCACAGATTCACCGCCCTCTGACCAAAGAAATTCCTCCTCATCTCCTTCCTAAAATAATGTCAATAGAGGTTGTAGTAAGAGTAGGCCATTCAGCCCTTCGAGCCAGCACCGCCATTCAATGTGATCATGGCTGATCATCCCCAATCAGTACCCCGTTCCTGCCTTCTCCCCATATCCTCTGACTCCACTATCTTTAAGAGCCCTATCTAGCTCTCTCTTGAAAGTTTCCAGAGAACCGCCCTCTGAGGCAGAGGATACTGAGGCTATGAACTCTAGGCCTAGACTTTCCCCACTGGTGGAAACATCCTCTCCGTATTCAATCCACCCAAGCCTTTCACTATTCTTTTATTTTAATTGATGTTTTTGATTGATTGCATGGAACACACAGCATGGAACAAGACCATTCGGCCCACCAAGTCCATGCTGTCCCTCGATCACCTGTTTACACTAGTTCCATGTGTAGGAAGGAACTGCAGTTGCTGGTTTGGACCGAAGATTGACACAAAATGCTGGAGTAACTCAGCGGGACAGGCAACATCTCAGGAAAAGGGACTGGGTGACGTTTCGGGTCGAGACCCTTCTTCAGACTGAGTGTCAGGGGAGAGGGGAGAGAGACATTGATGGTAAATAGAACAAATAAAGGAAACATATGCAAAAAGCAACAATGATCAAGAAAGTCTGAGCCCACAAAGGTCCATTGTTGGCTGTGGGGCAGGTGATAACCAGTTGTACAGACAGTGAAATTCAACTGGGCGACAGTCAAACTAGTATTTTCTCATCCAATCCCTACACATTACTCACCACATGCCAAAGATGAGCGGGTTTGCAGGTTAATCGGCCCTCCGTAAATTCCCCCTCGTGTGTAGGGAATGGATGAGAAGGTGGGATAATATGGAACTAATTTGAACAGGTGATCAATGGCCAGCGTAGACCTGGTGGGCCGAAGGGCCTCGTTCCATGCTGTATCTATCAATCAATTAATTTGTTGGGGGGGGAGGGGGGTGTTTTGGTGGACAATACTTACCTACATCTGTAGAAAAAGACACAGAGTGCTGGAATAACTCAGCGGGTCAGGCAGCATCTGTGGAGAACATGGATAGGTGACGTTTCGGGTCGGGTCCCTTCTTGCGCCTACTCATGTTCTATTAATGGCCTATCCATGTTCTCCACAGATGCAGCCTGACCTACTGAGATACTCCAGCACTTTGTGCCTTTTTTTGTTAACTGGTATCTGCAGTTACTTGTGTCAATCTATATCTGCGATGGGTTTGAATGTACAGTTTTCTTCCTGTGTGTCCTGCTCAATCTAACAGCGGCACGGTGGCGCAGCGGTAGAGTTGCTGCCTCACAGCGCCAGAGACCCGGGTTCGATCATGACTACGGGGGCTGTCTGCACGGAGTTTGTACGTTCTCCCCGTGGCCTGCGTGGGTTTTCTCCGGGTGCTCCGGTTTCCTCCCACACTCCAAAGGCGTGCGGGTTTGTAGGCTAATTGCCATCTGTAAAATTGTCCCTGGTGTGTGCCGAACAGTGCAAGTGTGCGGGGATCGCTGGTCAGCGTGGACTCGGTGGGCCGAAGGGCCTGTTTCCATGCGGTATCTTTTAGTTTAGTTTGGAGATACAGCATTGAAACAGGCCCTTCGGCCCGAGTCCACACCGACCAGGGATCAGTTCTATCCCACTCACTAAGGTACAACTTACAGCTGCCAATTAGTCTACGCCCCTGCACGCCTTTTGAGTGTGGGAGGAAACTGGAGCTCCTGGAGGAAACGCACGCAGCCGTCTATCTGCGCGCTGGCCACAGAAGCAGATCTACAATCATATATTACAATCACTCCACACTCTTCAATCTTCTTATTTTAGCTATGATCCCTCATCAACTATCTCTACACTGTGAGTGGCTCGATTGTAATCACGTATTGTCTTCCCGCTGACTGGTTAGCACGCAACAGACGGCTTTTCACTGTACCTCGGTACACGTGCCAATAAACTAAACCGAATGGAACAGTACAGACTCCGTACAGAGGTAGCTCCCATCGTGGGGATCAAACCCGGGACCCTGGCTCTGTGCAAGCGCAGTAAGGCAGTGACTCTGCCGCTGCGCCACCCCCGTCCTCTGACGTGCAAAGCGCTGATCGGTTGCCTTGTTCTTGGTGCAGTGTCATCCCAGCGGCTGCCTGATCGACCTGTGTATGCAGATGGGCATCATCATGGTGCTGAAACAAATGTGGAATAACTTCATGGAGCTCGGATACCCGTGAGATTTCTCTTTTATCCTGGGCCGGCCGGTAAAAACCAGCGAGCGGGGCTGAACAAGCCAAATTATCCATGAACTCGGTTACGAGGGAGAGATAGATCTGCCGTGATAGAATAGAAACATAGAAACATAGAAATTAGGTGCAGGAGTAGGCCATTCGGCCCTTCGAGCCTGCACCGCCATTCAATGTGATCATGGCTGATCATCAACTCAGTATCCCGTACCTGCCTTCTCTCCATACCCTCTGATCCCCTTAGCCACAAGGGCCACATCTAACTCCCTCTTAAATATAGCCAATGAACTGGCCTCCACTACCCTCTGTGGCAGAGAGTTCCAGAGACCCACCACTCTGAGTGAAAAAAGTCCTTCTCATCTCGGTCCTAAAGGATTTCCCCCTTATCCTTAAGCTGTGACCCCTTGTCCTGGACCTCCCCAACATCGGGAACAATCTTCCTGCATGGCTGAGAATGGCGGAGTAGACTTGATGGGCCGAGTGGCCTGATTCTGCGCCTGTCACTCCTCCCCTGTCCACCTTCGTTTGATTTGCTGATTTTGGGGGACAATATCAAACAGTGTGCATCTTCGGGTTTTTGTGGGATTTTTTTTTCTTATATGAAAGCAGTTCTGATCTGCTTGACGATCTGATCAGTTGCGCGGTTGCAGGAGATAGGGAGACTGGGCGTGAACATTTGTTCAAATTGGCGATACTTATGCACTGTCGAGGTGAAGTCTGCTGCATGATCACACCTCGTTGGCTGCAAAACAAAGCATTTTGGCGGCACGTTGGCGCAGCGGGTAGAGCTGCTGCCTCACAGCACCGGAGACCCGGGTTTGATCCCGACTACGGGTGCTGTCTGTACGGAGTTTGCACGTTCTCCCCCGTGACCCTCGTGGGTTTTCTCCGGGATCTTCGGATTCCTCCCACACTCCGGACGGAGACTTGCAGGTTTGTAGGTCAATTGGCTCGGTGTAAATATACAAATTGTTCCTAGTGCGTGTAGGGTAGCGTTAGTGTGCGGGAGTCGCTGGTCAGAAACGTACCGAAGGAAACGCCTGTTTCCGCGCTGTACCACTAAACTAAACTAAAATTTCACTGTTACCTCGGTGGGACGTGTGACAAAAACAAAATCATTGAATTGCTCTGTTTAAGAAGGAATTGCAGGTGCTGGAAATTCGAAGGTAGACAAAACTGCTGGAGGAATTCAGTGGGTGAGGCAGCGTCTATGGAGCGAAGGAAATAGGTGACGTCTTCAGTGGGTGTCGAGACCCTTCTTCAGACTGACGTTGAGACCCCGCCCCTCCCCCACCTCCACATCAGTCTGAAGAAGGGTCTCGACCCGAAACGTCACCTATTCCTTCGCTCCATAGATGCTGCCTCACCCGCTGAGTTCCTCCAGCATTTTTGTCCACCGTTGAATTGCTTTGCTCTCACTAAGAGATAGTGTGTGTGTGTGTGTGTGTGTGTCTGTGTGCGTGCGTGCGTGTGTGTGTGAGTGTGTGTGTGTGTGTGTGAGTGTGTGTGTGTCTGTGTGTGTGAGTGTGTGTGAGTGTGAGTGTGTGTGTGTCTGTCGATTGTGTGTGTGTGTGTCTGTCTGTGTGTGTGTCTGTGTGTGTGTGTGTGTCTGTGTGTGTGTGTCTGTGTCTGTGTGTGTGTGGCTGTGTGTGTGAGTGTGTGTGTGTGTGTGTGTGTGTGGCTGTGTGTGTGCGTGTGTGCGTGTGTGCGTGTGTGTGTGTGTGTGTGGGCGCGAGGGAGACATGGAATGAAAGGCGATTGCCGTCAGATATGAACATGATGTACGAGGTGGGTCCGAGCTCAGTCACTACAATAATCCCTGGACCACTGCAGATTGTTACAGAACTGGTGGTCACGGAGAAAGGTGAAGCGAGCCAGTCACGATGAGGCGAGCAATTATTACCTACCTCAGTGGGAGCAAGATTGGAACCTGCAGCCCATGAACAACCATGGACTGGTGGACGAGTATCTGGAAATGGGTAAGTACCATAGAGTGATTGAGTCATGGAGTGCCAGAGTGACAAAGTGTGGAAACAAGCCCTTCTGCCCAACTTGCCCACACCGGCCAACATGTCCCCGCTACACCAGTCCCACCTGCCTGCATTTGGCCCATATCCCTCCAAACTTGTCCTATCCATGTACCTGTCTAACTGTTCCTTAAACGTTGGGATAGTCCCAGCCTCAACTACCTCCTCTGGCAGCTTGTTCCATACACCCACCACCCTCTTGTGTAAAAAGGTTACCCCTCAGATTCCTATTAAAACTTTTCCCCTTCACCTTAAACCTATGTCCTCTGGTCCTCGACTCGCCTACTCTGGGCAAGAGACTCTGTGCATCTACCTGATCTACACCTCTATAACATCACCACTCATCCCTACACTCCATGGAGTAGAGACTCAGCCTACTCAACCTCTCCCTATAGCTCACACCCTCTAGACCTGGCAACATACTGATAAATCTTCTCTGGACCCTTTCCAGCTTGACAACATCTTTCCGATAACATGGTGTCCAGAACTGAACACAATACTCTAAATGCAGTCTCACCAGAGTATCATAAAATTGCAAAATGACCTCCCACCTTCTACACTCAATACTCTGACTGACGAAGAACAAAGTGCCAAAAGCCTTTTTGACCACCTTATCTACCTGCGACTCGACCTTCAAGGTATTTTACATTGTAGTCCCTCATTCAGCATCTCTGGAGAACGTGGATAGGTGACGTTTCGGGTTGGGACCCTTCTTCAGACTGATGCAGTGGGCGGGGGGGAACTGGTCTTTTCCGGCTTCCAGTTTCTTGCTTCCTTATAATCAGAATAATCCTCCATTCCCTCCATTCCCTACATATCCATGTACCCGTCCAAAAGTCCCTAAACACCGCTATCGTATATGCCTCCACCACCATCCCCAGCAGTTCTTTCCAGGCACCCACCACCCTCTGTGTAAAAAAACTGCCCCACACATCTCCATTGAATTTTTTCCCCTCTCACCTTAAACTACGCCCTCTAGTATTTGACATTTCCATCTTGGGAAAAAAGATTCCGACTATCTACCTCCATCTCTGCTTCTCAAAATGTTATATAATCACCAATAACGGATGTCTGTTTCATTGTTAAAGGACTGTGCTGATGATACAAATTTATATAATAACTAGACCAAGTGCAGACACGTTGGGTCTGCTCCCCCAACGCACTAGTCCCCTACCCGTAGCCCCCATGGGAGGCGTAGTCCTCCAACTCAACCCATTACGGAAGGTAAGATTCGAGCACTCCTCAGCAAAGATCACAGCTCGTGAGCCTCCCCCAGCATTGGAGTTGAAAAAGAAAATCCCAATAGCATCTTCCCAATTGCAATGCCAATTAACGCTCCCACTCCTGTCCTGCCAGGAGCTATGATGGCAACATTGTTGCAAATGTGCACTTGCCGTGAGATGCCATTGAGCAGAAAAGTTCAGTGTTGCTGCCAGTATTCCTGTCTTGCAACTTTGTATCAAAGTGTGTTGGAAGCTGTGAAGAATGATTTTAACAGGAAAAAACATTTTAAATTCAAAGTGTTTATAAACATTTTCAGTAATGTCGAGAAATAAAGCCTGAAATGTTCAGATAAGTAGTTTTGGACTCCAGGGGAAAAATCTCTACCGGAATATGTAAAAAATTTATTGTTACCACGTAGATTTTTTGCGACGATGTGATCACACATGGACAAATAAACACACAAATCCACATACAAGATCAGACTTTTAACAGTTATATGCGTTCCTATATAAATGGTATACAAATATCTCTATATATCAATATTATATGAATAGTATTATAGATATTGTTATTATATATTATTATAAATACCATTATAACTGTTATTTTTTATGATTACAGTAATATTATATATTGTTATAAATAACAAATATAATATATTATATACATACAATTATATATTATACACAGTAAGTAATATAGTTATTACTTACTATTATATAAATAGTATATATTATGTATATAATATAATATTTATAGTATATAATAACATGTATATAATAGTTATGGGATATAATAATGTGTATATATGTATGTAGAATATAATAATGTGTTCGGATATTTATATATAATATAATAACATGTATATAAAATTTATATTGAATATAATAATATGTATATCATATTCACATAGTTTATAATGTATATAATATGTATATGGTAAATATTGTTCATATGATATTCATATAGTGTATAATAATGTGTTTATAATATTTATATAGAATATAATAACGTGTATAATATTTATATATAATATAAGGTGCACGTGATATTTGTATGGTATATAATGTATATAATACTTATATGGTGTATGGTATTGTTCATCTGATATTTATATAGTATAGAATGATGTTTGTATGATATTTACATAGTACATAATGTATATAATAATTATATAGTATATGATATTGTTGATATGATATATGGTATATAATAATGATGAATGGGGGCATGTGTTGTCACTAGCTCAGGCAGCTATAACTCAGGCCGCTCTCGTTTCTCTTTAGTTCTACAGTTTGGCTTCACCACCATATTTGTTGCTGCTTTCCCTCTCGCCCCCCTGCTCGCTCTTCTCAACAACATCATCGAGATACGTCTGGATGCCTACAAGTTTGTCACGCAGTGGAGGCGGCCTCTACCTGCAAGGGCCAAGGATATAGGTACTGCTGGACCTAACGTGCATTTTTGGCAATACGTACACAGGCGCACACTATTTTCTAAATGGAGGGAGAATCCAGAATTCGGAGAGCAAAGGGACTTGGGATTGCTGGTGCAGGACGCGCAAACAAGTTCATTTGCTCGTCGAATCGTTCGTGAGGAAAGGAAATTCAATGCTAGCATTTATATCAAGAGGACAGGAATACCAGTCTGATGAAGGAACTGCAGATGCTGGTTTAAACCAAAGATAGACACAAAATGCTGAAGTAACTCAGCGGGACAGGCAGCATCTCTGGAGAGAAGGAATGGGTGACGTTTCGGGTCGGTATGGGGAAGGGACTTGATCCGAAATGTAACCCATTCCTTCTCTCGAGAGATGCTGCCGGTCCCGCTGAGTTACTCCAGCATTTTGTGTCTATCTTCAATGTAATGCTTATCTCTATAAGGCTGCATTTGGAGTACTGTGAGCAAATGTGGGCCCCATATCTGTGGAAAGATGTTGTGTCTCTGGAGAGGGTCCAGAGGAGGTTTACAAGGATGATTCCAGGACTGAGTGCCCTACGTCCCACTGCGTCCACACCAATCCACCCGTCCACACTAAGTCCACATTAACTCACTTCATCCACTCCCTACACACAAGAGGGCAACCTACAGAAGGCCAAGGGACCTACAAACCCACCTGTCTTTGGGATGTGGGAGGAAGCCAGAGCACCCAAAATAATTCACACGTGGTCACGGGGAGAAAGTACAAACTCTGCACAGACAGCAGCCGTAGTTAGGATGGAACCGGGGTCTCTGGCACTGTGAGGCAGTGGCTCTACCCGCTGTGCCACCGTGCCGCCCTGATGTAACAGTTCCAGTCTGTGTGTTTCACATTAAACAGGGAATGTCTTAAAGGGCCTGTCCCACTTGGCGATTTTTTTCGGCGACTGCCGGCGTCATATCAGGGTCGCCAAAAGATTTTGAACATTTCAAAATCCAGCGGCGACAAAAAAATGTTGCGACACTTGAAAAAACACCGCGCGTCATACGCCATCATGCCGCGTATTTTTCAGTGACCTGAGACGTCAGTCAGTGATGCCGGCAGTCACTGGACAAAATCGCCAAGTGGGACAGGCCCTTTATTCTCCCTTTCATCTTCTCCATTTTGAAAGTCAAGCTCTCTCTCTTGTTGAGATTCATTGTTGTCCCTGCACCTGAGGCACACCCTGCCTCTCGGCACTTACTTCTGCAAGAGGCCAAACAACCATCATCTGACAATTACATCCTGTCTTGCACTCATTTAGGATTTGGTTTAGGTTTATTACTGTCACCTGTACCGAGATACGGAGACACGCTTAGTTTTAGTTTAAAGCTACAGCGTGGGAACGACGCTAGAGGCACAGTGTGATACAGCGTGGAAACAGGCCCTTCGGCCCAACTTGACCACATCGCCCAATGTGTCTCATCTCCACTAGTCCCACCTTGGTCCATATCCCTCCAAACCCGTCCTATCCATGTACCTGTCTAACTGTTTCTTAAACATTGGGATAGTCCCAACCTCATCTACCTCCTCTGGCAGCTAGTTCCATACACCCACCACCCTTTGTGTGGAAAAGTTACCCCTCAGATTCCTATTAAATCTTTTCCCCTTCACCTTAAATCAATGTCCTCTGCCCCTCGATTCCCCTACTCTGGGCAAGAGACTCTGTGCTTCTACCCGATCTATTCCTCTCATGATTTTGTACACTTCTATAAGATCTCCCCTCATCCTCCTGTGCTCCATGGAATAGAGTCCTATAACTCACATCCTCTAGTCCTGGCAACATCCTCCTAAATCTTCTCTGTGCCCTTTCCAGCTTGAAAATATGTCACCTAAAACATGGTGCCCAGAATTAAACACAATAATCTAAATGCGGCCTCACCAACGTCTTATACAACTGCAACCTCTAGTCCTGGCAACATCCTCGTAAATCTTTTCTGAACCCTTACAAGCTTTTCAAAAAAAGCTTTCAAAGGGCCCTTCAAGAAAAACCTTTCTGAGATGATAAGTGAATTCACAAGACAATTTAGCAATATGTGGCAAATCAATTGCTGGACACCATGAATGTAGTTCCGTGGTTGGAGTGTGCTGGTATATGTTTGTGGCATTTGGCATTTAATTCTCACAGCCTCTGGATATCATTGCAGGAATTCATGATCAAAGTGTTTTAGGATCCAACTAGCTTCTGATGTTTTCGACACAACCTTCCTTCCATCGTAAGACCAGAAGTGGATATGTTTTGTCTCGTTTATTGTCACGTGTACCGAGGTACTGTGAAAAGCTTTTTTTGTTGCGTGCTATCCTCTCAGCGGAGAGACTGTACATGATTACAATCCAGCCGTCCATAACGTAAAGGGAATAACGTTTAGTGCAAGATAAAGTTCGATAGAAAATAGTCCAAGGGTCTCCAATGAGGTACATGGGAGGTCAGGACCACTCTCTGGTTGGGTAGAATGGTTCAGTTGCTGATAACAGCCGGGAAGAAACTGAGGTTTGCGTTTTCACACTTCTGTAGCAAGGACAAGGACTTCTGTAGCGAGTGCAGCGTAGGTTCACCAGGTTAATTCCCCGGATGGCGGGACTGTCATATGCTGAGAGAATGGAGCAGTTGGGCTTATACACTCTGGAGTTTAGAAGGATGAGAGGTGTTCTTATTGAAACGTATAAGATTGTTAAGTGCTTGGACACGCTAGATGCAGGAAACATGTTCCCGATGTTGGGGGAGTCCAGAACTAGGGGCCACAATTTAAGAATAAGGAGTAAACCATTTAGAACAGAGACAAGGAAACACTTTTTTTCACAGAGAGTTGTGAGTCTGTGGAATTCTCTGCCTCAGAGGGCAGTGGAGGCCGGTTCTCTGGATACTTTCAAGAGAGAGCCAGATAGGGCTCTTAAAGATAGCGGAGTCAGGGGATATGGGGAGAAGGCAGGAACGGGGTACTGATTGTGGATGATCAGCCATGATCACATTGAATGGCGGTGCTGGCTCGAAGGGCCGAATGGCCTAATCCTGCACCTATTGTTTATTGTCTATTCTTTACAATTAAATGAAACACCTCAAGGTATAGAAAGAAGGAACTGCAGATGCGGCTTTACCAAGGAAAGACACAGAGTGCTGGAGTAACTTCAGTGGTTCACCTATCCATGTTCTCCACAGATGCTGCCTGACCCGCTGAGTTACTCCAGCACTCTGTGAAACGTCACCTGTCCATGTTCTCCACAGATGCTGCCTGACCCGCTGAGTTACTCCAGCACTCTGTGAAACGTCACCTATCCATGTTCTCCACAGATGCTGCCTGACCCGCTGAGTTACTCCAGCACTCTGTGAAACGTCACCTATCCATGTTCTCCACAGATGCTGCCTGACCCGCTGAGTTACTCCAGCACTCTGTGAAACGTCACCTATCCATGTTCTCCACAGATGCTGCCTGACCCGCTGAGTTACTCCAGCACTCTGTGAAACGTCACCTATCCATGTTCTCCACAGATGCTGCCTGACCCGCTGAGTTACTCCAGCACTCAAACACCTGCCATAGTTTACCACTAGAGCGAGCTCTAACACTGAACTATCCCGGAGCTTTTGCAGTACATGGCCACAAGATGGCGACCTTCACATCAAACTAAATTATATTGAAAGCTATAATTTTCAGAAATGGATCTCAACGACCGACAAAGTTCTGCCGAACTTGATGCCATATCGTTCTTTGACACCAATCGTTGAGGAATTGTTTCTGCCTGCACCTGCCCCACACAACCTCTCTACATCGGCAAGACCAAGCGCAGGCTCGGCGATCGTTTCGCTGAACACCTCCGCTCAGTCCGTCTTAACCAACCTGATCTCCCGGTGCCTCAGCACTTCAATGCCCCCTTCCATTCTCGATCTGACCTTTCTGTCCTGGGCCTCCTCCACCTTCTGAACCTTCTGAATTTGCTACCTCTATTGTAGTCCTTGATGGAAAAGCGTACTGCTTTCCTCTGTACCCCTTCTAGTTTGTTGATATGACCAGTTTTGTGTGGGTCCCAGGTGCATGAAGCGTATTCCAGTAAGGGTCGAACCAATGTTGTATGTGCTGTGGTTTTGACTTCCTTTGGGCAGAACCAGAGGTTTTGTCTAAGGAATCCTAGTGTCCGGTTGGCTTTATGCACCGTATTGTCCGGGTGTTCCCCCCACGAAAGCGTGCGATCAAGGTGAACTCCAAGGTATGGTTGTGAACCTGTACGATGAAGTATTTGTCCACAGAAAACGTAGTCTCGAGTAGGTGGTTTCTTCTTGTTTGAAATTACCATAATTGAGCATTTGGTTGGGTTGAAGCTCATCTTCCATGTGTTTTGCCATAATTCCAAGTCCTGTCCCATGGTAGGAGTTAATTCCAAGAGCTCTCCCGAGTTTGCCCTGATTTGAACTCGGAGATTTGCTGTAATGGTCGCTCGTCGGTACTCAGGGCTCTCGTGGACATTTTTCATGTTGAAAAATCTTCACGAGTCTTCCTGTGCTTACCTGCCGTTAGCGAGTCTTCCCGAGTACCTGCCGTTAGCGTTACGAGCCGCTAAGAGACGTCCCCGAGCTCCAACGTACCCGCTACGTTCATTCTCCGTGCTTACCACGAATTTGATTTTTTTTTAACTCAGGAGAGCTCTGGGAATGAACTTGTATGTGGGACAGGGCTATTAAGGACTTCTTGTAAGGAGTTCATATCCTCTACATCAGTGACAGGTGTATACACAAGACAATCATCTGCGAAGAGTCTTGTTTTACAATGTACGTGTTCAGGTAGATCATTAATGTACGTCGGGAACAACAGTGGCCCGAGGACCATGCCTTGCGGTACTCCTGACAGTACTAAAGAAATGTTTCCTTCACAGGCCACCCTCTGCATTCGGTTTGTGAGAAAGTCCCTAATCCAGTTATGTAGACTATTTCTGATGCCATAGTAATCCAGTTTTTCATGAGGAACTTTATCGAACGCTTTCAAAAAGTCCAGGATTGCCATATGTATAGATTTCCCCTTATCTAATTGTGATGTCATCAATAGTGACGACAAGTTGTGTTTCCGTTGCACGTTTTGCTCTGTCACCATGTTGTGAGTCCAGCAGTATCCCATTCTTTTTGAAATGGTCCGTGATGTGAGAGTGTATAAGGTGTTCCATGATCTTACATGTAACACTGGTGAGTGGAACTGGTCTGTAATTCTCAGGCGCAGCCTTATTGCCCTTGTTAAATATTGCACAGATGTTTGCTTCCTTGCACTATCGTGCTAGTGACCCACAACCAATTGAGGACTGGAATAAATCTGTGAGTATGAGTGCTATTTCTGATGCGAACATCTTTAGAAACCATGGTGGCAACTGATCAGGGCCCGCTGCTTTGTTTGTCATTAGGGTCTGCCGTTGTGTTAGTACTCCTGCCTCATGGATCACTAGTTCAGGGATATCCTACATGTTACTGGTTCCCATCGATGGAATGCATGACTTGTTTTCCCTCGTAAATACACTGGTGAATCGAGCACTAAGTGCTTCGTCCTTCCCTCTCCCGTCACTCACAGCTGTATGGTTCATAGAAACATAGAAATTAGGTGCAGGAGTAGGCCATACGGCCCTTCGAGCCTGCACCGCCATTCAATATGATCATGGCTGATCATCCAACTCAGTATCCCGTACCTGCCTTCTCTCCATACCCTCTGATCCCCTTAGCCACGAGGGCCACATCTAACTCCCTCTTAAATATAGCCAATGAACTGGCCTCAACTACCCTCTGTGGCAGAGAATTCCAGAAACCCACCACTGTCTGTGTGAAAAAAGTCCCTCTCATCTCGGTCCTAAAGGATTTCCCCCTTATCCTTAAGCTGTGACCCCTTGTCCTGGACCTCCCCAACATCGGGAACAATCTTCCTGCATCTAGCCTGTCCAACCCCTAAAGAATTTTGTAAGTTTCTATAAGATCCCCTCTCAATCTCCTAAATTCTAGAGAGTATAAACCGAGTCTATCCAGTCTTTGTTCATAAGACAGTCCTGCCATACCAGGAATCAGTCTGGTTCCTGGGTGTCTGCAACTCCCTTCTCTCCGTTACCCAAACGTTTCAGATAAGACCAACATTGCTTGACCTTTTCTTTCCTTTCTGTGGTAAGATTGTTCCACACAAAGTCTTGTTCGGCTTTCTTCAGAGCTTTCCTTTATTCCTTCTGGCAATTCACAAAGGAATCCCAATCTTCCTTGTCTTGTGTCTTCTCTGCTTTATTGTCTGCCCTCTGTTTCTTACGTCTGAGTCTGTGGCAATCTGATGTCTGATCTAGGTCAACAATAACTATGACACGGTCACTTCCACCTGCTTCCACCTTAGAACCCTGACCAAGACGGCCATTATTTGTGAATACCAAGTCTAAAATGTTACCTCTTCTTGTTGTTTAAGAAGGAACTGCAGATGCTGGAAAATCGAAGGTAGACAAAAGTGCTGGAGAAACTCAGCAGGTGAGGCAGCATCTATGGAGTGAAGGAAATAGGCAACGTTTCGGGTCGAGACGTTACCGGTTTCCTTCGCTCCAGAGATGCTGCCGCACCCGCTGAGTTTCTCTAGCACTTTTGTCTACCTCTCCTTGTTGGTTTATTCCCGTGTCAGAGTGAGGCCCACCGTATATTGGAGGAACAGCAACTCATATTTCGCTCGGGTAGTTTACACCCCAGCGGTATGAACATTGACTTCAGATAGCCCTTGCGTTCCCCCTCCATCCCCTTCCCCTTCCCAGTTCTCCCACTGTCTCCAATATATTCTATCTCTGTCTCACCCCCTCCCCTGACATCAGTATGAAGAAGGGTCTCGATCCGAAACGTTGCCATTCCTTCTCTCCCGAGATGCTGCCTCACCTGCTGAATTACTCTAGCATTTTGTGTCTACCTTTCATCTCCAAATACCTTAATTCCCCACTCTTGTCCAGTCCCTTCCCATCTACTACCTCAACTCTTCAATAACTTTCAATTCCTAATTCCCTTTGCCACATCTCTACCATGGACATCCATTCCCTCTCTAGACATGGCTTGGATAGAGTGGATGTGGAGAGCATGTTTCCACAGGTGGGCGAGTCTAGGGCTAGAGCTCACAGCCTCACAATTATAGGATGTTCTTTTAGGAAGGAGATGAGGAGGAATTTCTTTAGTCAGAGGGTGGTAAATCTGGAGAATTCTTTGCCACAGACGGCTGTGCAGGCTAAGTGGACATTGTTAAGGCAGAGATAGACACAGTAGATTATTGATTAGTACAGGTGTCAGAAGTTATAGGGAGAAATCTGGAGAATGAGGGTGAGGTGAAAAGATGGATCAGCCAAGATTGAATGGCAGAGTAGACTTGATGGGCCGAATGGCCAAATTCTGCTTCTATCTCTTATGACCTTATGATCTCTGCACCTCCATCCCCAACCAGGACAGTTTCAATGTCTTCCTGTTCTTCCTTGATCTGAGACTCAATCAGTTACTCCAGCACTGTGTGAAACTTCACCTATCCATGTTCTCCACAGATGCTGCCTGACCCGCTGAGTTACTCCAGCACTCTGTGAAACGTCACCTATCCATGTTCTCCACAGATGCTGCCTGACCCGCTGAGTTACTCCAGCACTCTGTGAAACGTCACCTATCCATGTTCTCCACAGATGCTGCCTGACCCGCTGAGTTACTCCAGCACTCTGTGAAACATCACCTATCCATGTTCTCCACAGATGCTGCCTGACCCGCTGAGTTACTCCAGCACTCTGTGAAACGTCACCTATCCATGTTCTCCACAGATGCTGCCTGACCCGCTGAGTTACTCCAGCACTCTGTGTCCTTTTTGGTAAACCAGCATCTACAGTCACTCACAACTTTGTGATTTTTTTTGATTTTACTAGGCAGCGGTAAGCGCTTTTGGTGTACATATGGAGCACATTCATTGGGAGGTTCCTTGCTTTAGTGTGTTACTGCTAAAACCTTCAGGAAATATCAAAGAATGTGAATAAGTCTGCAGTTGGCATTAAAATGAAACTACAAAGTGTAAAGGGCCTGTCCTACCAGCATCCGACTCCATGCGATGAGCGCGATCAAACTAGAAGCGGGGGCCACGCGGAGGTCGGGTGAGTGGCGCAACGCGGCGCAAAGTGAGGCGAACTTGGAGCAAAGTCTTAAAGGTAAGTTCGCCAGGACAGAGAGGGGCACAGAGGCACACACACACAGAGGGCCACGGAGCTACACACATAGAGGGTCACGGAGGCACCTACAATTAGGTTCACGGAGGCACGATGTCGAGGTGGTGTGTAATGTGTCGAGGCGACTGCGAGCCGACAAGCCGTTGCCGCGCGGAATTTTCGAACATGGTCAGTTTTTCGGAGCCCTGCGCGATGTTGGGACGAACTCCGCACAATTCCGCACGGCTCCGGTGATCGAAGTGGGACCGGCCTTGCGACGCCGGACGGCTCAAGGGACCACATTAGGTCGCGCTCATCGCATTGAGTTGCATGCTTGTAGGACAGGCCCTTAACGCAGGCTGTCAGAGTACACTGCGGGATAGAGATTGGCTGGAGCAATGGGCAGGGAAATGGGAGAGGGAGGTATTGTCCTTGGGAAGTCCAATGTGAGGGAAACATAGAGGAAGGAACTGCAGATGCTGGTTCACACTGAAGATAGACACAAAATGCTGGAGCAACTCAGCGAGACAGGCAGCATCTCTGGAGAGAAGAAGGGTCTCGACCCGAAACGTCGCCCATCCCTTCTATCCAGAGATGCTGCCTGAGTTAGACCATAAAACCTAGGAGCAGAATTTGGCCATTTGGCCCATCAAGTCTGCTTTTCCATTCGATCATGGCTGATCCATTTTTCCCTTTCAACTCCATTCTCCTGCCTTCTCCCCGTAACCTTTGACACCTGTCAAACCCGGTTTAGGAATAGCTACTTCCCCACAGCCATCAGGCTATTAAACTTAGCTCGGAACTCTGAACATTAATATCCCTCCATCTGTTATTTGCACTTTATTAATTTATTAATTACATAGAAACATAGAAATTAGGTGCAGGAGTAGGCCATTCGGCCCTTCAAGCCTGCACCGCCATTCAATATGATCATGGCTGATCATCCAACTCAGTATCACCAACCAGCCTTCTCTCCATACCCTCTGATCCCCTTAGCCACAAGGGCCACATCTAATTCCCTCTTAAATATAGCACTCCCTCTTAAATATAGCTGATTCATGTGTTAAATTCACGTGTGTATTTACGTATATAATTGTAGTCAATGCCTTCTATGTTCTGTTGTGCTATGCAAAGAAAGATTTTCATTGTCCTGTCAGGGACACATGACACTAAACTCTTTTGACTTTTGACTTTGACCTTCACATTCGGTGTTCTCCACGATGCGTGAGCACACGCATACCGCCACCTCCAGCGTGCAGCACCATAGTGTGTTATCATTTACACTATTACAGTATTCACAAACGCTGAGAATAAGTGGCAGGATGAAAGATAATTTACATTTTAGAAACTTAAAAAATGTGAACAGTTTCACCTTTGGGGCTTCCCTCCGTTGCCCTTGCACACCATTTAAAAGCACGAGGCAGACAAACAAAAATGCTGGAGAAACTCAGCGGGCGCACCAGCATCTATGGAGCGAAGGAAATAGGCGACGTTTCGGGCCGAAACCCTCAAGGAAATAGGCAACGTTTCGGGCCGAAACCCAGAAGGAAATAGGCGGCGTTTCGGGCCGAAACCCGGAAGGAAATAGGCAGCGTTTCAGGACGAAACCCGGAAGGGTTTTGGCCCGAAACGTTGCCTATTTCCTTCGCTCCATCGATGCTGCTGCACCCGCTGAGTTCCTCCAGCATTTTTGTCTACCTTCCATTTTCCAGCATCTGCAGTTCCTTCTTAAACATTTAAAAGCACATTGTCACCAAAAACTTGTAACACTAAAGCCCCCTGTCCCACTTTCCCGAGTTACTCGCAAATTCTCCCGAGTTTTCCCTTTGATTCAAACTCGGAGAATGTCCGTAGCGAGTCCGTAGATATATCGTAGCGGCTAGTTACGCCGGCCGTATGTACTCGGGGCATCGGGTAAGTCGGGACGTTTTTCCAGCCCGATAAAAAATGTCCACGAGTTAAACGATAGTCGGGAGTAGGAGTTCATAGATCACTACGAATAAACATCTGTGGAATTCTCTGCCACAGAAGGTAGTTGAGACCAATTCATTGGCTATATTTAAGAGGGAGTTAGATGTGGCCCTTGTGGCTAAAGGGATCAGGGGGTATGGAGAGAAGGCAGGTACAGGATACTGAGTTGGATGATCAGCCATGATCATATTGAATGGCGGTGCAGGCTCGAAGGGCCGAATGGCCTACTCCTGCACCTATTTTCTATGATTCTATGACAAAAATCTTGATTTTTTTTTTTTAAGGTCCTTTCCACTCGACAGAGGACTCGGGAAAGTGGGACAGGCCCTTAACTGGCCTTCTGTCGGAGTTAGTTCCTAAATCATTACATATAAGGTTCAATAGCATTAATTTAGGTCAAAGTAAATTGAAGTGGCTTTCTTGTTAAGAATCAACAGCCCGTATCAATAAATATATAAAACCTAAACTTGCAAAATAAAATGGGCAAAAAGCTGTACACATTTTGAAACAAAATTCATCCCTTATAACCATATAACCATATAACAATTACAGCACGGAAACAGGCCTTCTCGGCCCTTCCAGTCCGTGCCGACCATTTATTTTCCCCTAGTCCCACCTACCTGCACTCAGACCATACCCCTCCATTCCCTTCCCGTCCATATACCTATCCACTTTACTTTTAAATGTTAAAATCGATCCTGGCTCCACCACTTCTGCAGGAAGATCATTCCACACAGCCACCACTCTCTGAGTAAAGAAGTTCCCCCTCATGTTACCCCTAAACTTCTGTCCCTTAATTCTCATGTCATGCCCTCTTGTTTGAATCTTCCCTACCCTCAATGGGAAATTGCTTTCTTAATATAGAGTTCGGCATTGTGCGCGGTTCTGGAGGTTCACCATGTCTCTACGCGCATTAGAAGATATTAACTTTAAGAAGGGATTGGACAAATTTGCGCTGACCTTTCTGTTTCGAGGTAAACAGCGTTGCACTTGTTCACCTGCACGGTCATTGCTTCAGATAAGGCAGTAGATATTCACTTGTAGTAAACCCTGCTCCACAACCAAGAGCCAGATAAGCCTGTCGGCAAGTAACGAGTCTTAGATTTATCTTTGGAGGCTTATGCCTTAATTCTGCTCTGTATCCAGATTGGAAGGCCAGCGACTGATGTCACTATTTGTAACATTGTAACATTAAAACTATAACAAATGTGAGCTTTTCAGTAATTACATAAAATGTGTCACCATTTTTGGAGGCACGGTGGCGCAGCGGGTGGAGCTGCTGCCTCACTGCGCCGGAGTTCGATCCCGGCCTCGGGCGCTGCCTGTGTGGAGTTTGCACGTCCCCCCTGTGACCGCGTGGGTTTCCTCCGGGTGCACCGGGTTTCCTCCCATATCCCAAAGGCGTGCGGATTTGTAGGTTAATTGGCCCTCTGTAATTCCACCCCCCCTAGTGTGTAGGGAGTCCCCTGTTCGAGTATCTGAATGGACTGTTCCTCAAGTTTTGGCTCCACTTTAGTCCGACACTATTGATTTTTGGGCACCCGGTACAGAGGGGGGAGGTTGGGTCGGGAGGGAGGAGGGGGTCTCCCTGTCGGTCTGCTCCTGGGCCTGGCCAAGATGGCCTTTCGCGGGTCCAGGCAGCGGCTAGTCGACGGCCGCACAGCGGTCGACTGCCTGCCCCTTTTCCGGGGTTACGTCCGTGCTCGCGTGTCCCTGGAGAGGGAACACACATGCGGTGTCCACAGGGACTGTGGACGCTTTCCATGAACGCTGGTCACTGCAGGAGGTCGAATGTATTATTGATAAAAATGTTCATATTTTAATTTGATAACTTTCTTTGTGAAATGCCAATATAGCCATTCTCTGATCGTGTGACTACTTTGTATTTGTTTGTTCTGAATAAAAGCATTTTGTAAAAAAAAAAAAAAAAAAAGTGTGTAGGGAGTGAATGAGAAAGTGGGATAACACAGAACGGGTGATCGATGGTCGGCGTGGACTGGGTGGGCTGAAGGGCCTGTTTCCACGCTGTATCTCCAAACTAAACCTCGCTTGCCAGGAGAAGACAGCAGAACACTTTACGTATGTGCTGTATATGATCACTGGCTGTTAGCTACACTACTTCGGAATTCAACAGCCTCAGTCCAAGTGGGACAGGGGCTTAAGGCTGAAAGGCCATTCAGCCCTTCGTGCCAGCACTGCCATTCAATGTGATCATGGCTGATCATCCCCAATCAGTACCCCGTTCCTGCCTTCTCCCCATATCCCCTGATTCCACTATCTTTAAGAGACCTATCTAGCTCTCTCTTGAAAGTATCCAGAGAACCGGCCTCCACCGCCCTCTGAGGCAGAGAATTCCACAGACTCACATCTCTTTATGTGAAGAATTGTTTCCTCATCTCCGTTCTAAATGGCTTACCCCTTATTCTTAAACTGTGGCCCCTGGTTCTGGACTCCCCCAACATCGGGAACATGTTTCCGGCCTCTAGCGTGTCCAAACCCTTAATAATCTTACATGTTTCAATAAGATCCCCTCACATCCTTCTAAACTCCAGAGTATACAAGCCCAGCCGCTCCATTCTCTCAGCATATGACAGTCCCGCCATCCCGGGAATTGCTGGTGAATTCCCTGAATAACCTGGTGAACCTACGCTGCGCTCCCTCAATAGCAAGAATATTGAGAATATTGTGGTACTGATTTGTGGATGATCAGCCATGATCACATTGAATGGCGGTGCAGGCTCGAAGGGCCGAATGGCCTACTCCTGCACCTATTTTCTATGTTTCTATGTTACTTAAAAATAGAAGAAACAAACTATTAATGACATTCAAGTTTTAGCCAGACAGGGAGTATCATGAGAATCAGAATCAGAATCAGAATGCCTTTTATTGTCACTATACACATGTACAGTGAGATTAAAAACTGCTCCTACTATGTATATAGCGCTACAGTTTCTGCGGCGCTATATACATATCTATAAAAAGACAATGGATAATAGAATGGATAATAGGATTCCTATATCCAGTATGGGTTACAGTTACAGTACAAATTACAGTGGGTGGGTAGATGGAAGTCCGGGGGTTAGGCTGTGAGTCAGTGCATGTGTGAGTTCAGGGAGATGATGGATTTTGGGAAGAAACTGTTCTTGAGTCTATTTGTCCTTGCGCTGATGCACCTATAGCGCCTCCCTGAGGGTAGCAGGTTGAACAGGCCAAATGCAGGATGGGAGCTGTCCTTGATAATGTTCTTCGCCCTGCTGAGGCAGCGGGAGGTGTAAATGTCCATCAGAGAGGGGAGAGGGCAGCCGATGATCTTCTGTGCTGCCCTAACTACCCTCTGAAGCCTCTCCCTGTCTGCCATGGTGCAGCTGCCGTACCACGCTGTAATGCAGTATGTCAACAGGCTCTCAATGGACGAGCGGTAGAAGGTCAGCAGCAGGTTGGAGTCCAGGTTGTGCTTCCTGAGGACCCTCAGGAAGTGCAGCCGCTGCTGAGCCTTCTTGATGACCGCTGTGATGTTGTCTGTCCAGGAGATGTCAGCGGAGATGAGGACACCGAGAAACCGGAAGGTGTGGACCCTCTCCACACACTCGCCGTTGATGTATAAGGGGGCTAAGTCGGTGCTGTGCCTCCTGAAGTCGACAATGAGCTCTTTGGTTTTCTTGGTGTTCAGAGCCAGGTTGTTTTCTGAGCACCAGGCTGTCAACTTCAGGACTTCCTCTCTGTAGGCTGCCTCATCTCCCCTTGAGATGAGTCCGACTACTGTAGTGTCGTCGGCAAACTTGACGATTCGGTTGTTGTTGTGGGCCGGGCTACAGTCGTGGGTGTAGAGACAGTATAGGAGGGGGCTTAGCACACAGCCCTGCGGGGAGCCGGTACTCAACATGCGAGTGGAGGAGAGGTGGAGGCCGAGTCTCACAGTCTGGGGCCGGTTGGTGAGGAAGTCCTTTATCCAGGCACATGTGAGAGTGGGGAGGCCGAGAGTGACCAGTTTGTCGATGAGAATGTCCGGAATGATAGTGTTGAAAGCTGAGCTGTAATCCACAAAGATCATTTAATTCAAAGCTAATTAAATTAATTGGCTTTTGTCTGGTAACCAGCGAATGTCTGACATTTCCAAAAATATAGCTTCTTGAAGGCAGTTCCGCACTGGTACAGATTATGCAGAAGGCTTTGCAGATTCTGAAGGTTATGTTAAATTTGAGCTATGCAATCATCGACTCAGTTTCTTCTTAAATTTCATTGCCTTTAATCCTGTTTTCTTCAGTTTTTCAAAACAACTGTCTTTTCCAATCTGCTTTAAATCAATTACCAAAGTTATTAAGTACGCAGATGCTAAAACTGTTGTAAGGTTATTCCCGTTAACAATTCGACCAAAAATAGGCACAAAGAGCCAGAGTAACTCAGCGGGACAGGCAGCATCTCTGGAGATAAGGAACGGGTGATGTTTCGCATCAAGATCCTTCTTCAGACCCAGTTAGCACAATTTAAACTGAAGTAAATCCTCCGTCATTTTCGCCACCTCCAACATGACCCCACCACTGGCCGCATCCTTCCTTCCCCTCCCCTTTCGACTTTCCCCAGAGACCGTTCCCTCCGTAACTCCCTGGTCAATTTGTCCCTTCCCACCCAACCCCCCCCCCCCCCTCCCCTGGCACTTCCCCTTGCAGCCGCAGGAAATGCTACACTTGTCGCTTTACCTCCCCCCTTGACCCCATTCAAGGACCCAAGCCGTCTTTTCCAGGTGCGGCAGAGGTTCACCTGCACCTCCTCCAACCTCGTCTATTGCATCCTTTGCTCTAGATATTAGCTTCTACATCGGTGAGACCAAGCGATCGCTTCATCCAAAACCTCCGCTCGGTTCGCAATAACCAACCTGATCTCCCGGTGGCTCAGCACTTCAATTCCCCCTCCCATTCCAAATCCGACCTTTCTGTCCTGGGCCTCCTCCATGGCCAGAGTGAGTCCCACTGCAAATTGGAGGAGCAGCACCTCATATTTCGCTCGGGCAGTTTGCACCCCAGCGGTGTGAACATTGACTTCTCCAATTTCAGGTAGTCCCTGCTTTCTCCCTCCTTCCCCTCCCCTTCCCAGCTCTCCCACAGCCCACTGTCTCCACCTCTTCTTTTCTTCCTCCCGCCCCCCACCCCGACAACAGGATCTCGACCAGAAACATTGCCTTTTTCCCTACGCTCCATAGATGCTGCCTCACCCGCTGAGTTTCTCCAGCATTTTTGTCTACCTTCTGATTTTCCAGCATCTGCAGTTCCATCTTTTAGATTTAATCTGAAGTTATTTGTTTTAGGAGGATGTTATTAAATGTGCAGTCATAATTCCATATACAAAGATGCTAAAGGACGTCACGGAGCATGGAAACAGGCCCTTCAGCCCAACGTGCCCACACCGACCAACGTGCCCCATCCATCTATCCTAGTCCCAGTTGCCCGCGTTTGGCTCACAATCCCTCGAAACCTTCAACATCCTCGTACCTGTCCAAATGTCTTTTAAATCTTGCTATTGCACCTGTCCCAACTACCACCTCCAGTCAAGGTCGGCACAACCTGCTGGAGTAACTCAGCGGGTCGGGCAGCATCCCTGGAGATACAAGGCAGGTGATCTTTGGGCTAGGGACCTTACCAGCTGAGTTACTCCAGCACGTTGGATCTGTTCATAGATCGGTGGTTAGGCCACAACTGGAAACCTGAGTGTTGCCTTAGTGAGAGAGAATTAAGGCTGTGGAAACAAGACTGTGTTGCTTAACAGAAAGATGCCAGGTTAGGATTTTATACCCTTGAGCGGAGATTTTAATGCTTACAAAAATATCCATGAGCACAAACAGAGATTAAGGAAGCTTTTTAAAAGCTTTTCTGCACCACTGAAGATTTTCTTGGGACGAGGTTACCCGGGCTCAGACTGGGCATGTAGGGTAGCAACATTGTGCAAAGATAGACACTAGGTGCAGGAGGAGGCCATTCGGCCCTTCAAGCCAGCACCGTAATTCATTGCGATCAAGGCTGATCGTCCGCTATCAATAACCCGTGCCTGCCTTCTCCCCATATCCCTTGACTCCACTAACCCCCAGAGCTCTATCCAACTCTCTCTTAAATCCATCCGGAGACTTGGCCTCCACTGTCCTCTGTGGCAGGGAATTCCACAAATTCACAACTCTCTGGGTGAAAACATTTTTTCTCACCTCAGTCTTAAATGACCTCCCCTTTGTTCTAAGACTGTGGTCCCTGGTTCTGGACTTGCCCAACATTAGGAACATTTTTCCTGCATCTAGCTTGTCCAGTCCTTTTATAATTTTATATGTTTCTATAAGATACCCTCTCATCCTTCTAAACTCCAGCGAAAACAACCTAGTCTTTTCAATCTCTCCTCATATGACAGTCCCGCCATCCCAGGGATCAATCTCGTGAACCTACGCTGCACTGCCTCAATCACAAGGATGTCCTTCCGCAAATTAGGAGACCAAAACTGTACACAATACTCCAGATATGGTCTCACCAGAGCCCTATACAGCTGCAGTCCTACTGACCCGCTGTGTTACTCCAGCACTCTGTGTCTTTTTACCAACATCTGCAGTTCCTTGCTCCTGTACCTCTAGTTTAGCTCTTGTCTGTAATGGGTAACCATTTCTGTGACCTGTTATTTACACCACTGCTCTTCTCAGTCCATTGTTTGTAGACATTGCTTCCTGCTTTACCGAGACTGATGTTGTTTTTCTTTGCTAGGAAACTGGTACGGGATCCTGGAAGGAATCGGTGTGATGGCCGTGATCACCAACGCCTTTGTCATTGCCATCACCTCCGACTACATCCCTCGATTTGTGTACACGTATAAGTACGGACCTTGTACGGACCAGGGATACACTGATGAGAAGTACTGCAACACCTTGTATTTTTGCACACAATTGCACCATTATAGTCTGCGTTAATCTGAAGAAGGCTCCCGACCCGAAACGTCCCCTACCCATGTTCACCACAGGTGCTGCCTGACCCGCTGAGTTACTCCAGCACTCTGTGAAACGTCACCTATCCATGTTCTCCACAGATGCTGCCTGACCCGCTGAGTTACTCCAGCACTCTGAAACGTCACCTATCCATGTTCCCCACAGATGCTGCCTGACCCGCTGAGTTACTCCAGCGCTCTGTGAAACGTCACCTATCCATGTTCTCCACAGATGCTGCCTGACCCGCTGAGTTACTCCAGCACTCTGTGAAACGTCACCTATCCATGTTCTCCACAGATACTGCCTGACCCGCTGAGTTACTCCAGCACTCTGTGAAACGTCACCTATCCATGTTCTCCACAGATGCTGCCTGACCCGCTGAGTTACTCCAGCACTCTGTGAAACGTCACCTATCCATGTTCTCCACAGATGCTGCCTGACCCGCTGAGTTACTCCAGCACTCTGTGAAACGTCACCTGTTCCTCCTCTCCAGAATACCATAATATCTGATAATTCGCACCCTTAGTAATTGGCACCATTTGAAAAATCACTTCTTTTTGGAGAGAAGGAATGGGCGACGTTTCGGGCCGAGACCCCTCAAGCCGAAACGTCACCCATTCCTTCCCTTCACAGATACTGCCTGACCCACTGTGTTACTCCAGCACGTCGCGATAATCATACAGCAGGGATCAGGCCCCGTGGCCCAAACTTTGGCTTTTCCCGCAAGTTTAGTTGCAAATTTTGTTTTAGTTTATTTTTTAATTCTAGAGTTACAGGCCCTGCAGCCCACGGCATCCGCGCCGACCAGTGGTCGCCCCGTACACTTGCTCTGTCCTACACACTGGAGACAATTTACAGAAGCCGTTCTTTGGAGTGTGGGAGAAAACCCACTTGATCACGGGGAGAACGTGCAAACACCGTACAGACAGTGCCCGTAGGCAGGATGGAACGCAAGTCTCTGGCGCTGTGAGGCAGCAACTCTACCGCTGTGTCACCATGCTGTCCTTTAAAACAATTAATTTGTTCAGAATAATGACATTCAGCTTACATGACAAGACAAAAACAGTCATCAGATTGATTAGGAGGACTGGATGTTACAATCCCTAAGGTTTTTCACTACAATTGACATTTGTGGGGGTGGCCACGAGGTGATTTTGCTGCCAATCAGACACACCTTCAGTTGTGTACCTCAACGTCACTGGGTGTTTCATTTCGGCCTTTTATCACAAGACCCCCTCAGTGGAGGCAGGCCCACTGCAGGGTGATCAGACCGGGGTGTGTGTATCATGGTGAGCCTCTAGATGGTCACAGGGCAGCCCAGACAGCATCTTCTCTCATCAGCCACAGCCAGTGACTGCTCCATTTGGTATGTTAGCATTCACAGCAAAAGGATTTGAGTATAGGAGCAGGGAGGTTCTACTTCAGTTGTATAGGGTCTTGGTGAGACCACACCTGGAGTATTGCATACAGTTCTGGTCTCCAAATCTGAGGAAGGATATTATTGCCATAGAGGGAGTTCAGAGAAGGTTCACCAGACTGATTCCTGGGATGTCAGGACTGTCTTATGAACAAAGACTGCATAGACTCGGTTTATACTCTCTAGAATTTAGGAGATTGAGAAGGGATCTTATAGAAACTTACAAAATTCTTAAGGGGTTGGACAGGCTAGATGCAGGAAGATTGTTCCCGATGTTGGGGAAGTCCAGGACAAGGGGTCACAGCTTAAGGATAAGGGGGAAATCCTTTAGGACCGAGATGAGAAGGAATTTTTTCACACAGAGAGTGGTGGGTCTCTGGAACTCTCTGCCACAGAGGGTAGTTGAGGCCAGTTCATTGGCTATATTTAAGAGGGAGTTAGATGTGGCCCTTGTGGCTAAAGGGATCAGAAGGTATGGAGAGAAGGCAGGTACGGGATACTGAGTTGGATGATCAGCCATGATCACATTGAATGGCGGTGGAGGCTCGAAGGGCCGAATGGCCTACTCCTGCACCTATTGTCTATGTGTCTATGTTTTCTATTTGGTTTTTTTCCTTCCATCTTCCTCTCCACCGCTGACTGTGGCTGGTTGGGCTGTGGACCCGTGTCCGTTGGTGGGACAGTACTTGGTTGAGCTTCTCCTGGGGTGCTGATACCCTGTGGACTGTGGTGGTTAACCTGCCACTGGGCTTCACTCCACTGATTCTGTATCTGTATCTCTTTTAAAAGTGTATAAGAAAAGAGTTGGTCTTGCATGGGGAATCTCGTAACGCCCTTGTAGGTTTGTGAGGTGCTTAACTCCGCAGCCCAGAGGTTAGGTAGTAATGAATAAATGTCTATTACCACTGGTCTGTTAGACAATAGACAATAGGTGCAGGAGGAGGCCATTCGGCCCTTCGAGCCAGCACCGCCATTCAATGTGATCATGGCTGATCATCCCCAATCAGTATCCCGTTCCTGCCTTCTCCCCATATCCCCTGACTCCGCTATTTTTAAGAGCCCTATCTAGCTCTCTCTTGAGAGTATCCAGAGAACCGGCCTCCACCGCCCTCTGAGGCAGAGAATTCCACAGACTCACAACTCTCTGTGTGAAAAAGTGTTTCCTCGTCTCCGTTCTAAATGGCTTACTCCTTATTCTTAATCTGTGGCTCCTGGTTCTGGACTCACCCAACATCGGGAACATGTTTCCTGCCTCTAGCGTGTCCAAGCCCTTAACAATCTTACATGTTTCAATGAGATCCCCTCTCATGATTCGCTTTCTTCACTGCCTGCTGTACCTGCATGCTTACTTTCATCGACTGATGTACAAGGACCCGCAGATCCCGTTATACTTCCCCTTTTCCCAACTTGACGCCATTTAGATAGTAATCTGCCTTCCTGATTTTGCTACCAAAGTGGATAACCTCACATTTATCCACATTAAACTTCATCTGCCATGCATCTGCCCACTCCCCCAACCTGTCCAAGTCACCCTGCATTCTCATAGCATCTTCCTCACAGTTCACACTGCCACCCAGCTTTGTATCATCTGCAAATTTGCTAATGTTACTTTGAATCCCTTCATCCAAATAATTCATGTATATCGTAAATAGCTGTGGTCCCAGCATCGAGCCTTGCGGTACCCCACTAGTCACTGCCTTCCATTCTGAAAGAGACCCGTTAATCCCTACTCTTTGTTTCCTGTCTGCCAACCACTTCTCTATCCATGTCAGCACTCTACCCCCAATACCATATGCCCTAATTTTGCCCACTAATCTCCTATGTGGGACCTTATCAAATGCTTTCTGAAAGTCCAGGTACACTACATCCACTGGCTCTCCCTTGTCCATTTTGCTAGTTACATCTTCAAAATATTCCAGAAGATTAGTCAAGCATGATTTCCCCTTCGTAAATCCATGCTGACTCGGACCGATCATGTTACAGCTATCCAAATGTGCGGCTATTTCATCTTTTATAATTGACTCCAGCATCTTCCCCACCACCGATGTCAGGCTAACTGGTCTATAATTCCCTGTTTTCTCTCTCCTGACTTTCTTAAAAAGTGTTCTAACCTGTATCATTATCATAAAGGAAACCTGCTACAGGACTTAAAATGTGCTGTGAAGTTCTGTTCTGGAGTAACTCAGCGGGTCAGGCAGCATCTGTGGAGAACATGGATAGGTGACGTTTCACAGAGTGCTGGAGTAACTCAGCCACTCACTCATCTCTCCGCTACCTTCTGCCCGATGGCAGCGGAGAGATGAGTGTGTGGCCAGGATGGTGTGGGTCCTTGATGATGTTGGCTGCCTTTTTGAGGCAGCAACTGCGATAGATCCCGTCGGTGGTGGGGAGGTCAGAGCCGATGATGGACGGGACAGTGGTCACAACTTTCTGCATTCTTTTACGCTCCTGGACGCTCAAGTTGCCGAACCAAGCCATGATGCAACCGGTCAGTATGTTCGCTACTGTGCACCTGTAGACGTTCGAGAGAGTCCACTTTGACAAACCGACTCTCTGTAATCTTCTCAGGAAGTAGAGGCGCTGATGTGCTTTCTTTATGATTGCATCAGTGTTCTGGGACCAGGAAAGATCTTCAGATCTTCAGTCAGAAGAAGGGTCTCGACCCGAAACGTCGCCTATCTCCTTCGCCCCTTAGATGCTGCTGCACCCGCTGAGTTTCTCTAGCCTTTTGTGTACCCAAGATCTTCAGAGATGTGCATGCCCAGGAATGTGAATCTGTTGACCCTTTCCACCATCGTCCTGTTGATATAAACGGGATTGTGGGTCTCTATCCTACCCCTTTCAAAGTCCACAATCAGTTCCTTGGTTTTGCTGGTGTTGAGGGCCAGGTTATTGTGCTGGCACCATATGGACAGTCGCTCGATCTCTCATCTATTCTCTGACTCGTCCCCATCAGTGATACGTCCCACAACAGTGGTGTCGTCAGCGAACCTGATGATGGAGTTCACACTATGTCCGGTTACGCAGTCATGAGTATAGAGTGAGTACAGCAGGGGGCTGAGCACGCAGCCTTGAGGTGCTCCCATGCTGATTGTTATTGAGGCTGACACATTTCCACCAATACGAACAGACTGTGGTCTGTGAATGAGGAAGTCGAGGATCCAATTGCAGAGGGATGCGCAGAGACCCAGTTCTGCGAGTTTGGTAACCAGCTTGGAGGGGATGAGTGTGTTAAATGCCGAACTGTAGTCAATGAATAACAGGTGAATTATGACGGGTCAGGCAGCATCTGTGGAGAACATGGATAGGTGACGTTTCACAGAGTGCTGGAGTAACTCAGCGGGTCAGGCAGCATCTGTGGGGAACATGGATAGGTGACGTTTCACAGAGTGCTGGAGTAACTCAGCGGGTCAGGCAGCATCTGTGGAGAACATGGATAGGTGACGTTTCACAGAGTGCTGGAGTAACTCAGCGGGTCAGGCAGCATCTGTGGAGAACATGGATAGGTGACGTTTCACAGAGTGCTGGAGTAACTCAGCGGGTCAGGCAGCATCTGTGGAGAACATGGATAGGTGATGTTTCTGGTCGGGACCCTTCTTCAGATGGAAGATGCTCTGCGTTTGAATCTTGGCGTATGTTCAAACACATTAGTGAGATTGGACAAATAGAGTACACTCCACTGTGAAGGTGAACATTTATATAATGGTTGAGCAGAGATATCCATTACACTCGGAGAGAAAGGGCTTGGATTAGTTGAACATGTGTTGGCATCAAATAATAATTTACTAGAAACATTTGTCCAGCTACATATTTAAAGGGATTTGTACATTATTGCTGTTTACCAATCAGCATAAGTAAAGGACTAACAAGTGAATGGACAACATTGTGAGTTAATCCTTTCAGCATTTAAAACTTGTGATTTAGGATAGGCGCAGAGTAATGTAAAGCATAATTAGATTAGTTTATTGTCACGTGTACCGGGGTAGAGTGGAAAGTATTTAAGAATAAGGGGTAAACCATTTAGAACGGAGACGAGGAAACACCTTTTCCACACAGAGAGTTGTGAGTCTGTGGAATTCTCTGCCTCAGAGGGCGGTGGAGGCCAGTTCTCTGGATACTTTCAAGAGAGAGCTAGATAGGGCTCTTAAAGATAGCGGAGTCAGGGGACATGTGGAGAAGGCAGGAACGGGGTACTGAACCGGGCATGATCACATTGAATGGTGGTGCTGGCTCGAAGGGCCGAATGGCCTACTCCTGCACCTATTGTCTATTGGAAAGCTTTTGTTGCGTGCTATCCAGCCGGCGGCAAGGCTGTATATGATTACAAGAGGAACATGACAAGAGCAATTTTGGGCCCCGTATCTGAGGAAGGATGTGCCGGCTCTGGAGAGGGTCCAGAGGAGGTTTACAAGAACGATCCCAGGAATGAGTGGGTTAGCAAATAATGAACGTTTGACAGCGCTGGGCCTGTACTCGCTGGAGTTTAGAAGATTGAGGGGGGACCTCATTGAAACGTACAGAATAATGAAAGGCTTGGATAGAGTGGATGTGGAGAGGATGTTTCCACTGGTGGGAGAGTCTAGGACTAGAAGTCACAGCCTCAGAATTAAAGGGCGCTCTTTTAGAAAGGAGGTGAGGAGGAACTTATTTAGTCAGTGGGTAGTTAATCTGTAGAACTCATTGCCACAGAGGGCTGTGGAGGCCAAGTCAGTGGATATTTTCAAGGCAGAGATAGACAAATTCTCGATTAGAACGGGTGTCAAGGGTTACGGGGAGAAGGCATGAAAATGGGATTAGGAGGCAGAGATCAGACATGATTGAATGGAGGAGTGGACTTGATGGGCCGAATGGCCTAATTCTACTCCTATAACTTGTGGACATGATTAAAATTGATCCATTTACAGTTAATAGATACATGATATGGGAATAATGCAAAATGAATAGTGTTATTGCTCACGGAAAAGTGACATTTATTTTCCTTTCAGATGTTTGACCGGTTACGTGAGCGGGAGCCTGGCTTATTTCAACAAGAGTGAGTTTGGCACTCACGACACCGGCTACTGCAGGTAAACAGCATCGTTTAGTATCAGGTAGGCACAATAATGCTGGAGTAACTCAGCGGGGCAGGCAGCATCTCTGGAGAGAAGGAACGGGTGACGTTTCGGGTCGAGACCCTTCTTCAGACTGAGAGTCAGGGGAGGGGGGAGAGTGGGAGGGGCAGAGGGGAGAGGGGCAGAGGGGAGAGGTGAGAGAGGGGGAAAGGGGGGAGTGGGGAGAGGGGAGGAGGGAGTGGGACAAGGGAAAGGGGGAGAGTGGAGGAGGGGAGGGGAGAGTGGAGGAGGGGAGGGCAGATGGGGGAAGGGGAAAGGGGGAGAGGGGAAAGGGGGAGTGGGAAGAGGCAGAGAGGGGGAGAGAGGGAGATGGGGGAAGGGGGAGAGTGGAGACACAGACGGAGATGTGGAAGGGTACAAAGAGACTGCAAGGTGTGGAAAGAACAGATCAAGGCAGACCAAGGTTCATTATCAGGGGTTACACAAAAAGCTGGAGAAACTCAGCGGGTGCAGCAGCATCTAAGGAGCGAAGGAGATAGGCGACGTTTCGGGTCAAGACCCTTCTTCAGAAACCCACTGAGTTTCTCCAGCTTTTTGTGTAACCCTCGATTCTCCAGCATCTGCAGTTCCTTCTTTAACACAAGGTTCATTGTCAGCTGAGGGGAAGGTGACAACGAGGCGTGCAATCAGTAAAACAGGGAAACTAGTCGGAGAACGAGGGTGGGGGAGGGGCGGCAGTGAAACTTGTCTCTATTTTCCCACTCCCGAATTTCAGTCAGATGAAGTATTCCAACCCAAAGCCTAGAGACAGGGAAGGGTAAGGTGTGGAATCTTAGGGGATCTTATTGAAACATATAAGATTGTTAAGGGTTTGGACACGCTAGAGGCAGGAAACATGTTCCCGATGTTGGGGAAGTCCAGAACCAGGGGCCACACACAGTTTAAGAATAAGGGGTAAGCCATTTAGAATGGAGACGAGGAAACACTTTTTCACACAGAGAATTGTGAGTCTGTGGAATTCTCTGCCTCAGAGGGCGGTGGAGGCCAGTTCTCTGGATACTTTCAAGAGAGAGCTAGATGGGGCTCTTAAAGATAGAGGAGCCAAGGGATATGGGGGGAAGGCAGGAACGGGGTACTGATTGGGGATGATCAGCCATGATCACATTGCATGGCAGTGCTGGCTCGAAGGGCCGAATGGCCTCCTCCTGCAACTATTGTCTTTTGTTTAAGACACTGAAGCCAATGAAACTGCAAACCTGTGTAGGGATGAACTGCAGACGCTGGTTTAAAGTTTAAACTGAAGACAGACTCAAAAAACTGGAGTAAATTGTTAAGTGACTTTGGCCCGCTGAGTTACTCCAGCTTGTTGTGTCCGTCTTATCCTGCAACCTGCACGTTAGAGTGTGGGGGGGAAACCGGAGCATCCGGATGAAACCCACGCAGGTCCCATGGAGAACGTGCAAACTCCACGCACACAGCCAGTATCAGAGGTCCAGATGAATGAATGAATGAATACGTTTATTGGCCAAGTATTCACATACAAGGAATTTGCCTTGGTGCTCCACCCGCTAGTGACAACATGACATGCAGTGACAGTTAGAAATGACACATAAAACATTAAACATTAATAATAAAACAGTATTGATTAAACATGTGCATTAAGTAAAATACCAGCGCAAAAGGAAGCTACAGATTGTTGTATTATTGAGTAGCTGTCAATCTTAAGGAGCAAGAGGCTCTGTAAGATGAAGTATTACTGAATCGCTGATTATTGGGGTATAAATATATCTGGTTAAACACCACCCCTATGTGTGGGGAGAGAGTCCGTATATTACATAGTGTAAGAGTTCACGGCCACACCCGCCTGCCGAAATAAAGATTTTAATACTTGATTAGTAGTTTTATTGCGTTTTTGTCTGTTTGAAGTAAAAGGAACTGTAATGCTACTCGTGGACGGAACCAGGGTCTCCGGCACTGTGAGGCAGCGGCACTACCCGCTGTGACACCGTGTCACGGTGTAACCTCCCGCAGCCACCATTTTGACTCTTGTGGAAGCTGATAGTTTCTTTCTGTTTTTGAACCTCAAGGTACAGAGATTACAGGGCTCCTCCGTGGGACCCTAACCGATACGAGGTCACGCTACAGTTCTGGCACGTCCTGGCGGCGCGATTGGCTTTCATCATTGTGTTTGAGGTCAGTGCCACAATTCACATTTCCACAACACGGCGCTTGTGCTGGGGAAACGATGGCAGGTTAGTTTAGTTTAGTTTAGTGATACGGCGCGGAAACAGGCCCTTCGGCCCATCCAGTCCGTGCCGACCAGTGATCCCCGCACACTAACACTATCTTACACACACTAGGGACAATTTACACTTATACCAAGTATACAAACCCAAGCCAATTAACCTACAGATTTGCCCGTCTTTGGAGTGTGGGAGAAAACTGAAGATCTCGGAGAAAGCCCGCGCACGTCACGGGGAGAACGTGCATACTCCGTACAGACAGCACCCGTAGTGGCGATCGAACCCGGGTCTCCAGTGTTGCAAGCGCTGTCAGGCAGGAACCCTACCGCTGTGTCACTGTGTACAGAGATACAGCACAGAAACAGGCCCTTCAGTCCACCGAGTTCGCACTATCCTGCACACACTAGGGACAATTTCACATTTACACCAAGCCAATTAACCTACAAACCTGCATGTCTTTGGAGTGTGGGAGGAAACCGAAGATCTCGGAGAAAACCCACGCAGGTCACGGGGAGAACGTACAAACTCCGTACAGGTATCACAGTACCTCTAACTACACTAAATAGCACTGCATAGGAACAGGCCCTTTGGCCCACAAGGTCTGTGCTGAATCCAATGCCAAATTAAACTAATCCCATCTGTTTGTGCATAATCCATATCCCTCCATCCCCTGAATATCCATGCACCAACTAAAAGCCGCTTAAATGCCACCATCATATCTGCTTTCACCACCACCCATGGCAGCGTATTCCACTCATTCACCACCCTCTGTGTAACACCCTGCCTTGCACAACTTCTTTAAACTTTCCCCCTCTCACCTAAAGGCGACTCTTTACACACAGAGGGTGGTGGGTGCAGGGAGCGAGCTGCCAGAGGAGACAGCTGTTGAAATGATCAGACTCACACATAGTGATTAGAATCCATAGTCTTTTATTAGCAACTCTGCGGAGGAAACACTAAGTGCTTTCATCTCCATGCAGTCAGCTAGTCTCACTAGAGAGAGAGAGAGAGAACTCACTATCAAGTCTGTCAGCAGATCAGGAGTATGAGTGACATAAGAAACATGCACCATGCTTAATCTGTGTGATAACGCATATATATATATATATATATAGTACTAACACACTAACCTACAGTAGCTGAGGCAGGGACTAGAACAGCATTTAAAAGGCATTTGGACAGGTACATGGTTTGGAGATGTTGAGAGGGATATGGGCCAAACACAGGCAAACACAACTAACTTAGATAGGGCAACTTGGACAGCATGGAAGAGTTGGGCTGAAGGGCCTGTTTTCACAGTGCAGTTTTACTCCATCAATGGCTTGTTAGTTGGGGCACGTACTATAACAGCATTTGGACCGGTACATAGACAGACAATGTGCCAGAGGAAGTGGTTACAGGCAGATACTTATAACATAATTTAACACACATTTAGACAATAGACAATAGGTGCAGGAGTGGGCCATTCGGCCCTTCGAGCCAGCACCGCCATTCAATGTGATCACGCTGATCATCCCCAATCAGTACCCCGTTCCTGCCTTCTCCATGAATTCCAGACTCACAACTCTCTGTGTGAAAAAGTGTTTCCTCGTCTCCGTTCTAAATGGCTTACTCCTTATTCTTAAACTGTGGCCCCTGGTTCTGGACTCCCCCAACGTCGGGAACATGTTTCCTGCCTCTCGCAGGTCCAAACCCTTCATGATCTTACATGTTTCAATAAGATCCCCTCTCATCCTTCTAAACTCCAGAGTATACAAGCCCAGCCGCTCCATTCTCCCAGCAAATGCAGTCCCGCCAGGTGGGGCACATAGATAGGAAAAGTGAAGACAGATATGGGCCAAATGTGGGCAGGTGGGACTAGTATTAATGGAGGTACTTTTGGCCGACGTGGGCAAGTTTGGGGCCGAAGGGCCTGTGTTTCCCGCGCCGTGTCACGTCTGTGGCCCCATTTTATCCTTTTCTTCCATTTCAGCATTTTGTGTTTGGCTTCAAGGCCTTCATCGCCTACCTGATCCCCGACATGCCCAAGGACCTGTGCGACCGGATGCGTCGGGAGAAGTACCTGGTGCAGGAGATGATGTACGAGGCGGAACTGGAACACCTGCAGAAGGAGAGGAAGCGGAGCGGCAGTCGATACCACGAATGGCCTTAGCATGACGAATGCAAACACTGACCAGATCATTGCGATGGGACTGTACTGCTATGGAGCCGTCAGCTAAGCTGCACAAGTTCTTGCAAGTTTTTTTAATGTCTTATATATATATAAATATATATATATATCTATATATATCTATATATGTATATACAAATATACATACACTTTTATAATTATAAAGACCTCAAATGCATGTTTTCAAAAGATCAAAGAGTTGAGTGCTGAATCTGATTTGGGATTTTAAGTCTGTAAGTCTGGTCGTTCAGGAAAGCTGCTGCGAACCGCGTGACAATTTTAGTGTTTAATTTAATTCTCGAGAATTGCCACAAAAAGATGAATGCAAGTTCGCTGGTCGGGTTTGGTTGGTCCATTTTTACCAAAGAACAACTTGTCTATTTTCAAGGCTGGACCCCTGTTTGTTTATGGTGGAGATTGACAGGTTCTCCCCTGTTGCTTTTCCGAGCCTGTCCTGCTCTCCAACACCCCCCAGTTCAATCGTCACCTCGGGCACTGCCTGCGTGGAGTTTGCACGTTCTCCCCGCGTGATCGCCTCCAACAGGAGGCAAAGAAAGACCCACGGAGCCGATCCCTGGCAAGATACTGACGTTTGCTCGTTCACCCTATACACCAACGCAATCTGTGAATGAGACAAACAGTAAAGTATTAAATCAAGAACCCCGTGCCAAGTATCAGGGAAATGCCTTTCCAAGAATACTTGATTCTCTGTGCATAGAGTAATATGGAACAGTGGGGCAGCCGGTACAGCCGCCGCCTCACGATGCCAGAGACCCGGGTTCCATCCCGACGCTGGGCACTGCCGGTGTGGAGTTTGCACCGTTTCTCTGTGACCGCGTGGGTTTCCTCCGGGTGCTCCGGTTTCCTCCCACGTCCCAAAGACGTGCGGGTTTGTAGTTCAATTGGCCCTCTGCAAATCGGCTCCGATTGGGGTGGGTCACGGGAGCCACCTTGAACGGGTGATCGATGGCCGGCACGGACTCGGTGGGCCTAAGGGTCTCGGAAACTAAAAAGCTAAGAGGAGTGGGAATGAGCATAGGCACAAAGTAGTTAGCAGGTCCCGCACTGAATACTTGCATTCACCCACAAACATACTCAGCTGATCAAAAATCCTAAAATCATGGCCAGAATTTTAGCTGTGTATTAAAAAGTTAAAACGGCAAAAGCTAATGTGACCTATTGGTTATCAGAGTAAGTTTACAAATTACTTTTCCCTCAGACTTTCGATTTGGCATCTCTATTTGTGTTTTCCGCTGTGCCTTTGATTTTAGTGGGAACACGTGTACCAGCTGTCCACTTGTTTAATGATTGGCAAAATGTCCAAACCGTGTTACAAAGTTGGCTAAATCAACGCACAGTCTTGTTACAATATCTTCAACTTCCGATGCAGTTTGGTGCATGTAAATGCATTTCGCTCATCGGCTTTGGGAGGGGGTGGGTGAGGGACTGCAATGTATCCAGTGGCAAATAATCCAACTCCTGCCAACTCGTGACCGACCGATCACCGGTTCTACCCGACGCTGCAAGTGTGCAGTCAGCTGCTCAAATTTTGGTTCATTTTCTAACACGCGAGGGTTTGAGGCGTTAAAACAGGCAGCTCGATACATAACTAAGTGACGTACAATGCGCAGGAAATAATGCGATGAATTCCCCACTGCCTGAACCCCATCGAGATGACCAAACGGGATGAGAAGAACAGAGCGTCTCAGGAACCCGTAGTTTGTTCCCAGCGTAGCCCGCCACCCTGCAGCCAACATCAGTGGGTGGGGGTGGTCGTTTCAAGTGACCTTGTGTGGCCTCTGCTTTTTCTCTGAGCTCGTCGGAGCAGGTAGACGCTGTCAGACCTGGCGTTCTGCCCAGACGCAGTTCGTACCTGGTCTCGAGTGCAGGAGAGTTTACATTTGAGACTTTTGCTCTCTTTATAATGACTTTTTATTCCTGGCTTGGTTGAAAATATCGGACCTCCATTTTCCTGCTTTAAGGGTGTTGGAATGTGCGAGCTCGTTTGCATGTTACACCTGCGCCTTTCCTCAGCCAATATATGTTGTGATGTGCAGAGTTACACATATATATCAATAGGCACTCTGTGGCATGTTTCCTGATTTGATTATATCTCCGCTGTAAATGGCCTGTGATTTACAGAGTAATGGATAGTTTATAATGGATGAAGGTATAGATAGTCTATATTGGGATTCCCTTTCTGAACGGCTCATGGATTATAAAGGTCTGTTGTAAGACTACCAAATCAAATTTTAAGGAGGTGTCTATCCACCGTCATGCTAGAAGGTCTTATCTTATCTTACGTCCAAAATCAATGCAGAGTTAAAATAACGCAGCGGTCTATATAATGCAACAAATTTGGATGCATTGTTGGTGGCATGGTCCTTAAAGACATTGATTTATCCATTGACACGTTTGATCAGTAGATGTTCAGTGCAATTAAATTGTTTACTATGCAGTTCGAAGGATTGTATGTCACTGATCGGCCTTATGTATTATAGGAATCTGAACACCTTAAGCAGTACTTTGATCCCAAAAGATACCTGTTGCTTGGATGTATAATTGCAAGAAATGTCCTCAAATAAATGCCTTTTCTGTAAATGGGTCTGCAAAAATAAAGACAATGCGCTCAAATATCATGATTGCATTCATGAGCTAGGCATTGTTATTAACAATGATATGATGTTTTACTTTCTTATGTATTCTCACCGTAGATTTCATGCACCGTGTATGTTTAAAATGATTTTTTTTCTCACTGCTCGAAGCATCAGATTTGTGTTTACGTGACTATGCATCTCCCTGAATGGTTTCAGTTGTCGGCTGCACCACTTGCGAGTAAAAATGCCAGTGGAACTGGTTTATGGGATGGGCAGAAAGGAACTGCAGGTGTTGGTTTAAACCGAAGATAGGTACAAAATGCTGGAGGAACTCAGCGGGACAGGCGGCATCTCGGGAGAGAAGGAACGGGTGACGTTTCGGGTGGGGACCCTTCTTCAGACTGGGAGTCAGGGGAGTGGGGGACGAGAGACTACTTTCACTGTCCTCCAGATTGAACGCCTTGTTCTCACCTTCGCCCCTCAGCTAACAATGAACCGTTCTCCATTTTCTTTCATCATCGTCTGCTTTGATTTGTCCTTTTCACACCCTGCAATCTCTTTGTATCCCTTCCTTATCTCTGTGTCTCCCTCTCCCCTGACCCTCAGTCTGAAGACGGGTCTCGACCCGAAACGTCACCCATCCCTTCTCTCCAGAGATGCTGCCTGTCCCGCTGAGTTACTCCAGCTTTTTGTGTCTATTTTTGGTTTACGGGTTGTTACAGGATCTACCCTTGCCTTGTGAAGATATCACTTCCATCCAACCATGTAACCAATGAGCAGTGGAAAGATGGGCCTGTTGTGAATTTGTCCAACTGATTAACATCTACATGTGGTTTACGATGCCATATATCCTTTAAAAATTGGGTCAGAAGAAAATGATTGATAAGATACAACCCGGAAATTAAGTTTAGGATCCATAAGCGGAAATAATCCACCTCGCTCACCTGTTTCTTTCTTAAGTCCACAGGAGAAGCAATGACATTTTACAAATGAAAAGATTTCAGGCTTCTGTAAAATCTCCATAAACTGTGCTTAAGGTGATGATGTTTCCTCACCGATTCTGTAAGCAGCAAGTTCCTGTACCAAGCTGCTGGAGGAACTAGTTGAGGCAGGGACTGTAGACAATAGGTGCAGGAGTAGGTCATTCAGCCCTTCGAGCCAGCACCGCCATTCAATGTGATCATGGCTGATCACCACAATCAGTACCCCGTTCCTGCCTTCTCCCCATATCCCCTGACTCCGCTATCTTTTAGAGCCCTATCTAGCTATTGCAACATTTAAGAGACATTTGGATTGGTACATTTGATAGGACGGGTTTAGAGGGATATGGGCCAAACACAGGCTGGTGGGACTAGTGTAGGTGGGGCATGTTGGTCGACGTGGGTCGGTTGGGCTGAAGGGCCTGTTTCCACGTTGTATACCTTTATATTTATCCCTCCTTGCTATTGAGGGAGTGCAGCGTAGGTTTACACGGTTAATTCCTGGGATGGCGGGACTGTCATATCCTGAGAGAATGGAGCGGCTGGGCTTGTACACTCTGGAGTTTAGAAGGATGAGAGGGGATCTCATTGAAACATATAAGATTGTTAAGGGTTTGGACACGCTAGAGGCAGGAAACATGTTCCCGATGTTGGGGGAGTCCAGAACCAGGGGCCACAGTTTAAGAATAAGGGGTAAGACATTTAGAACGGAGACGAGGAAACACTTTTTCTCACAGAGAGTGGTGAGTCTGTGGAATTCTCTGCCTCAGAGGGCGGTGGAGGCCGGTTCTCTGGATACTTTCAAGAGAGAGCTAGATAGGTCTCTTAAAGATAGCGGAGTTAGGGGATATGGGGAGAAGGCAGGATAGAACTGCCACATAGTGCCAGAGACCCAGGTTCAATCCTGACCTCGGGTGCTGACTGTGTGAAGTTTGCACGTTCTCACTGTGACCTCGTGGGTTTCCTCCGGGTGCTCCGGTTTCATCCCATGTCCTAAAGACGTGCGGGTCTGTGGGTTAATGGGCCCTCTGTAAATTGTCCCCTAGTGTGTAGGGAGTGGATGAGAATGTGGAATAACATAGAACTAGTGTGAACAGGTGATCAATGGTCAGCATGGACTCAATGGGCCGAAGGGCCTGTTTCCATGCTGTATTTCCAAAACTAATAACCCAAGTAAAAAGTAAACTCTCACAGTGACAAACATTTCTTTGATTGTTATCTGAAGCCATCTCCATGCTGTATTCCTGATCATTATAAACTTCAGAGAAATATTATGTCAATTAATAATATTAGTAATATTAGCAATACCAGTGTAAAGTCATGCTCATATTTTAATAATGTTGATAAAGACAATATAAACATGTTCATAAGTTCTATGAGTAGAATTCGGCCATTCGGCCCATCAAGTCCACACCACCATTCAATCATGGCTGTTCTAACTCTCCCTTTCAACCCCATTCTGCTGCCTTCTCCCCATAACCCCTGACACCCGTACCACTCAGATATTATTATAGTGTAGGATTGTGCAGTTAGGGACTTGTTTCCATGCTGCATTTATAAACTAAACATTTCATTGTACTCCCAATGCCCTAAATAAAGCAGGGTTTGGACCCGAAACGTCACCCATTCCTTCTTTCCAGAGATGCTGGGCAGGAAGGAACTGCAGAAGCTGCTTTAAACCAAAGATAGACACAAAAAGCTGCATCTGTGGAGAGAAGGAATGGGTGACGTTTCCGGTCGAGGACCCTTCTTCACTGGTTAGGGATAAGGGAAACAAGAGATATAGATGGCGATGTAGAGAGATAAAGAACAATGAATTAAAGATATGAACAAGAAGGGTCTCGACCCGAAACGTCACCCATTCCTTCCCTCTGGAGATGCTGCTTGTCCCGCTGAGTTACCCCAGCTTTTTGCGGCGTCTATCACATGTCTTTATCATTCTGTTAAGAGTACGGGCGGGCTAAGATATTTGGGGTCGAAGAGACAGCGTCAGCTGGAAAGAATCAGGCTGGGGCGATGTCCCAGCTAGAGGAACTACAAAGCAACTTTACGGGTGCACTCAATCTGTTTCTATATGTCCCTATTTAGCTATAGTCTTCCCACCAAAACGTCACACTGTCCCTAATTGGAGTTCATCTCGGTGGCCAAGTTCAGAACGCAGTTTACAAATGAAAGGAATGTACTCTGTTCTCAGGAACCCTTGCTGAACCCTCGTGAATACTACTCCAGCGAATGCCCAGATATATTTTGACAGCTAAATTGCTCTGTATTTTGTATTACTGAATAACCCCATGCTGCATGTGACTTATATTTACACGTTTTGCTACTGATATGATGATTGATAGCCAGCTCATTTTTGAAACAACGCTTGCAGAAAATGGTTGCTGATTCGGTTTAGAGACCGAATCATTTTTGAGTTTTTATTTTTCAGTTCCCGGGCGTTGTGGCATGTTTTAACAAACTTGTTTCATTATGACGTGGCAGTGTTGAGATCAATACTAAAACTGGTGCTGAAGTAGCTGGCTGTGATTCCCACGCCTGCTGTCTAATGTAATGGTGTTTGCTCATTCACCGTATATCCCTTCCAGCACAGTTTCTGCCCTGACTCAGCGTTTATAGTATTTGTGTCTCGATCAAGAGGCCAAGAACCAAGATACTGTCTTGTTTTACTGTAACAAATTCCTGTTCTGCGAAAAATGTGAGATTATTACTCTGTGAGGCTTTTTTTTCGGACCAGTTATGTTTTAATGTTCAGCAACCAGTTTACAGTGTTTGCCTGAAGCAACGAACATACAACCTTTTACATGTGTGTGTGCGTGTGTGTGTGTGTGTGTGTGCCTGCATGTGTGTGCGCGTGTGTGCGTGTGTGCGCATGTGTGCGTGTGTGTGTGCGTGTGCATGTGTGTGTGCGTGTGTGTTTGTGTGCGTGTGTGTACGTGTAAGTGTGTGCGTGTGTGTGCTTGTGTGTATGCGCCATGCGTGTGTGTGTGCGCCATGCGTGCACTCGTGTGAGCACGTGTGTGTGCATGTGTGCGTGTGCGGGCATGTCTGCGTGTGCATGTACATTTAAAAGACCTGAAGCATAAAATAGACAGAAAGTATTGATTGATACTTGCTTGGGCCTGTCATGTAATATTTTAAAATGCTGTGTTTAATTTTGTAAGATTTACATGTATTGGCTGTACTATACAAATTTGGATATCAGGATTTTCATTAAATTAATAATTGTATGCACTTTATTGTTTGTATTCATTGAGTGCCGCGCAGTTTGTGCAATGGAAATGATGACGGTACGGGCGCAAGTGGTAGTGCCGCTGCCTCTCAGCGCAAGAGACCCAGGTTCGATCCTGACCTCGGGTGCTGGCTGCGTGAAGTTTGCACGCTCTCCTTGTAACCACTTCGGTTTCCTCACACATCCCAAAGACGCGCCCCTCTGGGTTTGTAGTTCAAGTTCAAGAGGTCAAGAGAGTTTATTGTCGTGTGTCCCTAATAGGACAATGAAATTCTTGCTTTGTTTTAGCACAACAGAACATAGTAGACATGAATACAGAACAGATCAGTGTGTCCATGTACCATTATATACACACATGAATAAATAAACTGATAAAGTGCAAATAAACAGATTATGGATTATTAATGTTCAGAGTTTTGTCTGTGCCAAGTTTAATAGCCTGATGGCTGTGGGGAAGTAGCTATTCCTGAACCTGGACGTTGCAGTCTTCAGGCTCCTGTACCTTCTACCTGAAGGTAGCGGGGAGATGAGTGTGTGGCCAGGGTGGTGTGGGTCCTTGGTGATGCTGCCAGCCTTTTTGAGGCAGCGACTGCGATAGATCCCCTCAATGGAAGGAAGGTCAGAGCCGATGATGGACTGGGCAGTGTTTACAGCTTTTTGTAGTCTTTTCCGATCCTGGGCACTCAAGTTGCCGAACCAAGCCACGATGCAACCGGTCAGCATGCTCTCTACTGTGCACCTGTAGAAGTTAGAGTCCTCTTTTTTTTTCTCTGTTTATTTTTGTTAGAAGTAAGTACAATAGTGTGGTACTTGAGTACCTAATACATATTCCATTCTTGTACAACTTCGTATTTTTGATTTAATAATAAAAGAACAGTGAGAGAAAAAAGAAATAAAGAGTGTGGGAATAGATAGAAAAGTAGAGAGAGACAGATAGCAAAATAAATAAAGGGCAGAGATGAGAAGCTGAAAAGATTGAAATAGAAGGAGAAAGTAAAGAAAAGAGAGATTAGGACAGATCCACCTATTTCGTATTTTTGCCCATCCGTCACCCAGTTCTAAACCATTTAATTTCTAAGGTTATGTTATGTTGCACCATATGCTTGTAAAAAGTTGATAAAAGGAGACCAAGTCTTTAAGAATTGGCCAACTTTGCCTAATAGGAGAAATCTCATTTCTTCAAGATGTAGTGTTCAGACATATTTGAAATCCACATTTTAAATGTTGGCGTGGCTGCGTTTTTCCAAAATTTGAGTATAAGTTTTTTTCTGTTATTAGACCGTAATTAAGAAAAGCTTCTTGGAATATAGTTAGTGTACTTCCCTCTTCCGTTGATCCAAAGATAATCAGTTCTGTATTGGGGTTCAATTTTGTGTTAAATAGTTTTGTAAAAATTCCACAAATTTCATTCCAGAATTTATACAGTTTTATACAAGAGACAAAGGAATGTGCTATAGTGGCATTTTGAATTAGACATTTGTCACAGATGGGGGAAACATTTGAGAGAGTACTCCTTGACATACCGACTGTCCGTAATCTTCTCAGGAAGTAGAGGCGCTGATGAGCTTTCTTAATAATTGCATCAGTGTTCTCGGACTAGGAAAGATCTTCAGAGATGTGCACGCCCAGGAATTTGAAGCCCTTGACCCATCGACCAGTTGATATAAACGGGACTGTGGGTCCCCATTCTCTCCTTTCCAAAGTCCACAATCAGTTCCTTGGTTTTGCTGGTGTTCAGGGCCAGGTTATTGTGCTGGCTCCATTTGGTCAGTCGGTTGATCTCACTTCTATACTCTGACTCGTCCTCATCAGTGATACGTCCCACAACAGTGGTGTCGTCAGCGAACTTGATGATGGAGTTCGCACTATATCTGGCTATGCAGTCATGAGTATAGAGTGAGTACAGCAGGGGGCTGAGCACGCAGCCTTGAGGTGCTCCCGTGCTGATTGTTATCGAGGCAGACACATTTCCACCAATACGAACTGACTGTGGTCTGTGAATGAGGATGTTGAGGATCCAATTGCAGAGGGATGCGCAGAGACCCAGTTCTGCGAGTTTGGTAACCAGCTTGGAGGGGATGATTGTATTAATAGCGATGTTACAATACTTACCTTCAGCGGCGCTGCAGTTGTGCCACAGAGACCCAGGTAAGCCTCACCAGGTGCCGTCTGTGTGGAGTTTGCACGTTCTCCCAGTGACCTGCGAGGGTTTCTCCAGGTGCTCTGGTTTCCAGCCACGCTCCAAGGAAGTGCAGGTTTGTATGTTAATTGGCTTTGGTAAAGATTGTAAATTGTCCCCAGTGTGTGTGGGATAGTGTGAGCGTGCGGGGACCGCTGGTCGGTGCGGACACGGTGGGCCGAAGGGCCTGTTTCCGCGCTGTATCTTTAAACTAGAATAAAGGAAATCGAAGCCAGAAGTGGATCGATCATCAGCGTACAGATTTATTACATGTTTTGGTTCTGCTTTTCCCCAACAGATTGTCCATCCAAGCTGCGTGCGGATCGATAGCTCGTGTTCCCATTGGGAATGGAGTGCCGGAGAAAGTCAGACCTGCGGAGTAGGTATGGAACTCACTGCTTTAGTTCGCTTCAGTTTAGTTTAGTTTAGAGATACCGCGCGGAAACGGGACCTTCAGCCCACAGGGTCCGCGCCGACCAGCGACCCCCGCACACTAACACTACCCTACACACACCAGGGACAATTTACAATTTTTACCGAACCCCGACAAACCTGCACATCTTTGGAGTGTGGGAGGAAACCGAAGATCTCAGACAAAACCCACGCAGGTCACGGGGAGAACGTGCAAACTCCGTACAGACAGCACCCGTAGTCAGGATCGAACCTGGGTCTCTGGCGCTGTGAGGCAGCAACTCTACCGCTGCGCCACCGTGTCGCTTTGTTAGTGAAAATACTGGACGGAAGGTTGTAGAAATAAGGAACTGCCGATGCTAGTTCACACAACCAAGCACAAAGTGCTGGAGTAACTCAGCGGGTCAGGCAGCATCTGTGGAGAACACGGATAGGTGACGTTTCACAGAGTGCTGGAGTAACTCAGCGGGTCAGGCAGCATCTGTGGAGAACATGGATAGGTGACGTTTCACTGAGTGCTGGAGTAACTCAGCGGGTCAGGCAGCATCTGTGGAGAACATGGATAGGTGACGTTTCAGGTCGGGACGTTTCGTTAGTCTAATTATTGGGGGACGGAAAGAAAGCTGGGGGAGAGGAGAGGCAGCACAAAGGGTGATGGGTAACAGGCGAGGGATTTTGCTCAGTTGGTACCTACTAAGGGCAGAGACTAAAACAGAAGGTGTGAGACAATAGGATGGAAGAGTTGCAAATTGTGAAGCTAGAGGAGAGGATGTAGGAAATGGGGGGCACAGTGGTGCAGTGCAGTTCCAGGGTAGGTTCTACCCTATCTACACCTCTCATCATCGGCAGTCAATCGAAACGAGTATGACTGTCCTCTCGTGGAGGACGCCCGTCCGTGACTTTGTTTAACGTGGGGAGACTGGTGCACAGACAGCCACCCCACGGTCCTTGACAGATCTGGGTCAGGATCCAGTGGCATGGAGTCCAAGACGACCGGAGACCCTTTTCTGCTGCAGCCTTCATCCGCCTTCCCAGTCGTTGTGACGCTCCACTAAGGTCAGCCATCGTCCTCCGCCTGTTCCACCGTTGAGGTCTTGGTTGGATCGCTCTTTGTCAGGGACCTCCCCCTCGACCTTACCGCCATGGGTGGCCCTACCAGGAGCATCGCTCCAGACGGCATCGCTCTCAGGATCTCAGGACCACACAAGCTTCTCCACCGCGACAAGGTGACAATCCACGGAGAAGAATGTACTTTGATCAGGTCTCACCACAATCCCTGGCTTTCCAGAGAAGATGATCCAAGTCTATCCAACCCCCAGCTCAACCTGGATCTTGGGCAACTTACAACCCAGCAATATGGAGGAGAGACAAAATGCTCAGTGGGTCAGGCAGCATCTCTGGAGAGAAGGAACGGGTGATGTTTCAGTTCGAGACCCTTCTTCTTCATACCTTTTATTCATTGTTCTTTATCTCTCTGCATCACCGTCTATATCTCTTGTTTCCCTTATCCTTAACCAGTATAAAGAAGGGTCCTCGACCCGAAACGTCGTCCATTCCTTCTCTCCAGAGATGCAGTTCCTCCAGCTTTTTGTGTCTAACTTTGGTTTAAAACAGCATCTGCCGTTCCTTTCTCCACAATACTAAATCGTACTGCCCCTGCACTTTTGGATAGAAGGAATGGGTGACGTTTCGGGTCGAGACCCTTCTTCAGACTTATTTAGGGCATTGGGAGCACCATAAAATGTTTGGAGTTGATAGATGCAGCACGGAAACAGGTCCCTGGCTCCCTAATCAACTGGAAGTCTGAAGAAGGGTTCCCACCAAAAACGTCACCTATCCCTTCTCTCTGGAGATGCTGCCTGACCCGCTGAGTTACTCCAGCATCTTGTGTCTATCGGAGCTAGAAGTTTGTTCAAAGTTGAGGACATGTTGAATGTTCAGTGTTTCTTTGTGCGTGCAGAGATAACTCGGTACATGCCATCTTTCAGGGAACACAGCCAGTTGGCACGACTGAGACCGGATCAGATGCCATGGAAACCCAACAGAAGTAACCTTGTTGGCTCAAAGTAAGTGACGCAAAAAACATTGTTACCGTCATTTATGTAATAATGTCAGCTGTCTCAGTATTATTTGCTCTTTTTCGCTGGAAGTAATTTAATCTTACTGTGTAGCTGGTTACTATCATCTCACGTTACCTGTTCACTCCAAGATGTTTGCTAACAGATTCAGCAAGTGAGATGGTGATGAATATCTGTGGCCACATCTTAGCAGGAAGTTTAAATCGATAACTGGGAATTATAGACCAGTTAGCCAGACATCGGTGGTGGGGAAGATGCTGGAGTCGATTATAAAAAATGAGATAGCCGCACATTTGGATAGCAGTAACAGGATCGGTCCGAGTCAGCATGGATTTACGAAGGGGAAATCATGCTTGATTAATCTTCTGGAATTTTTTGAAGATGTAACTAGAAAAATGGGCAAGGGAGAGCCAGTGGATGTAGTGTGCCTGGACTTTCAGAAAGCATTTGATAAGGTCCCACATAGGAGATTAGTGGGCAAAATGAGGACACATGGTATTGGGGGTAGAGTGCTGACATGGATAGAGAAGTGGTTGGCAGACAGGAAACAAAGAGTAGGGATTAACGGGTCCCTTTCAGAATGGCAGGCAGTGACTCGTGGGGTACCGCAAGGCTCGGTGCTGGGACTGCAACTATTTACAATATACATCAATGATTTGGATGTAGGGATTCAAAGTAACATTAGCAAATTTACAGATGACACAAAGCTGGGTGGCAGTGTGAACTGTGAGGAAGATGTTATGAGAATGCAGGGTGACTTGGACAGGTTGGGGGAGTGGGCAGATGCATGGCAGATGAAGTTTAATGTGGATAAATGTGAGGTTATCCACTTTGGTAGCAAAAACAGGAAGGCAGATTACTATCTAAATGGCGTCAAGTTGGGAAAAGGGGAAGTACAACGGGATCTGGGGGTCCTTGTACATCAGTCTATGAAAATAAGCATGCAGGTACAGCAGGCAGTGAAGAAAGCGAATGGCATGTTGGCCTTTATAACAAGAGGAATCGAATATAGGAGCAAAGAGGCCCTTCTGCAGTTGTACAGAGCCCTAGTGAGACCACACCTGGAGTATTGTGTGCAGTTTTGGTCCCCTAATTTGAGGAAGGATTGAGGGAGTGCAGCGTAGGTTCACAAGGTCAATTCCAGGGATGGTGGGACTGTCATATGCTGAGAGAATGGAGCAGCTGGGCTTGTACACTCTGGAGTTTAGAAGGATGAGACAGGATCTCATTGAAACATATAAGATTGTTAAGGGTTTGGACACGCAAGAGGCAGGAAACATGTTCCCAATGTTGGTGGAGTCCAGAACCAGGGGCCACAGTTTAAGAATAAGGGGTAAGCAAATTAGGATGGAGACGAGGAAACACTTTTTCTCACAGAGAGTTGTGAGTCTGTGGAATTCTCTGCCTCAGAGGGCGGTGGAGGCCGGTTCTCTGGATACTTTCAAGAGAGAGTTAGATAGGGCTCTTAAAGATAGCGGAGTCAGGGGATATGGGGAGAAGACAGGAACGGGGTACTGATTGGGGATGATCAGCCATGATCACGTTGAATGGCGGTGCTGGCTCGAAGGGCCGAATGGCCTACTCCTGCACCGTTATCTATTGTCCATTGTCTATCCCTCGTCGACATCGTATGGATTTATTTTTAATTGGAACAAGGAGACAGGAAAATACTTTAAGAAAGAACTGCAGATGCCGGTAAAATCAAAGATAGACACAAACGCTGTGACTATAAAATCTTTAAGTTTTCTGTCCAGAATTCACTGTGTCTAGTTTAGAGATACAGCTGGCAAACATGTACAAGCCGAGTCGCAGCCGACCATCGATCACCAGTACACACTAGTTCTACGCCATCACACTGCCACAGCCTTCAACCTCCACTGTTTGTATCGATCTGACCAGGTCTTTCTGGATATATTTGACTAAAAATACACTGAGTGCTGGAGTAACTCAGCGGGTCAGGCAGCATCTGTGGAGAACATGGATAGGTGATGTTTCACAGAGTGCTGGAGTAACTCAGCGGGTCAGGCAGCATCTGTGGAGAACATGGATAGGTGACGTTTCACAGAGTGCTGGAGTAACTCAGCGGGTCAGGCAGCATCTGTGGAGAACATGGATAGGTGACGTTTCACAGAGTGCTGGAGTAACTCAGCGGGTCAGGCAGCATCTGTGGAGAACATGGATAGGTGACGTTTCTGGTCGGGACCTTGAGGGGTAGGAGGGAGAAAACAACTGGAGGAAAGGCGGGAATGGGACAAAGCATGGTGAGTGATAGGTGGATAAGGTGAGGGTGGTTTCTGATAGGCAGACGGTTGAACAAAGGTCAGAGATGAATAGACAAGGATAGAAGAGGTGTGAACAGTGAAACCAGAGGAAGGAATACAGATGGAAGGAGATGGCGGGGGGAGGCAGGAAGGGAAGAAATGGGTGTGAGTCCATAAAACATAGGAGCAGAATTAGGCCATTCGGCCCATAAAGTCTACTCCGCCTTTCGATCAGTGCTGATCTATCTCTCCCTCCTAACCCCATCCTCCTGCCTTTTCCTCATAAACGTAGAAAATTAGGTGCAGGAGTAGGCCATTCGGCCCTTTGAGCCAGCACCACCATTCAATATGATCATGGTTGATCATTAAAATTCAGTACCCCCGTTCCTGCTTTCTCCCCATATCCCTTGATTCCTTGTGTAGGAAAGAAATGCAGATGCCGGTTTAAATCGAAGGTAGGGTCTGAAGAAGAGTCTCGACCTGAAATGTCACCCATTCCTTCTCTCCAGAGATGCTGCCTGTCCAGCTGAGTTACTCCAGCATTTTGTGTCTCCCTTGATTCCTTTACCCCAGGAGCTAAATCTAACTCAGTCTTGAATATATCCAGTGAATTGGCCTCTACTGCCTTCTGTGGCAGAGAATTCCACAGATTCACAACTCTCTGGGTGAAAAGGTTTTTCCTCATCTCAGTCCTAAATGGTCTGCTCCTTATTCTTAAACTGTATGACCCCTGGTTCTGGACTTCCCCCAACATTGGGAGCATTTTTCCTGCATCTACCCTGTCTAATCCCAGAAGAATTTTATATGTTTCTATAAAATCCCCTCTCATCCTTCTAAATTCTAGTGAATACAAACCCTCCATCCCCTTTATCTCTTCTTCATACCTTACACTTCTTGCATCTCCAGAGATGCCGCCTGTCCCTCTGTATCTCCCTCTCCTCTGCTTCTCAGTCTGAAGAAGGGTCTCGACTTGAAACTTCACCCATTCTGTCTCTCCAGAGATGCTGCCTGTCCCGTTGAGTTGCTCCAGCATTTTTTTGTCCACCTTTGGTTTAAACCAGCACCTGCAGTTCCTTCCTACTCTATCTGTGGGGCTGATGGTACTGACATCCAGCTGCTGTCCATGGTGCTGAAGTATACCGGAAGCCAGGTGCCCGTGGGACTAGTGTCCCTGTATCCAGCCGCTGTCCATGGTGTCCTATGTACCTGCATCCAGACACTGTCCATGGCACTGATGTGTCCTAACATCACACAGTGTCAAATGTCAGGAGTGTTTTATTGTCATTTGTCCCGGACAGAACGATGACATTCTTACTTACAGCAGCACGTTCAATGTGTGTGTATGCATGTATACATATATATTCAATGTGTGTGTAGATCTATATTACTAAAAGTCTGGTCTTGACCACTTCCTGTTGTTCTGTATATTGATTTTAGAAAAAACGCTGCCACTTACGGCTGTGATTTTTGGCCATCTTACTCAGAGTCCCCCTCCGCTGCGCAGGACAAGATAATTTTTCCCATTGATGAAAAATTATTAGAGTTATTAGTGTTTAAAAAATGTTGAGATTCTCTCTCCTGAAGGCCACGCCCCTTCCAGAGGGACTATAAAACCCGGAAGTGTTGAGTGTCTTAGTCAGTCTCTGTAAGATGGGGGAGCGAGAGGGTCACGTCCCTCAGTCTGAGCTGTGAATAACACTGAACACATGTCTACTAAACTGTGAGTGTGGTTTTACTGACCTTGAGTGCCCTTAATGTGGTTTGAAAATGAAAATGTGGTTGGTTTGAAATAAAGCACAGCAAATGGTTGGTGGTGGTCGGTTTGAAATAAACCACAGCAAATGGTTGGTGGTGGTCGGTTTGAAATAAACCACAGCAAATGGTTGGTGGTGGTTGGTTTGAAATAAAGCATAATTAAAAGTCTAAACATGACAACTTCCTGTTTGCGCTGTGTATTGATTTTAGATAAAACGCTACCACTTACGGCTGTGATTTTTGGCCATCTTACTCAGTCCCCCTCCGCTCATCAGGTGCAGAGGATTCTTCCCATCAATTAAAAATAAAAGTGTTTAGTGTTTAAAAAATGTTGAGAATCTCTCTCCTGTCAATCATGCCATGAAGACAACACCCCTTCCATTGGGAGTGGGAAGGATTATAAATTCCGGAAGTGTGGGTGTGGCTCAGTCTCTGCAAGATGGGGGAGAGAGAGGTCACGACTCTGCCTGAGCTGTGAATCAACTGAACCCACTGAATGTCTACTGAACTGTGAATGTGGTGTTTATGTGATGTTGTGTGGTTTTTTGTGTGGTTTTATGGTGGTTTCACCCTGCTTGAAATGGTATGAAACTGCACTTGAATTGGATGGCCTTGCACCCTGCTTGAAGTGGCACGAAACTGCACTTGCGTTTGGTGGCCTTGCACCCTGCTTGAAGTGGTAGGAAACTGCACTTGAGTTTGATGGCCCTGCACCCTGCTTGAATTGGTAGGAAACTGCACTTGAGTTTGGTGGCCTTGGATCCAGCTTGAAGTGGCATGAAACTGCACGAGTTTGGTGGCCTTGCACCCTGCTTGAAGTGGTATGAAAGTGCACTTGAATTTGGTGGACTTGCACCCTGCTTGAAGTGTTCGTAAACTGCACTTGAATTTGGTGGTCTTGCACCCTGCTTGAAGTGGTATGAAACTGCACTTCCGTTTGGTGGCTTTGCACCCTGCTTGAAGTGGTATGAAACTGCACTTGAGTTTGGTGGCCCTGCACCCTGCATGAAGTGGAGGAAACTGCACTTGAATTTGGTGGCTTTGCACCCTGCTTGAAATGGAATTTCAAGGAATAGCCATGAGTCAACGGCTCGCCCACCTGCCGTGAGTGAGCTGCCAGCACATCAGGCTTGAGTGACTGAGCTGCCACCCGAAGAATCCATTTGGCCCACAATATCATACTCGCCCTCTGGAATCCAGTCCCTTCAGCCCACAACACCCATACTAGCGCTTCAGAAAGCACCCCCCACCCCCCCCCCCCCCCCCCCACTGGCCACCAATATTGGATTTGGTGGAGAGGTGGAATATTGCGTTGGGGTACCGGCCCTCCCAATGGGTCCCACTTAGTCTAGTATATATATATGAGGTAGGCAAAAATGCCTGAAGGGTTTCGACCCGAAACATCACCTTTTCCTTCGCTCCATAGATGCTACCTCACCCACTGAGTTTCTCCAGCATTTTATTTTTACACATATACACACATTATTTATATATATATATAAACATGCAGACACAGACACAGACACAATAATAGTGCAAAAAGGTAAAACCAATGGCCAGCTAGTCTACATAGTTCAGAATTCATCTGGAGGTTGCAGAGTGTAATCGCCTGATGGCTGTAGGGCTCCATGTTGCTGGCGTGTCCCACAGCCATGGTGCTGGTCACTGGGTCCTCCCGGCCTGTCTTGGGGGTAACAAGGAACAGATCAGCCCTCGTTGAGAATGGGCTGATCTGTAACAAAGTAGAATAAATTTGCTTCTGGTAATTCTTCCGAACCTCTTCCGGGAATAACCGGTAAATGGCAGCAAACACAATCTACTCCCATTAAAGGCCACGGTTATAAGTAACAGAGGGATATGAATAATATGGAGGCAGCTGAGATCAGTTTAATTTAGCATCATGTTTGGCACAAACATGGCTGGTGAATTCTTTGCCACAGACGGCTGTGGAGGCCAAGTCAATGGATATTTTTAAGGCAGAGATAGATAGATTCTTGATTAGTGCGGGTGTCAGAGGTTATGGGGAGAAGGCAGGACAATGGGGTTGGGAGGGAGAGATAGATCAGCCATGATTGAATGGTGGAGTAGACGAGAGTCTGACTGGCCCAATTCTGCTCCTATCACCTATGACCTTATGAACGTGGTTGAATTTTTGTTGAAGGACCTTTGGTCTGATGATTCTTCTCTCTGAAATTATATCTGGGCTTATATTAGACGGGGCTTGTGTTCACTAGAATTTAGACGGATGAGAGGGGATCTTATAGAAATATATACAATTCTTAAGGGATTGGACAGGCTAGATACAGGAAAAATGCTCCTGATGTTGGGGGGAGTCCAGAACCAGGGGTCACACAGTTTAAGAATAAAGGATAGGCCATTTAGGACTGAGATGAGAAAAATCTTTTTCACCCAGAGAGTTGTGAATCTGTGGAATTCTCTGCCACGGAAGGCAGTGGAGGCCAAGTCACTGGATGTTTTCACGAGACAGTTCGATTTAGCTCTTAGGGATAATGGAATCAAGGGATATGGGGAGAACGCAGGAACGGGGTACCAATTTTGGATGATCAGCCATGATCATAATGAATTGCGGTGCTGGATCGAAGGGCTGAATGGTCTAGACAATAGACAATAGACAATAGGTGCAGGAGTTGACCATTTGGCCCTTCGCGGTGCTGCCTCGAAGGGCCGAATGGCCTCCTCCTGCACCTATTTTCTATGATCCAGCACCTCCATTCAATGTGATCATAGCTGATCATCCCCAATCAGTACCCCATTCCTGCCTCCTCCCCATATCTCTTGACTCTGCTATTTTTAAGAGCCCCATCTTGAAAGCATCCAGAGAACCTGCCTCCACCACCCTCTGAGGCAGAGAATTCCACAGACTCACCACTCTCTGTGAGAAAAAATGTTTCCTCGTCTCCTGTATAAATGGCTTAGTCCTTAACCTTAAACTGTGGCCCCTGGTTCTGGACTCCCCCAACATCGGGAACATGTGTCCAGTGTGTCCAAGCCCTTAACAATCTTATATGTTTCAATGAGATATCCTCTCATCCTTCTAAACTCCAGACCATACAAGCCCAGCTGCTCCATTCTCTCAGCATATGACAGTCCCGCCATCCTGGGAATTAACCTTGTAAACCTACGCTGCACTCCCTCAATAGCAAGAATGTCCTTCCTCAAATTAGGGGGACCAAAACTGCACACAATACTGCAGGTGTGGTCTCACTAGGGCCCTGTACAACTGCAGAAGGACGTCTTTGCTCATATATTCGCTCCTCTTGTTATAAAGGCCAACATGCCATTCGTTTTCTTCACTGCCTGCTGTACCTGCATGCTTACTTTTATAGACTGATGTACAGGGACCCCCAGATCCCGTTGCACTTCCCCTTTTCCCAACTTGACGCCATTAGATAGTCTACTCCTGCACCCATTTTCTTTTTTTCGATGTTTCTATGTGCGACCCAGGGGAATACAGAAATTACGCTTCTGAGTGGTCGTGAAGACATGGACATTAACTAAGAGAGGGTGTGCGGATGAGAACGCATTGTTAATACACTGCCGATATATTTTTGCTTGATTTCAAAAGCTGTATGGAATTTAGTTCAAGTGGGCTTGTATACGGAAACAGGGATATAATGCTGAGGCTCTATAAGGTGCTGGTCAGGCCGCATTTGGAATATTGTGAGCAATTGTGGGACCCATATCTGAGGAAGGATGTGCTGGGACTGGAGAGGGTCCAGAGGAGGTTTACAAGAACAATCCCAGGAACGAGTGGGTTAACCTATGATGAGCGTTTGTCGGCGCTGGGCCTGTACTTATCCGGTGGTTAGCTGCATGGTCGCTCCCAACTCTGGGATGAATGGGTGCTTTTATTTTGGTATATAAAATGAACACTATATGGCTGGCGTGTCTACCCATTATCCCAGTATCATGTCGGTCTGGGATGTTTCCTGTCTGAAGGGTCGAACGGCCTAATCCTACACCTATTTTCTATGTTTCTAATTCAGAAAGGTTCTGGAACTGAGGGATATCAGTGTTCAACCTCAAGCAGCCATTATATTGTAATTGTGGAGGTGTGTAAGATCATGAGAGGAATAGATTGGGTAGGCACACAGAGCCTCTTGCCCAGAGTAGGGTAATCGAGTTCCACAGGTTCAAGGTGAAGGGGAAAGGATTTAATACAAATCTGAGGGGTAACTTTTTCACACAGTGGGTGGTGGGTGTATGGAACGAGCTGCCAGAGGAGGTAGTTGAGGCTGGGACTGTCCCAACGTTTAAGTAACAGTTAGTCAGGTACATGGATAGGACGGGTTTGGAGGGATATGGCCCAAACGCGGGCAGGTGGGACTAGTGTAGCTGGGACATGTTGGCCGGTGTGGGCAAGTTGGGCTGAAGGGCCTGTTTCCATGCTGTATCACTCTGTGACTCTATGCTTCAGCAACTGCATACACTTTATAACTAAAATAGAAGTAAAATAATGCTCTTGGACCCTCAAAATAGTGACTTTATTGGTAGGTGAACATAAGATGCATGTAGTAGTTCTGTGCTGTGATCGTTTAACATGTTGCTTTACAAAAGTTCACATATCTCTTAAAACATAAACACTGGAAAACACGTCACACGCAGTCCAAAAAATTAATATAATTTAAAAGTCAACATAATTTAAAAGTAACGTTACATATCAAACTAGTAATGTGCACCGAGGTCTCCATGGTGACTGGACAACGGCAGAAGGATGCTGGAGAAGGAATGGGCTGAGATTATTTATTAACTAGAGTAATTTAAAAATCACCTTCAAAAGCCGTGAGCGCCGACAACAGGAAGGATTTTGAGTAGGGGAGAAAAAAAGGTAAATAGTTTACTTTTATATTAAAAGTTATTTTTTGTGGAGGCTTTAATAATATTTTCATGTTGCGAAATGGGGTCCAAAAAAAATGTATGAACCGGCTGTATTTTTCCTCCCGACTTCACAGCAAACCGCAACGTTCCAATCCACCGCATTCCACTAAAACCCACTCGCTAGTTGATTTAAATGGCCATTAATTTACAGGCATTAAACACTAAATTCCTTCCATTTGGCCCAGAAATTCATGAAAATGAGATTTAAAAATTATGTTATATTGTGGATTATTGTGTGAATGTTATTTGGACACTTAGGCAATTTAAAAAAAGTTTATCTTTTCTTAAGAAATGGATAGATGTTTAGATCTACTCATTGAATTTTGTAATTAGCTACAATTAGATAACTAACTAATTATATGCTTTAATTTCAAGTCATCCAAGTAAGATTGTTTCATATTTGTTTCAGAATGCTTCAATTTATAATAACTGGAAATTTCATTGAGTTCTCTTAATTTTTAACAAAGTTATGGGCTTTTAACGGTTCTAGATCACAGCTTTTGAGTTAAGTCAATTGAAAGGCAATGGAGAACAAGATGCTAATTTCCGAGTATGAAAATGGCCATAACTTTCTTAATACTGAAGATATGAAAGTGAATTAGGTGTCAAATTAAACTTCTTTTTATGCTTTATCTGATGGGATAAATTGCAGAATTGATTTTTAAAATCTCAAAATGTTGTAACATTGCTAGTAATTGTGGAGGTGTGTAAGATCACGAGAGGAATAGACCGGGTGGGCACACAGAGCCTCTTGCCCAGAGTAGGGGAATCGAGTTCCAGAGGACACAGGTTCAAGGTGAAGGGGAAAAGATTTAATAGGAATCTGAGGTGTAACCTTTTCACACGGAGGGTGGTGGGTGCATGGAACAAGCTGCCAGAGGAGGTAGTTGGGGCTGGGACTATCCCAATGTTTAAGTAACAGTTAGACAGGTACATGGATAGGACGGGTTTGGAGGGATATGGCCCAAACGCGGGCAGGTGGGACTAGTGTAGCTGGGACATGTTGGCCGGTGTGGGCAAGTTGGGCTGAAGGGCCTGTTTCCATGCTGTATCACTCTGTGACGCTATGCTTCAGCAACTGCATACACTTTATAACTAAAATAGAAGTAAAATAATGCTCTTGGACCCTCAAAATAGTGACTTTATTGGTAGGTGAACATAAGATGCATGTAGTAGTTCTGGCTGTGGAGAGCCAGAATTCACAACAGTAGAGGCCTTGAAGGTGGACAAAATGTCGATCGTTTAACATGTTGCTTTACATAAGTTTGCATATCTCTTAAATTAAAATATTAACTTAAACATTACATAAACACTGGAAAACACGTCACACGCAGTCCAAAAAATTAATATAATTTAAAAGTCAACATAATTTAAAAGTAACGTTACATGTCAAACTAGTAATGTGCACCGAGGTCTCCATGGTGACTGGACAATGACAGAAGGATGCTGGAGAAGGAATGGGCTGAGGTTTCCGGTCCAGGCTCTTCTTCAGACTGAGAGTCGAGGGAGAGGGAAAGGAGAGATATAGAAGGTGACGCAGAGAGATATGGAACAAATGAATGAAAGATATGCAAAAAAAATTAACGATGAGAAAAGGAACAGGCTGTTGTAAGCTGTTTGTTGGGTGAAAACCAGGAGCTGGTGTGACAATGAGTTGAGTATAGAAACATAGAAAATAGGTGCAGGAGTAGGCCATTCGGCCCTTCGAGCCTGCACCGCCATTCAATATGATCATGGCTGACCATCCAACTCAGTATCCCGTACCTGCCTTCTCTCCATACCCCCTGATCCCTTTAGCCGCAAGGGCCACATCTAACGCCCTCTTAAATATAGCCAATGAACTGGCCTCAACTACCTTCTGTGGCAGAGAATTCCATAGGAGCAAAGAGGTCCTTCTGCAGTTGTACAGAGCTCTAGTGAGACCACACCTGGAGTATTGTGTGGAGTTTTGGTCCCCTAATTTGAGGAAGGATTGAGGGAGTGCAGCGTAGGTTCACCAGGTCAATTCCCGGGATGGCGGGACTGTCATATGCTGAGAGAATGGAGCGGCTGGGCTTGTATACTCTAGAGTTTAGAAGGTTGAAAGGATATCTTATTGAAACATATAAGATTATTAAGGGTTTGGACCCGCTAGAGGCAGGAAACATGTTCCCGATGTTGGGGGAGTCCAGAACCAGGGGCCACAGTTTACGAATAGAGGGTAAGCCATTTAGAACGGAGACAAGGAAACACTTTTTCTCACAGAGAGTTGTGAGTCTGTGGAATTCTCTGCCTCAGAGGGCGGTGGAGGCCGGTTCTCTGGATACTTTCAAGAGAGAGTTAGAAAGGGCTATTAAAGATAGCGGAGTCAGGGGATACGGGGAGAAGGCAGGAACTGGGTACTGATTGCGGATGATCAGCCACGATCACATTGAATGATGGTGCTGGCTCGAAGGGCCGAATGGCCAACTCCTGCACCTATTGTCCATTGAGCCAGGGGAGAGGGAAACGGGAGACGGAGACGCTGATGTTGAGAGATATGGAACAAATGAATGAAGAATACATCGTAAAAGTATCGATGAGAAAGGGAGCAGTCGGTAGTTAGCTGTTTGCTAGGTGAGAACGAGAAGCTGGTGCGACTTGGGTGGGGGAGGGATGGAGAGAGAGTGGGAAGGGATGCCACGGTTACTTGAAGTGGGAGAAATTAATCATCATACCACTTCCCAAATGGACAATAGTTTTTTTTCCCCTGGCAGAGTATGGGTTTAAGGTCAGTCTTTGACGTTGGTCCTGCTGGATGGGTTGGAAGTGATTTGCGAGTTGTCCGTATCATTTCTCCTTGGCTGTTCCAGCGAGCAGTGAACAGGTCCCATAGCTGAGACAGTGCAGTCAGTGGTGTCAGTATTGCACATACCACACTGGCAGCTTGTTGCAACTGGGTAGGTATAATAAGGGTTAACGTTGGCAGGGCAGTTGGGAATGGTCATCGTTTCGTAGACAATCTCCTTGTAACTGCATATTTCTTGGTACACAAACGCCATAGTGTGTTTGCAGACTGGATCCTAAAAAAATAGAATATCAGGGGGAAAATCGTCAGTTATGCACCCAAAATGCACACACATACCATCAACACTGTGAATCATTTATGTAGGAAGGAACTGCAGATGCTGGTTCACATCGATGGAACAGCACCTCATATTCGCTTGTACATAGAAATGCTGGAGAAACTCAGCAGGTGAGGCAGCATCCATGGAGCGAAAGAATAGGTGACGTTTCGGGTCGAGACCCTTCTTCAGTCTTTAGCATTCTCTCTAGAGATGCTGCCTGACCCGCGGAGTTACTCCAGCATTTTGTGTCTATCTTTGGTGCATAATGTGATCAAGATTAATCGCAATATCTACCCCCAGAACATTCAATAGACCACACTAATATAGCGTTCAGTAAATATTTATGTTACTCCTAAAGCAACTTTGCTTATACATTTAGAATAGTAAATGAATAATATTTCAGCAAAAAGAACAAACTATTGGATTAACTCAGCGGGTCAGGCAGCATCTGTGGAGAACATGGATGGGTGACGTTTCACAGAGTGCTGGAGTAACTCAGCGGGTCAGGCAGCATTTGTGGAGAACATGGATAGGTGACGTTTCACAGAGTGCTGGAGTAACTCAGCGGGTCAGGCAGCATTTGTGGAGAACATGGATAGGTGATGTTTCACAGAGTGCTGGAGTAACTCAGCGGGTCAGGCAGCATCTGTGGAGAACATGGATAGGTGACGTTTCGGGTCGGGACCCTACTTCAGATGGTGATGGGGTGGTTGTGGAGTGAGCGGAGGACTGTACGATCGGCAGGGATGGGATCGGAGTGGGCAAGGGGCACGGAGAAGTCAAGACTATTAATGTCGATCCAGCAATTGGAGATTAAATGGACCAGAGAGGGTAGATGGCCAGTAGAGCAGAGTCTATGAGGAGGAGTGGGGATAGCAACATAGAAACAAAGAAAGTAGGTGCAGGAGCAGGCCATTCAGCCCTTCGAGCCAGCACCACCATTCAATATGATCATGGCTTATCATCTAGAATCAGTACCCCGTTCCTGCTTTCTCCCCATATCCCTTGAATCCGTTAGCCCTAAGAGCTAAATCCCACTATCTCTTGAAAACATCCAGCGACTTAAGCCCAGTCGACCCATTCTTCTAAAGAAGGTTCTCGACCCGAAACATCCAGTGAATTGGCCTCCACTGCCTTCTGTGGCAGAGAATTCCACAGATTTACAATTCTCTGGGTGAAAACGTTTTTCCTAATCTCAGTCCTAAATGGACGAACCCCTTATTCTTAAACTGTGCGTGACCCCTAGTTCTGGACTCCCCCAACATTGCGAACATTTTTCCTGTATCTAGCATGTCCAATCGTCTAATTATTTTATATGTTTCTTTACGATCCCCTCTCATCCTTCTAAATAGAGGTTGGAGACAGGAGAAGGGGCATCCCTGGGAGGCGAGGGTTTCTTCCCAGACTAAAAAGACCCAGAGGCGGAGGAAGATGATCTGAATAACATGTCGGGCTTGGACTACGTTGAGCTGTGGGTGAGGGGAACACAAAGGTTAAAAATAGCGGAGTCAGGGAATATGGGGAGAAGGCAGGAATGTGGTACTGATTGGGGATGGTCAGCCGTGAAGGGCCGAATGGCCTACTCCTGCGCCTATTGTCTATTGTTTCAACAGTGCGTTATTGTGCAAAATACACGGGCGGGCACGGTGATGTTATTCTCTTATAACTGAATCGCTGAATCCAAGACATCTCCCACTGATGGCCAGCACACATTCCTACACATCGCTCTTCTCCGAATGTCCCCATGAGAACTATAACATTACTATGAAAGTACAAAGATAAACGTGAAAATGCTTGGAATCTAAACGTAAAGAAACAAATATCTCAACTTTCTCAACCCCCCCCCTCCCCCCCCCCCCCCGTGATTCCCCCTTCCCTCCACCCCCACCACTGTCTCTGCCTCTTCCTTTCTTCTTCCCACCCCTCCCCCAACCTCAGTCTGAAGAAGGGTCTCGACCCGAAACGTCGCCTATTTCCTCCGCTCCATTGACGCTGCCTCACCCGCTGAATTTCTGCAGCATTTTTGTCTACCTTCGATTTTTCCAGCCTCCTTCTTGAATTCGGGACTTAAATGTTTCCAGTTCATTCTTAATATTTGATATCTTTAATATTTTAACTATATTCAACACGATAGCACAGCTGGTAGAGCCGCTGCTCACAGTTGAGTCTAGTTTAGTTCATTGTCACGTGTACCGAGGTACAGTGAAAAGCTTTAGTTGCGTGCTAACCAGCCAGCGGAAAGACAATACGTGATTACAATCGAGCCATTTACTGTGTACAGATACAGGATAACTGGGAATAAACTAAATAATATTTAGTGCAAGATGAAGCCCATGGCCTACTCCTGCACCTATTTTTTATGTTTCTATACATGATCACAATAAAGCAGTGCACAGATACGGGAACAAGGTAATAATGTTTAGTGTAAGATAAAGTCCGATAATGTCAGATTCAAGATAGTCCAAGGGTCTCCAATGAGATAGATAGCAGTTCAGGACCGCCCTCTAGTTGGTGAGAGGATGGTCCAGTTGCCTGATAACAGCCGGGAAGAAACTGTCCCTGAATCTGGAGGTGTGCGTTTGTTTTCACACTTCTGTACCTCTTGCCTGATGGGAGAGGGGAGAGGAGGGAGTGGCCGGGGTGATTTTCTTCCATGTAGCTACTATCATGTTTTAAAAAACAATTGGATAGATACATGGATAGGACAGGTTTAGTGGGATGAGGGCAGGTGGGACCAGTGTAGATGAGGCACGTTGGTCGGTGTGAACAAGTTGGGCCAAAGGGCCTGTTTCCACACTGTAAGATTCTACCATAATAGCTATCAACATTTAGCCTCTAATTATTCTACTAAATTATTAATAATTGCACTAAACTGCAGAGAACGCCACAGGAGACCCTTCTTCCCTGTGGCTATCAAAGTGCGCAAGTCTGTCGTGGCGTAGACTGAGACTGACTCCCCCGGTCCTTTCCACATGTCACTTTAATTTCATGTTTGATGTATCTTGTGTTTTATGACTGTCATCTCCTCCTGGGATAAACAAGGTCCTGTCGTGTCATCTCATACTGTGTTGTGAATGTTCTTCCCACGACCATGTATCTGTAGATGATTCACTTCTAATCACTTGAGCACGCAACAAAAAAGCTTTTCATTCCCTCGATATACGTGGGAGCAATAAACTAAACTATCTTAATTCAATGTTAAATACTTTCCCTTGAGGATTGCTACTGCCCGATCGCACACAGTACTCTGTGCCTAACGTATGAAGCTGAACACCTTTAGAGTCTCCCGGTGGCTCAGCACTTCAACTCCCCTCCCATTCCGAATCAGAGCTTTCTGTCCTGGAACTCCTCCGTGGCCAGAGTGAGCCCCACCGTAAATTGGAGGAGCAGCACCTCATATTCCGCTCGGGCAGTTTACACCCCAGCGGTATGAACATTGACTTCTCCAATTTCAGGTAGTCCCCGCTTCCTCCCTCCTTCCCCTCCCCTTCCCAGCTTCCCCACAGCCCACTGTCTCCGCCTCTTCCTTTCTTCTTCCTGTTCCCCCAACACCCCCACATCAGTCTGAAGAAGGGTCTCGACCCGAAACGTCGCCTATTTCCTTCGCTCCATAGATGCTGCCTCACCCGCTGAGTTTCTCCGGCATTTTTGTCTGCCTTTGATATTCCAGCATCTGCAGTACCTTCTTAAATATTTAGCCTGTGATGTGAAGTTGTTCTCACCTTAGTGAAACAGTAACCGGAACACCAGGTGACATTTATTGTCCCGCAGAATCCGCACTCCTCCCTCTCCACGGAGATTGTGATGTTCGTTAACTGGCATCTGTTCAGAGACACCGGGGATGTCCGGCAGAGTAACAAGAGAAGCAGATGGATTGTGAACGCTTTGGACGAGACCATTGCTCGGAACATTACACTAATCTGGGGAAAAAAAAACAAACCGTTAACACGTACGACATCAAATGACACCAACAAACCGCCTTTGCATAGTTAAATTGAACGCATGTCGCAAGACAAGATAAACCTACTTGATCTCCCGGTTGTTCAACACTTCAACTCACCCTCCCATTCCCACACTGACCTCTCTGTCCTGGGCCTCCTCCATTGTCAGAGTGAGGCCCAGCGCAAACTGGAGGAACAGCTCCTCATATTTCGCTTGGGTAGTTTACACCCCAGCGGTATGAACATTGACTTCTCTAACCTCAGATAGCCCTTGCTTTCTCTCGCAGTCCCCCGCACTTCCCAGTCTCCCACTCATCTTACTGTCTCCGAATTACATTCTATCTCTGACCCGCCCCCTCCCCTGACATCAGTCTGAAGAAGGGTCTCGACCCGAAACGTCGCCCATTCCTTCTCTCCACAGATGCTGCCTGTCCCGCTGAGTTACTCCAGCATTTTGTGTCTATCTTCAATTTAAACCAGCATCTGCAGTTCTTTCATACACAAGATCAAGCAGGCCTGGCTGAATGGATAAAATGCAAGATTAATATGAAAACAATTTATATGACATTTATGTTACCACTAGTCAGTGAAATGCACTAACACTGCACACACATGATGGTTAAAAGTTACACTACACATGCCACTTCATTCATATTCTGCAATTTCAACATTAAATATTTATACACAAAAATAGTCATCGTCCCATGTCTGAAATAGAGAAGGAAATGTTAAAAGAACTATCAACTGTAATTATTCATCATGCTGCATTAAAAAGAATAGGTGGCAACCTTCATAACTGTTGCTTGAGCCACAGGTTGCTGGGATGTGTAGAGTTGAGCACAGGCTGAGAGACCATTTATAGTGCGTCCGTCCTATCACTTCCAAATCAATGGATTTAGCATTGAGCCTCGACCAATCATTCCATTTATTCGCCTTCTTCATTTCCTTATCTGGAGTAATCGGAAACCCAGGACTTCACCGAAGATTCCCTTCAGTCACAACATGAAAACATGTTTATTTTTGAAAGGCCAACGATAATGATCTATGAAGATGAAGAGTGCAAAGAAAAAGGATACTTCTGTGAAGATTACATCCATGTATCTGTCCTCTGTGTTGTGTCAATTAGCAAGTGTTTATTTCAGTCTTTGCACCAGCTGCATCTCACAGGGGATAAATCCAGAACCAGGTCCTCTGAGGAGAAAATGGAGACACAAGCAACACTGATTTGCAGTTGCTTCACAGCAGAGTCTGAAGGGCCGATGGGCCTGTTTCCATGAGTCTGAAGAAGTGTCCCAACCCAAATTGTCACCTATCCATGTTCTCCACAGATGCTGCCTGACCCGCTGAGTTACTCCAGCACTCTGTGAAACGTCACCTATCCATGTTCTCCACAGATGCTGCCTGACCCGCTGAGTTACTCCAGCACTCTGTGAAACGTCACCTGTTCCTCCTCTCCAGAATACCATAATATCCGATAATTCGCACCCTTAGTAATTGGCACCATTTGAAAAATCACTTCTCTTTGGAGAGAAGGAATGGGCGACGTTTCGGGCCGAGACCCGAAGGGTCTCGCGCCGAAACGTCACCCATTCCTTCCATTCACAGATACTGCCTGACCCGCTGAGTTACTCCAGCACTCTGTGAAACGTCACCTATCCGTGTTCTCCACAGATGCTGCCTGACCCGCTGAGTTACTCCAGCATTTTGTATCTACCTTCGGTTTAAACCAGCATCTGCAGTTCCTTCCTGTATAACCTTGAACTTGTGTTTTGTCGGGGTGGCTAATACCTGCAAACAAATTAGCCTTAATGTCGAAAAGTCAAGAGTCAATTTAATTATCGCATGTCATGAAATGGATGTCTACTTGTAGCAGCTTAACATAGAATCATAGACAATAGACAATAGGTGCAGGAGTAGGCCATTCGGCCCTTCGAGCTAGCACCACCATTCAATGTGATCATGGCTGATCATCCCCAATCAGAACCTCATTCCTGTCTTCTCCCCACATCCCCTGACTCCGCTATCTACAAGAGCCCTATCTAGCACTCTCTTGAAAATATCCAAAGAACTGGCCTCCATCAGACAGAGAATTTCACAAACTCACCGCTCTGTGTGTAAAAAAAGTGTTTTCTCATCTCCTTTCTAAATGGCTCACCTCTTATTCTTAAACTGTGGCCCCTGGTTCTGGACTCCCCCAACATCGGCAACATGTTTCGTGCCTCTAGTGTGTCCAAGCCCTTAATAATCTTATATGTTTCAATAAGATCCCCTCTCATCCTTCTAAGTGTACAAGCCCACCCGCTCCAGAAGTAAAACAAAACATTTGTTTGAGTTAGGGTCGGTGTGGAGGGAACACAGAAAACAGACGTGACTGTCTGAAGTTTAAAGAAGGTGGCAGCCTTGACCTGAGTTTACATCTGACAGGTGGCAGCAAAACAGCAATGTCTTAAACTACCGATCCACGTGAGTTTTGTTTAATTCTTCAGTTGCATGGAAAATAAGATCCTTCCAGCCCGGATCTATGCTGGCCGCTAGAATATGCCAATTCAATCTATTAAATAGCCTTGTTATCCATCGCCCTTGGATCTCCTACATTCTCACTCGCTGTATCTGGCAAAGGTCCACCACAGCACTTAGAGAATTAAAACCAAATATGAAATTTAAGACCATTTACACAACAGCTCTTGTCAGAACAACATTGATGCAATCTGGGTCTCTCTTTCAGAAGACGTCGGTGCCTTTGTGATTCTGTCCAAGGTTCTGGTTTCAAGGCAAAGCTGATGTACACATGAGGTGAGACACAAAATGCTGGAGTAACTCAGAGGGACAGGCAGCATCTCTGGAGAGAAGGAATGGGTGACGTTTCGGGTTCTTCAGACTCCACACCAGAGATGCTGACTGTCCCGCTGAGTTACTCCAGCTTTTTGTGACTTTCTTTGGTTTGGGTAGGTAGATCGTTGACGATAAAAAACACACAGTGCTGGAGTAACTTTGGTGGAAGTTTGGAGTTTCTGGAAGGAACTGCGGATGCTGGTTTAAACCGAAGATTGGCAAAGTGCTGGAGTAACTCAGCGGGACAGGCAGCATCTCTGGAGAGTAGGAATGGGTGACGTTTCGGGTCGAGACCCTTCTGCAGACTGCAGAATAGTAGGTGTATTTAATTTACCCAAAGCGATTTGCTGTCAGACCCAATTATATCCTTGACCAAATGAAGACGTTGAATTCTAAAGGTGAAGCAAGAGTGTTCCTCCAGCAACTCCAAACTTCCACCAAAGTTACTCCAGCACTTTGTATTTTTTATCTTCAAGTGCCCCGTTTCAGCTTTGACTTGAAACCAGAACCTTGGACAGAATCACAAAGGCACCGACGTCTTCTGAAAGAGAGACCCAGATTGCATCAATGTTGTTCTGACAAGAGCTGTTGTGGAAATGGTCTTAAATTTCATATTTGGTTTTTATTCTCTAAGTGCTGTGGTGGACCTTTGCCAGATACAGCGAGTGAGTATGTAGGAGATCCAAGGGCGATGGATAACAAGGCTATTTAATAGATTGAATTGGCATATTCCAGCGACCAGCATAGATCCGGGCTGGAAGGATCTTATTTTCCATGCACCTGAAGAATTAAACTAAACCTCATGTGGCTTGGTAGTTTAAGACATTGCTCTGTTTTGCGGCCACCTGTCAGATGTAAACTCAGCTCAAGGCTGCCCCCTTCTTTAAACTTCAGGCAGTCACTTCATTTTTCTGTGTTCTCTCCACACCGATGCTAACTCCAAAAAAATAAGTGACTGCCTGTAGTTTAGAGAACGGGGCTCCCTTGACCTGAGTCTACATCTGGCAGGTGGCAGCAAAACAGAGCAATGTCTCAAAGTCTCAGGTCTGTTTCCGTGCTATATCCCTAATCTCAACTAAACTAAACTAGGGAGAACATGGAAGTGAAATAAACTGAACCATGCTGTCCATGAAATGAAGAAGGGTCCCGACCTGCAACGTCACCTATCCATGTTCTCCACACATGCTGCCTGACCCGCTGAGTTACTCCAGCACTCTGTGAAACGTCACCTATCCATGTTCTCCACAGATGCTGCCTGACCCGCTGAGTTACTCCAGCACTCTGTGAAACGTCACCTATCCATGTTCTCCACAGATGCTGCCTGACCCGCTGAGTTACTCCAGCACTCTGTGAAACGTCACCTATCCATGTTCTCCACAGATGCTGCCTGACCCGCTGAGTTACTCATAGAGTGACACAGCGTGGAAACAGGCCTTTTGGCCCAACTTGCCCACACCAGCCAACATGTCCCAGCTGCACTAGTCCCATCTGCCTGCATTTGGTCCATATCCCTCCAAACCAGTCCTATCCATGTACCTGTCCAACTGTTTCTTAAACGTTGGGATAGTCCCAGCCTCAACTACCTCCTCTGGCAGCTCGTTCCATACACCCACCACCCTTTGTGTGAAACAGTTACCCTTCAGATTCCTATTAAATTGTTTCCCCTTCACCTTGAACCTATGTCCTCTGGTCTTCGATTCCCCTACTCTGGGCAAGAGACTCTCTGCCCTCTCCCCGATCTATCCCGCTCATGATTTTATGCACCTCTGAACATCACCGCTCATCCTCATGCACTCCATCACTTGTCACCCAGCGTCTGCAGTTCCTGGCATGTCATATGTCAAGTGACTTGATTTTGGCTCTTGTTCTCTTGTGCATCGACCAGAATCTGCAGAGTGGCTGGCAAAATGGAAACATGGAAAATAGGTGCAGGAGGAGGCCATTCGGCCCGTCGAGCCAGCACTGCCATTCAATATGATCATGTCTGATCATCCAGAATCAGTACCCCGTTCCTGCTTTCTCCCCATATCCCTTGATTCCTTTAGCCCCATGAGCTAAATCTAACTCTCCCTTGAAAACATCCAGTGAAGTCGCCTCCACTGCCTCCTGTGGCAGAGAATTCCACCGATTCACAACTCTCTGGGTGGAAAGGTTTTTCTTCATCTCAGTCCTAAATGGCCGACCCCTTATTCTTAAACTGTGCGACCCCTGGTTCTGGACTCCCCCAATATGGGGAACATTTTTCCTGCATCTACCCTGTCCAATCCTTGAAGAATTTTAGACGTTTCTATAAGATCCCCTTTCATCCTTCTAAATTCCAGTGAATATAGGCCCAGTCGACCCATTCTTCTAAAGAAGGTTCTCGACCCAAAACATCAACTATTCCTTCTCTCCAGAGATGCTGACTGTCCCGCTGAGTTACTCCAGCTCTTAGTGTCTATCTTCGGTTTTTTTTTGAACTCCACATTTATTGACATAACAAAATACACATGCAGGCAAAACAAAGACACACTCAAAAGACAATCGCAAAATGACAAAATACAAATCACCTAACCTCTATCTGCATCACATCGGACCCTCTTAACATTCTATCATCTTATTCCCAGGCACCATAGCAAGCTCATCCATTCATACACTTAATCAATCTTGGCATTTGTAATAGTATCGGTTTCCATATCCATCCTAGAGGGTTTAAAAGTGATATTGTTTGCAATATGAAGATCCAGTGGTATACATTCCAATTTTAAAGATTTTTTTAATTGTTTCCAAATACGTATCCCATTTTCTATTATTGGGTTTCCTCTATAAGTTTTTTTATGTAATTTGGTATTAGCAAATATAATCGAACTAATTTCAAAAGGTAGGCAGTCTTCCTTTTCCAATTTTAACCAAGTCGGCTGTATATCTAATTCTTCCAACCAAAAATTCATATTTTTAATATAAACTGCCCAATAGTAAAACATAAAATTAGGCAACGCTAAACCTCCACTTATTTTTGCTTTATATAGATGTTTCTTATTTATTCTATGGCTCTTATAATCCCAAATAAAATTTGTAATTATAGAATTCACCTTCTTAAAAAAATTTTTGGGAAGATATATCGGGATCATTTGAAATAAATATAATAATTGCGGGGGAAAGATCATTTTTATCGCATTTATTTTACCTAGCATTGAGATAGGTAATGTTTTCCAATATAGAATATTCTTAAGTAATTTATTCAATAAAGGTGGGAAATTAGATTTAAATAAAGAGTCATGTCTTTTTGTTACATAAATTCCAAGATATTTAATTTTTTCATTTGCTATCGTAAAAGGGAATCGTTGTAATATGTGTGAGTTATTTCCCATTATTGACATAAGTTCACTTTTATTCCAATTAATTCTATATCCTGAGAGTAGACCAAATTGAGTTATTAAATCTAGCAGGGTAGGTATACTAATTTCAGGCTTTGTAATATAGAGTAATACATCATCTGCGTATAAAGAAATTTTATTTTCCGTTTCTTTGGTTTCATACCCATATATTTCAGGGTGTAGTCTCACACGCTGTGCTAATGGTTCTATTGCTAACGCAAAGACTAGTGGTGATAGCGGACAACCTTGTCTACAGCCTCTGAATAAGTTAAATTTAGCTGATAACATTTGATTTGTTTGTATTCTAGCTGTCTGATTGGTGTATAATAATTTGACCCACGTTATAAACTTTTCTCCTAGCTGGAAGGATTCCAAAACCGAGAATAAATAAGACCATTCAACCTGATCGAAAGCTTTCTCTGCATCTAATGAGATAATTGCTAGGTCTTTACTAGTATTTCTTTTCGAGTATATAATGTTAAATAATCGTCTCAGGTTATATGAAGAGTATCATTTTGGTATAAATCCAGTCTGGTCTGGGTGTATTATTTTGTTGATCACCATATTTAATCTTCGTGCTATGGTTTCCATATAATATTAAAGGCATCGGTCCTCAACTGGAGTTTAGCGGTTATACTTTCCATCAAGTATACATTTTTCAATCTTTCCCTCCACTGTTGAACATTTGGTGGCATTTCCTTTCTCCATAGCACTGTTATCATCTTTTTAGCAATCAAAGGCATCACCCCAAGCAAATAATTCTGATTTTGAATATCTGTTACTGCTAGAGTATCTCCTAATACAAAACAAGCCGGTTCCAAAGGTAGATCCACTTCCAGAATTAATTTAATCTCTACCTGGATGTCACTCCAGTATTGGTACAATTTGGGACAATGCTAAAAAATATGTGTGTGATCACCGATCTTCCCACATTGTCTCCAGCATAAATTTGAGGTGTTACTGTATCTTGCCAGCACTAAAGGGGTCCTAAATACCCTCATTTTAATTTTCCAGTTGAACTCCCTCCAAGAGGGGCTGCTTGTCAGCTTATGTCCCAAGAGACATGTCCTTTCCCATGTTTCATCTGTAATAATAATGTTCATTTTCAATTCCCATTTCTGTTTTGTTTCTATAGTATTTCCTTTTATATAGTTTTGAAGTCCTTGATATAAATGGGATAACAAATTATTTTATAACACTCCCTCTATGGTCATCAAGAAAGTATTTTCCAAATTTGCAGGTAGTCTACATATCCGCTCCCAATCTACATGTGTCGACAGAGCAGTGCCGTATTTGGAGGAACCTAAAGAAATCCGACCCTGACAGTCCAAATTCATTCTGCAAGTGCTCGTAAGATTTCAAGACTCCCCCACAAAAAAGCTGGTCCACAGTAATAAGCTCTTTATCTGCCCAGTTTCTAAATCCGTTATCAATTTTGCTGGGTATAAAATTGGGACTAGCAGTGATCTTCATTGCTCTAGATATCGAATTAAAAAGATTTAATTGCTTTCTGATAGCTAACCACGTTTTCATCGTGAATTTAATCCAATTGTTATCTACTTTTAATTTCTTCCAATTTACTTGAGTTAGAAATGGGAGCCGAGTAAGAGCAATACTAGGACATGCATTTTGTTCTATTTTCACCCATCCTGTTTCCTCATCGTTCGTTAACCATGCTGTCAAGGTTCTCAACTGCGCTGCCCAATAATAATATTTAAAGTTGGGCATATTTAAGCCCCCTTTTTGTTTTGATAACAACAGTCTGACTCTGGGTCTCTTATTTTGCCACACAAATCTTGTCTCTTTGTCTAATGCCTTAAATACCATGCCAGGAACCCCTACTGGTAAAGATTGAAATAAGAAAAGCAATCGGGGCAAAATGTTCATTCGAACAACTTCCACTCTAGCAATTAAAGATAAAGGGAGAATATCCCATCTGTGCATGTCTACCTTAATATTCTTGAGTAATTTGCCATAATTAGCTTCATACAATGCAGTGATAGAGGAAGTGATGACAATACCTAAATATCTGAAACCCTCCCGAGACCAATGGAACCTGACGTGATCATTTAATTGCGAGGGCCACAGACCTGACAGCATTATTGCTTCTGATTTTGAGTCATTTATTTTATGTCCCGATATTTCTCCATATTCCTGTAAGACTTGCATTAGGCGAGGCACTGAGGAAATAGGATTACTCACATAGATCATAACATCATCTGCAAATAGTGACATCTTTTGGTTCTCCCCCCCCCCCCGATCATCTTTAATGCCCTCAATATAGTCATCTTGCCTAATAGTTTCTGCGAGCAGCTCTAAACACAAGTCAAAAAGCAGGAGACTCAAACTGTCTCCCTGTCTAACTCCCCTCTTTAATTTAAAAAACTCAGAGCAACATCCATTCACCCTCACTCTTGACTTTGGATTTAAATATAATGTTTTCACCCAATTAATAAATTTTGTATGGAACCCCATTTTATCTAGCGTATATTCAAGATAGACCCAATTTACTTTGTCAGAAGCCTTTTGAGCATCTAGACTTAATAGCATTGAAGTCTGATGCTTCCTTTTTGCACATGTCATGATATTCAGGACCCGTCTAATATTGGCTCCCTGTCTGCCCAGTATGAACCCTGTTTGATCAGGATGTATCAATTGTTTTATAATTTTTTGGGTTCTCTTTGTTAATATAGCACTGAGTATCTTTAAGTCATTGCATAAGAGACTTATCGGTCTGTAGCCTTCACATCCTGTGGGATCCCTCCCTTCCTTATAAATAACAGAGGTTATAGCCTCGGCCCATGATCTCGGTGGGTTACCTTTAGCCAAGGCATAATTGTAGACTCTAGCCAGAATCGGAGAAAACTCGTTCTGAAAACATTTATAAAACTCTCCTGGAATCCCATCCGTCCCTGAGGACTTGTTGTTCTTTAATTTTGTTGTTACTTCTTTTATTTCCTGCGCTTCTATTTGTGTTGTCATATTTCTTGCTTCTTCTTGAGAAAGGCAGGGCATTTTTAATCCAGAAAAGAAAGTTCTGATCTTTTCCTCTTTATCTATGATTTCAGGAGAGTCGTATAACTGTTCATAGAAGGATGCAAATGCTTCTGTGATTTCTCGTGGTTGTGAAACTAAATTTCTAGAAATCAGATGTAGAACATTAGAAACTGCTCGATTAGCTTGCTCCTTACGCAACTGAAATACCAGAAGGTGACTTGCCCTGTTTCCCTTCTCATGGTATTTTTGATTTAAGAATCGAAGGGCTCCTTCCGCTTTATATGTTAGAAGCTCTTCTAACTCGTGTCTTATTTGTTTTAGTTCCTTTAACAAATTCTTGTTTCTATTGTTATTTTTGTGTTCTACTTCTAATGTCTATATTTTACTTTCCACGTCAGATTGCATCTTCAACCTATCCTCCCTTATTCTACTCGATATTTCAATCATTCTGCCCCTTATTACTGCTTTTGCACCGTCCCAAAGTGCGGATAATGTTACTTCACTATTGTCATTGTGGTCAAAATATTCTTTGATACAATTCCTAATTTTGTGTGTCACTACGTTATCTGTCAATAAAGAAATGTTTGCTCTCCAATATTTAAAACTCTTTTCAGTTCCTAACTCTAAGGTCAGGATCATGGGCGCATGGTCACTGATCGTTATTGAACCAATTTTACAATCTACCACTTTATATGTATATTGTTTGAGAACACAAATCATGTCTGTACGCGAGTAGCTCCCATGCACATTCGAAAATAAACTATAATCCCTCCCTCTTAGATTTTTATATCTCCATGAGTCTACTAATCCTAAAGGGCCTGTCCCACCAGCATGCAACTCTATGCGATTAGCGCGACCTAACGTGGTCGCTTGAGCCGTCTGGCGTCACGGGGCCGGTCCCACTTTGATCGTCGGAGCCGTGCGGAATTGTGCAGAGTTCGTCCCGAGTTCGTCCCGACACCGCGCGGGGCTCCGAAAAACCGACTGTCCAAAGATTCCGCACGGCAACGGCTTGTCGGCTCGCAGTTCGCTCCAAGTTCGCCTCACTTTGCGCCGCGTTGCGCCACTCACCCAACCTCCGCGCGGCCCCTGCTGCCGGTTTGGTTGCGCTTGCCGCATGCAGGCGCATGCTGGTGGGAACGGCCCTGTACAGGGGATCACCCGACCTCCGCACGGCCCCCGCTGTTTGATCGCGTTCATCGCATAGAGTTGCATGCTTGTAGGACAGGCCCTTAACTCCCCTAGTATATTATTTAATATATATATTTTTTTTTGTTTGGTTGTACTCATCTGGTAATCTATCCAGCCTCCCATCAAGGACCGCATTGAAATCACCGCCAAGTATTATCATACCTTTGGCATTTTCTGCAATTATATTTGCAATGTCTCTAAAGAAAAAGTAATCATCTTCCGTTGGTGCATTTATAATCGATACGACCATCCCACTTATTGTACCAATTACCATTACATATCTCCCCGATGTATCTTGAAGTACCTTTTCCACAGAGAAAACTACATTTCTATTGAAAATTGCCAATCCTTTCCTTTTCCCATAGGAGGCACTAAATACCTCACCAACCCACTCTCTTCCAAGCCTTTTATGTTCATTTTCCACCAGATGCATTTCCTGAATCAATGCAACTCCACATCCTACATTTTTGAGTTGGCTCAGAATTTTTCTCCTCTTTATGGGGTGATTTAAACCGTGGACGTTATAACTTACTATCTTTAATTCAGTCATCATCCCACATGGTGTAATCTACTAGTTGCTTTCTATACCATTTTTGTTTCTTGCGCTGGTTAGCCTGTGAATATCCGCTGTACTCAAAATACAATTTACTAGGGTGCGATGTAACAATGAAAAACATTTGCCAAACTAACAAATCAATAAACAATAATCAAATCGTTAAATCAATATCCAATAAAACTTTACACATAGGACCAAAAAATAACAGAAAAAAGGGACTTCCTACCTAACAAACCCATCTGGACACCCTAAACTAGGTGGTGTACCAGCTCCTCGTAAAAAGGCGAAGAGATGTGGCTAGGTCTCTCCTGGGTAGCCCACTTATGTGTGGTTGCAACTGCAGTAAGGTTGCTCTAAATCCCACTTTGGGACTTTTGAATTAAAATTATAAACAAAAATAAATGGCAGGAATCTTCGGTTCAAACCAGCGTCTGCAGTTCCTTGTCCTACAGGGGAATTTTTTCAAATTCGCCATCTCCATCTGGTGGCCCTAACAGAAACTGCATTAGGAAACAAATATTCAAGATCACAGAATTATCACAGAGTTGGAGCAATTAAATATCAGCTCATTTCCCTCCTGACTACCTTGAATTATTTCCCTTATCACAAGAAACTCAACGGGATCAACCATATAAGTGAAAAAAGACACAAAGTGCTGGAGTAACTCAGCAGGTCGACAAATATGCTGCTGCACGATGGCGCAGCGGTAGAGTTGCTGCCTCACAGCGCCAGAGACTCGGGTTCGATCCCGACTACGGGGTGCTGTCTGTACGGAGTTCGTACGTTCTCCCTGTGACCTGCGTGGGTTTTCTCTGGGTGCTCCGGTTTCGTCCCACGCTCCAAAGACGCACAGGTTTGTAGGTTAACTGGCTTTGGTAAAATTGCAAACTGTCCCTAATGTGCAGGATAGTGGTAGTGTACGGGGCGATCGCTGGCCGGCGCGGACTCGGTGGCTGAAGGGCCTGTTTCCCCGCTGTATCTCGAAAGTCAAAAGTGCATCGTTTCCACCTTGTGGCCATAAAAGAAACTGCTTTAGGAAAAAAATATTTACAACCATTCATTATTCCACTGTTGTAGTGGAAATTATCAATTAAATATCAGTATACTTCCCTCTGGTATATCCTACATTATTTCACTTATCACCAGAAATTCCACTGGATCAACTGTTTTAGTTAAAAATGATGCAAAGTGCTGGAGTACTGAAGAGTGGCCCTGGCCTTATCTTTCTTAAATTGAACTTTTCTGGACTTTATCTTGCACTAAACGTTATTCCCTTATCCTGTATCTGTACACTGTGGACGGCTCGATTGTAATCATGTACTGTCTTTCCGCTGACTAGATGGCACGCAACAAGAAAGATGACTCTCGGTCTAAAGAAGGGTCTCGACCCGAAACGTCACCCATTCTTTCTCTCCAGAGATGCTGCCCGTCCCGCTGAGTTACTCCAGCATTTAGTGTCTATCTTCGGACTAAACCAGCGTCTGCAGTTCCTTCCCACACAACAAAAATACTTTTCACTGTACCTCGGTTCATATCATGATAATGAACTAAACAAAACTAACTCAGTGGGACAGGCTGCATCTCTGGAGGACATGGATAGGCAATGCGTTGAATGTAACCCGGACGTGGCGCCGACGGACGAAAAGCCGAAACAAAGAAATGGAAGCCAAATAACCGAATGGAAACCAAGCCGAAACGCCAACTTACCGGTAGGGTGGGACATCTAAAAGCAAACTCACTGAATGGCCGCTCAGTCGAAACGCCACCTACACGAAAGGCGGCGGCGCCAACAGGCCCATGGACCGACTGCCGCTTAACGGAAAAGTCCAATAACGGACTTGGCGGTGCCGGGGGGGGGGGGGGGGGACTAGTAGGTGATTGGTCCAGACCCCCACGTCCATCACATCACTGTGGAGGGATGGACATTGCCCCAAACCCCCGCTCCACCCGACCCACAGGGTGGTCGTGGGAGAGTGGGGGCTGTCCCGAGGGATGCACACCTTCAGCCACTTTCAACTTGGTGATTGGGTTCAGATTGCCCAGTCACCTATGGCTTGTGTGGGAAAATGAACAAGTTAGGTCTTTATTCTTTGGAGCGCAGAAGGTTAAGGGGGGACTTGATTGAGGTCTTTAAAATGATGAAAGGGATAGACAGAGTTGACGTGGATAAGCTTTTCCCATTGAGGGTAGGGAAGATTCAAACAAGAGGGCATGACATGAGAATTAAGGGACAGAAGTTTAGGGGTAACATGAGGGGGAACTTCTTTACTCAGAGAGTAGTGGCTGTGTGGAATGATCTTCCAGCAGAAGTGGTGGAGGCAGGATCGATTTTAACATTTAAAAGTAAAGTGGATAGGTATATGGACGGGAAGGGAATGGAGGGGTATGGTCTGAGTGCAGATAGATGGGACTAGAGGAAAATAAATGGTCGGCACGGACTGGAAGGGCCGAGAAGGCCTGTTTCCGTGCTGTAATTGTTATATGGTTATATGGTTATATCCTCTGGGCTTAAACATTGAATTTTCTCAATTCTGTTAACCCTTGCTGTCTCCTCCCCTTCCCACCTCTCCCTCAGCCCTCGGGCCCTGGCATTGCCTCTCTCTCTATCTCTCCCCCACCCAAGTCGCACTAGCTTCTCATTTTCACACTACAAACAGCTGACAATAACCTGTTTCCTTTATCATCGATACTTTTTTGCATATCTTTCATTCATTGTTCTTTATCTCTCCACATCACCGTCTATATCTCTCGTTTCCCTGATCCCTGACCAGTCTGAAGAAGGGTCTCGACCCGAAACGTCGCCTATCTCCTTCGCTCCTCAGATGCTGCTGCACCCGCTGAGTTTCTCCAGCCTTTAGTGTACCCTCGACTGATACTAATCCCAAGGGGATTAGACCGGTGACTGGCCCAGGTGGAATTATGAGATCATTAATGAGCTGGGTTAATGAATGCCTGAGGCAACAGTTGGTATTGGGATGGGTTTATTATTGTTGCAGGCACTGACAGACAGTGAAAGACTTTGTTTGCGTGCTCTGCAGTCAATGTCAGGACTGTCCTGGGATGTCAGGACTTTCATATGAGGAAAGATTGGATATACTCGGCTTGTACTCGCTGGAATTTAGAAGATTGAGGGGGGATCTTATAGAAACTTACAAAATTCTTAAGGGGTTGGACAAATAGATGCTGGAAGATTGTTCCCGATGTTGGGGGAGTCCAGAACAAGGGGTCACAGTCTAAGGATAAGGGGGAATTCCTTTAGGACCGAAATGAGGAAAACATTCTTTACACAGAGAGTGGTGGGTCTCTGGAATTCTCTGCCACAGAAGGTAGTTGAGGCCAGTTCATTGGCTATATTTAAGAGGGAGTTAGATGTGGCCCTTGTGGCTAAAGGGATCAGGGGGTATGGAGAGAAGGCAGGTACGGGATACTGAGTTGGATGATCAGCCATGATCACATTGAATGGCGGTGCAGGCTCGAAGGGCCGAATGGCCTACTCCTGCACCTATTTTCTATGTTTCTAATGTCAGATTATACCCCACTCAAAGCCTCACGCAGGTACAGCAGGAAGCGTGAAGAGGAAAATACCAGAGTACAGAATGTAGTGTGACAGCGTTACAGTAACGGAGAGAAACGATGAGGTCCGCGGTAGACAAAATTGCTGGAGAAACTCAGCGGGTGCGGCAGCATCTATGGAGCGAAACCCTGAAGGAAATAGGCAACGTTTCGGGCCGAAACCTAGAAGGGTTTCGGCACGAAACGTTGCCTATTTCCTTCGCTCCATAGGTAACCATATAACAACCATATAACAATTACAGCACGGAAACAGGCCCTCTCGGCCCTTCCAGTCCGTGCCGACCATTTATTTTCCCCTAGTCCCATCTACCTTCACTCAGACCACTTTACTTTTAAATGTTAAAATCGATCCTGCCTCCACCACTTCTGCTGGAAGATCATTCCACACAGCCACCACTCTCTGAGTAAAGACGTTCCCCCTCATGTTACCCCTAAACTTCTGTCCCTTAATTCTCATGTCATGCCCTCTTGTTTGAATCTTCCCTACCCTCAATGGGAAAAGCTTATCCATGTCAACTCTGTCTATCCATTTCATCATTTTAAAGACCTCAATCAAGTCCCCCCTTAACCTTCTGCGCTCCAAAGAATAAAGACCCAACTTGTTCAACCTTTCTCTGTAACTTAGTTGCTGGAACCCAGGCAACATTCTAGTAAATCTCCTCTGTACTCTCTCTATTTTGTCGACGCTGCACCCGCTGAGTTTCTCCAGCAATTTGTCTACCTTCAATTTTCCAGCATCTGCAGTTCCTTCTTGAATAAGTATGAGGACCACAATGAGTCAGGTGGGACTACATTGTGCCCTATGAGAGGACTCAGCGATAGCCATCGGTACGGGCTTTCAAGCTTGTGTATCTCTACGCGGTGAGCAAGGGGAGAAGGAGAGGAGGGGAATGACCAGGGTCAATAACGTCCTTGTTTCTGTCGCCCGACATAGACAATAGACAATAGGTGCAGGAGGAGGCCATTCGGCCCTTCGAGCCAGCACCGCCATTCATTGTGATCATGGCTGATCATCCCCAATCAGTACCCCGTTCCTGCCTTCTCCCCATATCCCCTGACTCCCTGACGCCTGTTTTCCTGAGGCAGCGTGAAGTGTAGATGGAGCCGGTGGTGGGGAGTGTGGTCTGTGTGATGGACTGGGCTACATCCACAACTCTCTGCTTATTTTAGACCCGATGTGCGCTTTCTAAAGTGCTTCTTCTGTTAGTGAGAAGTTAGTGAGAGTCTCTGGAGACGTGCCGATCTTCCGTCATCTTCTGAGGAAGTAGAGGCAGTGCTGTGACATATGGGCTGTAGCTTCAATCTGGTTGGCCCAAGGCAAGTTGTAGGTCATATTCATGCCTCTGAATTGCAAGCACTCACCTTCACTTCCTCGAGTCAATCGCAACATTATCTCGCTGATAATGTGGGAGAGGTTAGACGCAGAGTGCGGGAGTAACTCAGCGGGTCAGGCAGTATCTGTGGAGAACATGGATAGGTGACGTTTCACAGAGTGCTGGAGTAACTCAGCGGGTCAGGCAGTATCTGTGGAGAACATGGATAGGTGACGTTTCACAGAGTGCTGGAGTAACTCAGCGGGTCAGGCAGTATCTGTGGAGAACATGGATAGGTGACGTTTCACAGAGTGCTGGAGTAACTCAGCGGGTCAGGCAGCATCTGTGGAGAACATGGATAGGTGACGTTTCACAGAGTGCTGGAGTAACTCAGCGGGTCAGGCAGCATCTGTGGAGAACATGGATAGGTGATGATTTGTGTTATTACCTATCTATGAGTCTATCTATCTCTGCCTTAAAAATATCCACTGACTTGGCCTCCACAGCCTTCTGTGGCAAAGAATTCCACAGATTCACCACCCTCTGGCTAAAGAAATTCCTCCTCATCTCCTTTCTGAAAGGACCTCTGGTCCTAGACTCTCCCACTAGCGGAAACATCTATATTCTGTTGTGTTGAAGCAAAGCAAGAATTTCATTGTCCTATGTGGGACACACGACAATAAACTCTCTTGAATCTTGAATCCTCTCCACATCCACTCTATCCAAGCCTTTCACTATTCTGTACGTTTCAATGAGGTCGCCCCTCATTCTTCTAAACTCCAGCGAGTACAGGCCCAGCGCCGACAGACACTCATCATAGGTTAACCCACTTGTTCCTTCTGGGTCGCGACCCTCCTTAGGACTGAGAGTAGAGGTGTTGTGTTGGTGGTGGGGGAGAGGAGAGGGGGGAGAGGAGACAAGGCCAGAATATATCTGGGCCGGCAACAGGTGATCTTGGGAAGGGTGGAGCCCACAATGGCCCATTGTTGGCTGGGGAAGGTGTGATAACAAAAGGGGTCCAAGGACATCAGGGGTTCTGGGGAGAAGACAGGAGAATGGGATTAGGTTGAATGGCGAAGTAGACTTGATGGGCCGAATGGCCTAATTCTGCTTTCACATATGAACTTATGTGACCAGTGGAACTGATAAGATGAACCAGGTGAGCAATGGGTGGGGGGGGGGGGGGGTGGCGGGGGTGAGGGGAGAGAGGTTAATGCAGGAGTTACAAGGTGCAGTGACAAGCTGAACGCAAGAGATTGATGTTGCCAGCTCTTCCAGCTGTGATCTGTGCTTCGATAAAGGTACAATTTGGTCCATTGAAGAATGTCTCCCTCTGCCCAATGGAGAGGATTGGCTTCCCAGCCTGTGCTTGGACAGGTATTCAGAGGCAGATGCTGGGAATCTCTCCAAGGCATCTTGTACCAGGGTTGACTCAGAAGAAGGGTCTCAACCCGAAACGTTACCCATTGCTTGGGGCGGGAGTTTGCAACCTTCACGTGGTCCAGCCTGTTTCGACGAATGCAATCAACTCGACGTGCACAAACAGAAGATCAAACAGAACAAGTTGCCTTACAACTTTAGGCTGTGCACGCCACACACAAGATGATGACACATCCCTTCTCTCCAGAGATGCTGCCTGTCCCGTTGAGTTACTCCAGCTTTTTGTGTCTATCTTTGACTTTTGAATTTTTAGTGCAGTTTAGTTTAGAGATGCAGTGCGGAAACAGGCCCTTCGGCCCACCCAGTCTGTGCCGACCAGCGACTCCCGCACAGTATCCCACAAGCAACAAGGGACAATTTACATCTATACTAAGCCATTTAACCTACAAACCTGTACGTCTTTGGAGTGTGGGAGGAAACCGGAGATTTCGGAGAAAACCCACGCAGATGAAGGGGAGAACGTACAAATTCCCGGGATGGCGGGACTGTCATATGTTGATAGAATGGAGCGGCTGGGCTTGTATGCTCTGGAATTTAGAAGGGTGAGAGGGGAACTGATTGAAACATACAAGATTATTAAGGGTTTGGACACGCTAGAGGCAGGAAACATGTTCCCGATGTTGGGGGAGTCCAGAACCAGGGGCCACAGGTAAGAATAAGGGGTAAGCCATTTAGAACAGAGATGAGGAAACACTTTTTCACACAGAGTGGTGAGTCTGTGGAATTCTCTGCCTCAGAGGGCGGTGGAGGCCGGTTCTCTGGATACTTTCAAGAGAGAGCTAGATAGAGCTCTTAAAGATAGCGGAGTCAGGGGATATGGGGAGAAGGCAGGAACGGGGTACTGATTGTGGATGCTCAGCCATGATTACATTGAATGGCGGTGCTGGCTCGAAGGGCTGAATGGCCTACTCCTGCACTTATTGTCTATTGTCTATAGCTCCGTACAAACAAGCACCTTGCACCAGTCAGAATCTGTAAGTGGTTTAATTTTGATGCTGATTACAGGGCTGTGGGGAGGGTAGATAAATGTTAGTGGATTTTTAACTCTTTAAAAAATGGTGAGTTTAAAAAGTTGAATTCTTCTCTTTGTCAAACTATCATAGCTGTCATGTGTCATGATGTCTTCAGGTAGAGTGGGTGGCTTAGAGTTTAGAGATACAGCATGAAATAGGCCCTTCGGCCCACCCAGTCCGTGCCGAGCAACAATCACCCCATACATTGTTAAAGAAGGAACTGCAGATGCTGGAGAATCGAGGGTTACACAAAAAGCTGGAGAAACTCAGCGGGTGCAGCAGCATCTAAGGAGCGAAGGAGAAAGGCGACGTTTCGGGTCGAGACCCTTCTTCAGAGATCATGGAAACATGGAAACGAGAGATATAGACAGTGATGTGGGGAGATAAAGAACAATGAATGAAAGATATGCAAAAAAGTATCGATGATAAAGGAAACAGGCCATTGTAAGCTGTTTGTAGTGTGAAAATGAGAAGCTAGTGCGCGTAGAGTTGGAGGGAAGGGGGTATCACAGAGGGGGAGCAGTTAGGGAGGAGGTTGTAAAATCACCCCATACACTAGTTCTATTCTAAATGCCAGGGACAAAAGCCCATTAATGTACAAACCTGTACGTCTTTGGAGTGTGAGAGGAAACCGATGATCTCGGAGCAAACCCACGCAGGTCACGGGGAGAACGTGCAAACTCCGCACTGTGGTCGGGATCGAACCCGCGTCACCGCCGCTGTAAGTGCTGTAAGGCAGCAACTCTACCGCTGCGCCACCGTGCCGCCTTGTAAAATTTAAAAGACATTTGCACAGGTATGTTGGTGGGAAAGATTTTGGGGGATTATGGGCAGGTGGGACTCGTATAGATGGGCGGGCAAGTTGGACCAAAAGGCCTGTTTCCACGCTACATGATGCTGTGGCTCTTTGCTTATATTATTGGTGATTTCCAGTTACTTCTCCTGGAGTCCCTGCCCTTAAGCTAAGCTGACAACATGTTGACACAAAAAGCCATGTGTAGACGCCAGTCCCAGTGGGAGTTTCAGCTGCAGCCCCTGTGCCCGCATCACTTGGCCAAAGCACACTGTCTGGCATCTCTTCCAACTCACTGGCTCTGATTATGCAGCCTATATTTGTGTCTGCATCATCTTCGTAGCTTTGTCAAGGTTGACAGGTAAAGAAAGACATGCTTAAACTTCAGCTTTCCACCATGGGATGGCAAATAAATGGCAAATGCTGGATTTATAGAGCTATGTTTGAGAAAGAACTGCAGATGCTGGAAAAATCTCCTCGTGATCTGCCCAGGTTTTCTCCGAGATCTTGGGTTTCCTCATACTCCAAAGACGTGCAGGTTTGTAGGTATAAATGTAACAATTGTCCACCGTGTGTAGGATGGTGTTAGTGTGCGGGGATCGCTGGCCAGTGGGCTGAAAGGGCCTGTTTCTACGCTGTATCTCCAAACTAACAAACTATGTTGTTATGGTACCTGCCTCAACTTCCTCCTCTGCCTACATGTGACTATATGTCATATAAACATATTAGACGGAACCAGGACTAGATCCCACTAAAGTGCTGAATTGCTGCCTCATTAGTCTCTTCCATTCAACCATGCACGTGCTTAGTAAAACCCCACTAACCCTGAACTCACCTTAAACCTTTAGTTTAGTTTAGAGAGACAGTGTGGAAACAGGCCCTTCGGCCCACTGGGTCCATGCCGAGCAGTGATCACCCGTTCTATCCGACACAGCACTTATTTTTGTTTTTTATACAGCAGCAAGTGAAGAAAGCTAATGGCATGTTGGCCTTCATAGTGAAAGGAGTTGAGTAGAGGAGCAAGGAGGTCCTTCTGCAGTTGTACAGGGCTCTGGTGAGACCACACCTGGAGTGTCGTGTGCAGTTTTGGTCTCCTAATTTGAGGAAGGACATTCTTGCTATTGAGGGAGTGCAGCGTAGGTTCACCAGGTTAATTCCCGGGATGGCGGGATAGACATATAATGAATGAATGGATTGACTGAGCTTGTATTCATTGGAATTTAGAGAATGAGAGGGGATCTTGCAGAAACATATACAATTCTTAAGGGATTGGACAGGCTAGATGCAGGAAAAATGTTCCCGGTATTGGGGAGTCCAGAACTAGGGGTGCCAGTTTAAAAATAAGGGGTCGGCCATTTAGGACTGAGATGAGAAAAAAAACGTTTTCACCCAGAGAGTTGTGAATCTGTGGAATTCACTGCCACAGAAGGCAGTGGAGACCAAGTCACTGGATGTTTTCAAGAGAGAGTTAGATTTAGCTCTAAGGGCTAAAGGAATCAAGGGATATGGGGAGAAAGCAGGAACGGGGTACTGATTCTGGATGATCAGCCATGATTATATTGAATGGCGGTGCCGGTTTAAAGGGCCGAATGGCCTACTATTTTCTATCTATACACTCACATTGCAGTCAATATGCAGTTCATTGTGACTCATATGAAAAACATGTTGCCATGACTTGCACCATAGTTTGTGGGCAGTTCATTACTCATCGAGCGAGATGAATTAGTGCCATGAGTCTAGGTCCCTCCCATTGCAACACTCCACGACACAGCAAGTCAGCAGTAGACAGGTGTTATGTAAAGCAGTCATTGGCTCTAAATAAATATAGGAATAGGATTTTAAATAATTATCAGTCCAAGTCATAACCCGACATAAATAGAGATTAGTTCTAACTGTTTAAAAAATATTTAGTTTAAATACAAAATCTCTAATATCAAATCTTTCAACTAAGCTACACTAAAGGCAACTATACTAAATAACACTAACCTACACTATACTGATCTACACTAAATTACACTGACCTGCATTAAACTTCATTAAGGTAAACTACATTAAACCGCACTAAACTACACTGATCTATACTAAACTGCACTAAGCTAAACGACACCAAACAAAATCATTCTAAACCACACTACACTGCACAACACTACACTAAACTTTGCTACACGAAAGGGGCTGTCCCACTGTACGAACTAATTCAAGAGCTCTCCCGAGTTAAAAAAAAGTCAAACTCGTGGTAAGCACGTTGAATGTACGTAGCGGGTACGTCGGAGCTTGAGACGTCTCTTAGCGGCTCGTAACGCTAACGGCAGGTACTCAGGAAACGCGGTAAGCTCGGGAAAACTCGTGAAGATTTTCCAGAATGTTGAAAAATGTCCACGAGAGCCCCGAGTACCTACGAGAAGCTATTACCTTAATTCTCCGAGTTCGAATCAGGGGAAAGTGGGGAGAACTCTTGAATTAGCTCGTACAGTGGGACAGCCCCATAAACTACACAACACTCTACGACACTAAACTATGCTGAAATGCAGAGAGGAATTTCATGCTCTCTAACTGGGAATGCGCCAGAAATATAATTAACAAAGACACAAACACAAATAAATAAATGAGATCAAAAGCTGAATGGTAACCCTAAATCGAACACTCACCGTGAGCAATGATACAGGATAAGAAGCATTGCGTCATAAGAGGTGTGGTGAAACTGAACAAAGATCTGGTGAACAGGTACAAGCTGTCAACTGCTAAACGTGGAGATTGCATTGAAAGAAAGCAGCAGTGTCCTCCCAATTCCATGTGCAGGGTAAATCTACACATCGGTTGAAATGCTTTCATGTTGGCTTCTTTAGCTACAATCTTTCACCCACTCACTTGACTTAGAAGAGGCAGCAACTCACCAATGGGCTGAGGGAGAGGTCGGTGGAGGGCAGTTGCCTCATTGGACCGGGCGATACATCACAGGACAGCTGGGGAGATGGTTAAAAAGGTGAAAAGTTACAAGGAGAACGAAGAGTAAGGCTGAATGCAAAACAGGAACTCACTCTCAATGCGTGCCCTGCAGCTAACCACAGAGGCCGATTAAAATAAGTTAAAGGTCACAAATCCACTTCTTTGAATATCTTAGTACGTATTGCCACGTTTGATCCAGGAACCGGCTGCCTTCACTTCACGGGGAATGATGGACATTGTTGACAAGTTGCAAGGCCGGATCACAATAGGAGGAACTGGATTGGCAACTCCTGCTCACGCGATCTTGATCAGCCTCCGACCTACTCTCAAAATTCCCGTGAGTACTTTATACACGAGAATCTGTCAGCGGCATCATGAAACTGTGTTGCAGACTAAAACTAAAGGCCACGCCAATCTTCTGCTCACTCAATGAATCTTTATCTTTTTACAGAAAAGACTATTACCTTCGAGGAAAGCAGAGAAGGCAGGCGTACGCTGTAGCTTGTTTCCTTGTGAGGTCGGCAGCTCGGAGTTGTTCAGCTGGTAAGCAGTCTAGCACTTGACTAAAGTTGTAGAGGAGGAATGTTTACATATTTGTATAAGTGGTGTTGCATACACACCTCTTCTTGTTAAGCTTCTCAGCATGCGTCACAAGCACCCTGCAGAGCCATAACATGCATACCTCCATCACCTTGCCTGGCCAGTTGTGCTCTGTGCAGAGGCAGAGGAAATCCACGCTCTTACACCAAAGATAGGCGCAGAGTGCTGGAGTAACTCAGCGGGTCAGGCAGCATCTGTGGAGAACATGGATAGGTGACGTTTCACAGAGTGCTGGAGTAACTCAGCGGGTCAGGCAGCATCTGTGGAGAACATGGATAGGTAACGTTTCACAGAGTGCTGGAGTAACTCAGCGGGTCAGGCAGCATCTGTGGAGAACATGGATAGGTGACGTTTCACAGAGTGCTGGAGTAACTCAGCGGGTCAAGCAGCATCTGTGGTGAACGTGGATAGGTGATGTTTCACAGAGTGCTGGAGTAACTCAGCGGGTCAAGCAGCATCTGTGGAGAACGTGGATAGGTGATGTTTCACAGAGTGCTGGAGTAACTCAGCGGGTCAGGCAGCATCTGTGGAGAACATGGATAGGTGACGTTTCACAGAGTGCTGGAGTAACTCAGCGGGTCAGGCAGCATCTGTGGAGAACGTGGATAGGTGACGTTTCACAGAGTGCTGGAGCACAGACATGCAGACTCCACAGATGCTGCCTGACCCACTGAGTTACTCCAGCACTCTGTGTCCTTTTGTGATCTTCAACACAAGATTCTGTTTCTGGTTGCGTTCAAGGGAGATGGTATCAACATTTATGACAAAGTCAATAGATAAAGGGAAAGATAATGGAGGCTGAGTGGATCAGAGAGGAAAATACAGATCTTAGAGTCAAGCAACTGAAGTAATGGCCTTGGGCAAAGTGATACAAAACATTTCAAACATGCACAAAGCCAGAATTAGATGAAGAGAGGTTTTAGATACCAATTCAATGCTTTAGTTACCCAAGTCAATGGATCTTTTTAAGGCAGTTATGACTAATACGATTCTTAGGGGTTATGGGGTGAAGGCAGGAGAAAGGAGTTAGGAGGGAGAGATAGATCAGCCATGATGGAATGGCGGAGTCCACTTGATGGGCCGAATGGCCTAATTCTGCTCCTATCACAAATGAACTTATGAACTTAGTTTGCGAAGAGGGTGTACCAGATCGAGTGTAGGGTGAGGATACAGTGACCATGAGATCAAGGATGGGTTTCCTGAAGACACGAGGAACTGCAGATGCTGGTTTACAAAACAAAAGAGACAGAGTGCAGGAGTAACTCAGCGGGTCAGGCAGCATCTCTGGAGAACATGGATAGGTGACGATTTGGGTCGGGACCCTTCTTGACACTGATTGAAGTGCCAAAGAGAAAGCTGGAAGAGAAGCAGGGGTGGGAAAAAGTCTGGAGAGTGATAGGTGGATAGAGATGGTGAGGTCGCTTAGCAAATGGTTGGACAAAGGCTGGAGATGAAAAGGCAAGAAGGGTGAGATAAGGACGGAAGCGTAGAAGACGTGTGAAATGTAGTCAGTCAGGGTGGCCCGGTGGTGGAGTAATCGGCCTGTCCCACACACACACACGCACACACGCATGCACGCACGCACACACGCACGCACGCGCGCGCGCACACACACACACACACACACACACACACACACACACACACACACACACACACACACACACACACACACACACACACACACACACACACACACACACACACACACACACACACACACACACACACACACACACACACACACACACACACACACACACACACTGCTTCCTTCACCACCCCGCTTGCCCTGTCTAAAAGATTCCCACAGTGCAAAGCCAAGGTGATACAGACACACACCGCGATGAACAGGAAGGTTGGCGCTGTAATTAAGACAGTGAAAGCACAGTGTACAGTAAGTCCTTTAAAAGAGGGGGGTGGGGGGGGGGGAGGAGGGAGAAGGAGTGGAGACAACTTTTAAGAAGCAAGAGTTACACGGCTGTGAAGCTCGGCGGACATTAACATTACCGGTCGGTTATTCTTGGTTCTGAAAATTATAGCTTACGTTTTTTTTCCCAATGAGCCGATGAAATTCACCGGTCAGCACCGGCTACAACCTACGAGAACCTCCGAGAACATTTGACCTCCTGGCGACCCACCTACGGCTCGGGAATTCTCGCTACTCTCCATGGCGGCTTCATTCTAGTCGCCGCTAATTTTTCAACATGTTGAAAAATACACGGCGACCATAATGAGGCCGCGACTAATTCCCCGAATGCGGGAACTCCTCACGACCACGAAGGCGACTCCCCGGCAACCGCCCACGAACATGTGGCGAACATGTGGCGATAGTCTCCTGCAGTCGCCTAAAAAGTCACCGAAGTAGGACAGGCCCATTGCTGCCTTACAGCTCCAGATACCCGGGTTCGATCCTGACTACTGCGGCTGCTGTCTGTACGGAGTTTGCAAGTTCTCCCCATGACCTGCGTGGGTTTTCTCCGAGATTTTCTGTTTCCTCCCACACTCCAAAGGCGTACAACTTAGTAGGCCCATTAGCGGGGATCGCTGATCGGTGAGGGCTCGGTGGGCCAAAGGGCCTGTTTCCGTGCTGTGTCTCAAAACTAAATAATGAGTTAAATGTAAATATCTGTCATCGTTAAGGTAATGCCATTCTTTGATGGTAGACAAAAATGTTGGAGAAACTCAGCGGGTGATGCAGCTTCTATTCCAGCATCTGCAGTTCTTTCTGAAACATTTTACCATTCTTGGATAATCTTTGTATATTTATCAGCTTTATAAACAGAGATTTAGACTTTTACTTTAGAGATACAGCATGGAAACAGGCCCTTCGGCCCATCGAGTCTATACAGTCCAGCCGATCACTCCGCCCGCTAGCACTATCCTTAATGCGAAGGACAATTTCTAATTTACAGAAGCCAATTAACCTACAAACCCGCACGTCTTTGGAGTGTGGGAGGAAGCCGGGGCACCTGGAGAAAACCCACGCAGGTCACGGGGAGAACGTACAAACTCTGTGCAGACAGCAGCCGTAGCCAGGATCGAACCGGGGTCCCTGGCGCTGTGAGGCAGCAACTCTACCGCTGCGCCACCTTGCTGCCTTACGCTATGTGGTAGGTAAGTTAGTGGAGAGTATTAACGATAACAATAGTGTAAAAAAATCCAAAGTCTTTAGTACAAGCAAAGAGGAGATGCTGCCTGACCCGCTGAGATACTCCAGCACTTTGTGCCCTTTTTTGTAAAGCAACACCTGCAGTTCCTTGTGAATACATGCCTAAGTGAGTGAGATGGGTTTAAAGTTATTGGTGGAAGGATTACAGGGGACTTGACAGGAAAAGAATCATTGCCCTTGTCAAGTTTTCTGCCAATGTTGATTTCTATATCCATTTTTGTTACGTAAATTGCTCCTGTACAATTATACCTCTGTAATTGTACCTAACCAGCTGAGTGCTCTACTCAAATCCATGGTTAAACTAGTGTCAATGTGTTACCCACATAGTCATATATTCTGGTCAGTTAATACTGCAATCTTAGAGTGATACAGCATGGAAACAGGCCCTTCTGCCCAAATTGCCCACACCAGCCAACGTGTCCCAGCTACACTAGTCCCACCAGCCCGCGCATGGTCCATATCCCTCCAAACATGTCCTATCCATGTACCTGTCTAACTGTTTCTTAAACGTTGGGATAGTCCCAGCCTCAACTACCTCCTCTGGCAGCTTGTCCCATACACCCACCGCCTTTTGTGTGAAAAAGTTGCCGCTCGGGTACCTCCAGCTCCAGGTACCTCCTGGTACCTCCAGAACCAGGGGCCACAGTCTTAGAATAAAGGGGAGGTCATTTAAGACTGAGGTGAGAAAAAACGTTTTCACCCAGAGAGTTGTGAATTTATGGAATTCCCTGCCACAGAGGGCAGTGGAGGCCAAATCACTGAATGGATTTAAGAGAGAGTTGGATAGAGGTCTAGGGGCTAGTGGAGTCAAGGGATATGGGGAGAAGGCAGGCACGGGTTATTAATAGCGGATGATCAGCCTTGATCACGATGAATGGCGGTGCTGGCTCGAAGGGCCGAATGGCCTCCTCCTGCACCTATCTTCTATGTTTCTATGTAACTCTTTGTGTAAAAAACGTTGCTTCAGTTCTATTGCCCAAGTTGCAGCCTGGTTCTGAATATGACCTGGGTCTGAGGAAGGGTCTCGACCCTAAACGTCACACATTCCTTCTCTCTGGGGATGCTGCCTGTCCCGCTGAGTTACTCCAGCGTTTTGTTGCCACATCTGAATATGATCTGCACTCTACCTCCTCCTGCTGGAGACTCTGCATATTTTCACGTCATTTTTTAATGCTCATAAGGTCATACGGAATAGGAATAGAATTAGGCCATTTGGCCCATCAAGCCTACTCCGCCATTTAATCACGGCTGGTTTATCTCTCCCTCCTAACCCCATTCTCCTCCCTTCTTTCTATAACCCCTGACTCCCGTACTAATCAAGAATTGATCCTGACTACAGATGCTTGGCTGTACGGAGTTTGTACGCTCTCCCCGTGACCTACGTGGGTTTTCTCCGGGATAGAAACATTGAAACATAGAAAATAGGTGCAGGAGGAAGCCATTACCACTAGCCTCTAGAGCTCTAACTCTCTCTTAAATCCATCCAGGGATTTGGCCTCCACTGCCCTCTGAGCCAGGGAATTCCACAAATTCACAACTCTCTGGGTGAAAACATTTTTTCTCACCTCAGTCTTAAATGACCTCCCCTTTATTCTAAGTCTGTGGCCCCTGGTTCTGGACTCGCCCAACATTGGGAACATTTTTCCTGCATCTAGCTTGTCCAGTCCTTTTATAATTGTATATGTTTCTATAAGATATCCTCTCATCCTTCTAAACTCCAGTGAATACAAGCCTAGCCTTTTCAATCTTTCCTCATATGACAGTCCCGCCATCCCAGCCATCAATCTCGTGAACCTACGCTGCACTGCCTCAATCACAAGAATGTCCTTCCTCAAATTAGGAGACCAAAACTGTACACAATACTCCAGATGTGGTCTCACCAGAGCCCTATACAACTACAGAAGAACCTCTTTACTCCTGTACTGAAATCCTCTTGTTATGAAGGCCAACATTCCATTAACTCTCTTCACTGCCTGCTGTACCTGCACGCCAACTTTCAGTGACCGGTGTACAAGGACACCCAGGTCTCACTGTAACCCCCCCTTACCTAACCTAACCCCATTGAGATCCCCGGTTCTGTCCCACACTCCAAAGACGTACAGGTTAGTAGGTTAACTGACCTTCTTAAAATTGTAAATTGTCCCTAGTGTGTAGTATAGTCCAATCACCGGCGGTGATAGCAGGTCGATGCGGGTTCGTTGGGCCGAAGGGTCTGTTTTCGCACTGTAGCTTTGAAGTGTAAATTCTAAAGATTCCACTATTTCCCAAACCACCAACCACCTGGGTCATTAGACACTTCTAACCCCAACCCCATCAAGTACTTGAGCATCCACAGACCTAGAGTAGAAAAAGAACTTGTATCCCAAGGGTTACACAAAAGGCTGGAGAAACTCAGCGGGTGCAGCAGCATCTAAGGAGCGAAGGAGATAGGCGACGTTTCGGGTCGAGACCCAAGGGATTCACTAACAAGAGGAATATGTCAAGAGTCAAGAGTATGTTATTGTCATATGTACCAGATAAAACAACAAAATTCTTACTTGCTGCAGCACAACAGAATATGTAATCATAATACATAATATAACAAAAACATAATGTAAGAAAAAAAGTACAAACAATAGCAGAGTAGGGACTAGCGGGTCCCTTTCAGAATGGCAGGCAGTGACTAGTGGGGTACCGCAAGGCTCGGTGCTGGGACCCCAGCTATTTACAATGATTTGGATGAAAGGATTCAATGTAACATTAGCAGATTTGCAGATGATACAAAGCTGGGTGGCAGTGTGAACTGTGAGGAGGATGCTATGAGAATGCAGGGTGACTTGGACAGGTTGGGGGAGTGGACGGATGCATGGCAGATGAAGTTTAATGTGGATAAATGTGAGGTTATTTAATAGCAAAAACAGGAAGGCAGGTTATCTAAATGGCGTCAAGTTGGGAAAAGGGGAAGTACAACGGGAACTAGGGGTCCTTGTACATCAGTCTATGAAAGTAAGCATGCAGGTACAGCAAGCAGTGAGGAAAGCGAATGGCTTGTTTGTCTTTATAACAAGAGGAATCGAATATAGGAGCAAAGAGGACCTTCTGCAGTTGTACAGAGCCCTAGTGAGACCACACCTGGAGTATTATGTGCAGTTTTGGTCCCCTAATTTGAGGAAGGACATTCTTGCTATTGAGGGAGTGCAGCGTAGGTTTACAAGGTGAATTCCCGGGATGGCGGGACTGTCATATGCTGAGAGAATGCAGCAGCTGGGCTTGTACACTCTGGAGTTTGGAAGGATTAGAGGGGATCTCATTGAAACACATAAGGGCTTGGACACACTAGAGGCAGGAAACATGTTCCCGATGTTGGGGGAGTCCCGAACCAGGGGCCACAGTTTAAGAATAAGGAGTAAGCCATTTAGAACGGAGACGAGGAAACACTTTTTCTCACAGAGAGTGGTGAGTCTGTGGAATTCTCTGCCTCAGAGGGTGGTGGAGGCAGGTTCTCTGGAGGCTTTCAAGAGAGAGCTGGTTAGGGCTCTTAAAAATAGCGGAGTCAGGAACGGGGTACTGATTGGGGATGATCACCCATGATCACATTGAATGGCGGTGCTGGTTCGAAGGGCCAAATGGCCTACTCCTGCACCTATTGTCCACTGTCTATTGTCTAACAGTGCAAAAATAATCAGAGCTTATGAGGATGTTGTGTTTAATATCCTGATGGCTGTGGGGAAGAAGCTGTTCCTGAACCTGGGCGTTACAGTTTTCAGGCTCCTGTACCTTCTTCCCGATGGCAACAGAGAGATGAGTGTGTGGCCAGGATGGTGTGGGCCTTTGATGATGTTGGCTGTCATTTTGAGGCAGCGACTGCAATAGATCCCTTCGATGGTGGGGAGGTTAGAGCCGGTGATGGTCTGGGCAGTGGTCACAACTTTCTGCAGTCTTTTCCGCTCCTGGACGTTCATGTTAGCACACCACTGGAGTTTGGAGGCAATAACTGGGAACATAAGATAACATACCACAATGTAACGTGATGTGGCGTTTGCACATTCTCCTTGTGATCGCGTGGGTTTTCTCCAGGTGCTCCGGTTCCCTCCCACATGCCAGAGACGTGCGAGGTTGTGGCTTAATCGGCCCTCTGCTAATTGCCTCTAGTGTGTAGGGAGTGGACGAGAAAGTGGGATAGCATAGAATAGCATAGCGTAGAAATCTGAGGAAGGACATTATTGCCATAGATTGTTCACCAGACTGATTCCTGGGATGTCAGGACTGTCTTATGAAGAAAGACTCGATAGACTTGGTTTATACTCTCTAAAATTTAGGAGATTGAGAGGGGATCTTATAGAAACTTACAAAATTCTTAAGGGGTTGGACAGGCTAGATGCAAGAAGATTATTCCCGATATTGGGGAGGTCCAGGACAAGGGGTCACAGCTTAAGGATAAGGGGGAAATCCTTTAGGACCAAGATGAGAAGGACTTTTTTCACACAGAGAGTGGTGGGTCTCTGGAACTCTCTGCCACAGAGGGTAGTGGAGGCCAGTTCATTGGCTATATTTAAGATGGAGTTAGATGTGGCCCTTGTGGCTAAGGGGATCAGAGGGTATGGAGAGAAGGCAGGTACGGGATACTGAGTTGGATGATCAGCCATGATCATATTGAATGGCGGTGCAGGCTTGAAGGACCAAATGGCCTACTCCTGCACCTAATTTTTATGTTTCTATGTTTCTAACTAGTGTGAACAGGTGATCGCGGGTCAGCATGGGCTCGGTGGGCCGAAGGGCCTGTTTCCCTGCTGTATCACTAAACAGTAGATTTAGGTAGAATTGAAATTAGAATAGAAATTACCTGCACTTCAGAATAATACATTTGAGAAAGACAGTGTAGAAAAATATAATGTGACGGCAATTTAAATTAAAGGTAATTACATAAGATTGTAGTGATTTAAGTGGAGGATTGGTGGAAATATAATTTATGTGGACTGATCTAAGGAATAATGGATCTTATTACAGAAAGTGAATTATAAATGAAATGGTGGTGATGAAATCTACACACAAATTAGTGAGATAAATTAGAGACCTTTATAGCAATTAATTTTATTCAGACAGATTTTGATAATTTTGGCCACATTAACACAGCTGACTAATGGATGACATGTTCACAAAGAATTTCTTGGAAAATTAGAAATAACAGATATTGGTACAAACCTTTCTATCTCCCTGATGATATTTGGACAGGTAGATGCGTAGTCTAACGAGGGTGGAAGACGTGGCACATAACCAAACAGAATGGCGAAATGTTTAACGTTTTAATAGGCAACGTTTCAGGTCAAGACCCTTCTTAAGACTGATGTTGTGGTGGGTGGTGGGGGGCGGGAAGAAGAAACCAAGAGGCGGAGACAGTGGGCTGTGGGAGAGCTGGGAAGGGGAGGGGAAATAGGGAGAAAGCAGGGACTACCTGAAATTGGAGAAGTCAATGTTCATACCGATGGGGTGTAAACTACCTAAGCGAAATATGAGGTGCTGCTCCTCCAATTTGCGGTGGGACTCACTCTGGCCATGGAGGAGGCCCAGGCCAGAAAGGTCGGATACGAAATTGGAGGGGGAGTTGAAGTGCTGAGCTAGAAAGGCGAAAGCTTGCTGCCCAATGCACTCAACAGCGTGGGAGGAACTAAGCCTAAGTCTAAGATGCATAGTAAAGGTTCTGAGGGATATGGGCCAAATGCGAGCAGGTGGGACTAGCGTAGATTGGGCACATTGGTTGGCAAGGACGGGTTGGGCCAAATGGCCTGTTTCCGTGCTGTCATATGCTGAGAGCATGGAGCGGCTGGGCTTGTATACTCTGGAGTTTAGATGGATCAGAGGGGATCTTATTGAAACATATAGGTTTATTAAGAGTTTGGACACACTAGAGGGAGGAAACATGTTCCCAATGTTGGGGGAGTCCAGAACCAGGGGCCACAGTTTAAGAATAAGGGGTAAGCCATTTAGAACGGAGACGAGGAAACACTTTTTCTCACAGAGAGTGGTGAGTCTGTGGAATTCTCTGCCTCAGAGGACGGTGGAGGCCGGTTCTCTGGATACTTTCAAGAGAGAGCTAGATAGGGCTCTTAAAGATAGCGGAGTCAGGGGATATGGGGAGAAGGCAGGAACGGGATACTGATTGTGGATGATCAGCCATGATCACATTGAATGGCGGTGCTGGCTTGAAGAGCCAATGGCCTACTCCTGCACCTATTGTCCATTGTCTATTGTCTGTATGACTCTGTGCTTGATAGATATGTTTATGTCTCCTAGTTTATTGATGCCACTGAACTTGAGTGCTCTAGCATAACCAATATATATATATTTTCAATTTTAAACAGCTTTGAAAAGAACCAGTTGTTATGAAAGTGTAGTTGCCATTAAAGAGTTGATACCATAAGCACGCTACTGCTGTGCCAGGTTCACAGAAAGAGCAGCAGGAATTTGGCAAGTGCAAGAACTACTGTTAATGGATGGTCCCATTCATGAATAAAACATCGCATGAAATGGAACTTTTAAAATGTTATTAAGATAAATCACGTAACAATTGGAAGTTATTTTTTTTGTGGATGTGGGTTTCAGGGGTGGTGGGTGGTGGGTGTATGGAACAAGCTACCAGAGGAGGTGGTCGAGGCAGGGACTATCCCAACAGTTAAGCAGGTACCATAGTACATGGACAATAGGTGCAGGAGTAGGCTATTTGGCCCTTTGAGCCAGCGCTGCCAGGTTTGGAAGAAAATGGGCCAAACACAGCGCAGAAACAGGCCCTTCAGCCCACCTGCATCCGCCCTGACCAGCGATCCCCGCACACTAACACTATCCAATTTACAATTTTCCCTAGCCAATTAACATGCAAAGACCTGTACGTCTTTGGAGTGTGTGAGACTTTAGAGATACAGCGTGGAAACAGGCCCTTCGGCCCACCCAGTCCACACCGACCAACGATCACCCGTTGGCACTACACTTGTGACAATTTACTGAAGCCAATGAAACTACGAACCTGAACGTCTGAACCTGAAACCGGAGCACCCGGAGAAAACCCACGCAGGTCACGGGGATAACGTACAAACTCCATACAGACAGCATCCGTAGTCAGGATAGAACCTGGGTCTCTGGCGCTGTGAGGCAGCAACTCTACCGTGCCACCGTGCCGTCCATATTATTCTGGCCATTGCAGTAATGTGTTTGTGTAAGCATTGCTTGGAGTCACAAGATGGGCTCCACTGAATGATCACTGATCGCTTGGCTGTCACAATAGCACGCAGGAAATTGGCTAATGGGATACATTTCCCCTTGGCTCCTTGAACTGCACGTGATATTCTCTGCATTACCGAGAGCCTGCCAGCACCGTCGATCAATGGCTTTCTCCAAAGATTTATGAATGAAACACAGTTCCGTCCAAGTCCGATCTTGTTTTAATGGTTTCCTGCTGCTGATGATACAAATCATAGAAAATAGGAAGGTTTTGTTCAATCATTTGGTAGGATCTCATCAAATGGAAGCTCCCATTGATGTTCAATGGTTTTAAGCAGGAGGTTTAGGTTTATTATTGGCCGTGTACCGAGGTACAGTGGAAAGCTTTGTTTTGGCGTGCTATCCAAACAATAGACAATAGACAATAGGTGCAAGACGAGGCTATTTGGCCCTACGGGCCTGGTTGAATGTCATCATGGCTGATCATCCCCAATCAGTACCCCGTTCCTGCCTTCTCCCCATATCCCCCGACTCCGTTATCTTTAAGAGCTCTATCTAACACTCTCTTGAAAGTATCCAGAGAACCGGCCTCCACCAGAAACAAATGAAATATACCACACATGAATACAGTTAAGCAAAACTCAAGTACAATTGGTAGAGGGAAGGGGAAGATACAGAGTGCAGAATATAGTTCTCAGGAGCAGGATTCGGCCATTCAGCTCATCAAGTCTACTCCACCATTCAATCATGGCTGATCTAACTTTCCCCCTCAAACCCATTCTCCTGCCTTCTCCCCATAACCCCTGACACCCGTACTAATCAAGAATCTATCTATCTCTGCTTGAAAATATCCATTGAGGGCTTCCACAGCCTTCTGTGGCAAAGAATTCCACAGATTCACCACCCTTTGATGAAATAAATTCCTCCTCATCTCCATCCTAAAGGAACGTCCTTTTATTCTGAGGCTGTGGTCATGGCATTGTAGTGCATTAGTTCCAGAGACAAAGTCTATTATGGGGGTTATGAGGAATCGGACAGTACCCCAGCTTGTGGAAGGGCCGTTCAGAAGCCTGATAACAGAAGGGAAGAAACTGTTCCTGAGTCTGGTGGTGCGCGCTTTCAAGCCTCTGTACCTTCTGCCGGACGGGAGCGGGGAGAAGAAGGAATGGCGGGGTGGAGCAAGTATTTGATTATGTGGGTTGAGTTTCCGATACATAATATACAGGAAAACATCTTGAGTTTAACGGTACAAAAAAGATTGTCAATGCTTGAGATGATTAAGTATTTTCCAAAAGGCTCCACAGTGAAATCTCAGTTGTTCCATGTGCTGCTAAAGCCAATATCATCTGACAATGAAAATGGTATCTTTGAAATAATTGTTAGCCTTCAGGCTGGACGTATTGGAATTGGGATTGTTCCCATTTTAGCTTTCCATTTTCATTATTTGTGTCTGGCTGTGACTGTGATGATGGGTTTGTCCTATAACTGAGAAACATTTATGCTGGGATGGTTTGAAAGTAGAAACTTGGCCTGCAGTAACCCTATCAGAGATTTCTGAAAATATGTAATACAGTGCTTAGTTTTCAGAGATAGAGTGCTCCACTGCAAAATCTCCTGAAGTTGTGCCTGCTTCGAAGAAGTTCTCCTCCTCTCGCCAACAGCAGTTCAGTGAGACCCTCTCTTTCTCACTGCTCCCCTTTCTGTGCCTGCCTCTCCCCTCTTCTAGCTTTCTTCTCCCCCCGCCTTACAATCAGTCTGAAGAAGGATCCTGATCCTAAACGCCACCTACCCATGTTCTCCAGAGATGCTGCCTGACCCGCTGAGTTACTCCAGCACTCTGTGAAACGTCACCTATCCATGTTCTCCACAGATGCTGCCTGACCTGCTGAGTTACTCCAGCACTCTGTGAAACACCACCTATCCATGTTCTCCACAGATGCTGCCTGACCCGCTGAGTTACTCCAGCACTCTGTGAAACGTCACCTATCCATGTTCTCCACAGATGCTGCCTGACCCGCTGAGTTACTCCAGCACTCTGTGAAACGTCACCTATCCATGTTCTCCACAGATGCTGCCTGACCCGCTGAGTTACTCCAGCACTCTGTGAAACACCACCTATCCATGTTCTCCACAGATGCTGCCTGACCCGCTGAGTTACTCCAGCACTCTGTGAAACGTCACCTATCCATGTTCTCCACAGATGCTGCCTGACCCGCTGAGTTACTCCAGCACTCTGTGTCCTCTGATATTGGCCAACATCTGCCTTGTTTCTAATAGTAATCAATGATTACGCTCCTTGGAATTATTTGATCATTTAAATAATATTGGCAATCAATTCCTCCAACAAATTAATCAATTTAAACTATCAGACCATTAAATTATGCAAGTTATTATTTTTTTTAAGTTTCCCTCCCTATTTTTTCTCAATATTAATCCCTCTATTTAATCTTGTTCACCTCCACCAGTTCATCTACTTGGTTCATTGTCATTTTTGGCCATGCTTTGCTTCTTAAATTTAAGTTGCATGGGTTAAGAAGATACACTCTTGGTCTCATTGCTCACTACATTGCCATACTCCCTGGCATCTTGGACATTGATGATAGCATTGGTATTTTGAACATAGCACAGTGCACCACAGGAGCCTCATCGACCCACAACTATCTGTGCCAATCATGATGCCAAGACCAACTCTTGTCAGCCTGCACATAATCCATATCCTTCCATTCCCTGCATATCCATGTGCCTATCCAAAAGTCTCCTAAGTACCAGTGTCGTATCTGCCTCCACCACCAGCCCCGGCAGTTCATTCCAGGCACCCACCACCCTCTGTGTAAAAAAACGTACCCCGCACATCTCCTTTAAACTTTGCCCACTAGGATTTGATTTTTCCATCCTGGGAAAAATGTTATTGACTGTCCATACTATCTACTCAGCCATGATCACATTGCATGGTGGTGCTGGCACGAAGGGCCGAATGGCCTACTCCTGCACCTATTCTCTGTTGTCTATTGTCTACTCCTCTCACATCCCATCTATGCCTCTCGTACCTTAAGAAAGAACTGCAGATGCTGGAAAAATCGAAGGTAGACAAAAAATGCTGGAGAAACTCAGCGGGTGAAACGGCATCAATGGAGCGAAGGAATAGGTGATGTTTCGGGTTGAGACTCTTCTTCAGACTGAAGGCAAGGATAAAGTTCTTCATACCTTATCCTTGTCACTTTGTGCACACAGTTACAGGTCAAAAGCTACTTAATTAAAGTAAATATGTTGAGATATCGTACTTGACTTGGATGTGGAGAGGATGTTTCCACTAATGGGAGAATCTAGGACGAGAGGTCACAACCTCAGAATTAAAGGACATTCTTTTAGGAGGGAGAATACCTGGAGTATTGTGTGCAGTTTTGGTCCCCTAATTTGAGGATGGACATTCTTGCTATTGAGGGAGTGCAGCGTTGGTTTACAAGGTTAATTCCCGGGATGGCGGGACTGTCATATGCTGAGAGAGTAGAGCAGCTGGGTTTGTACACTCTGGACTTTAGAAGGATGAGAGGAGATCTCATTGAAACATATAAGATTGTTAAGGGCTTGGACACGCAAGAGGCAGGAAACATGTTCCCGATGTTGGGGGAGTCGAGAACCAGGGGCCACAGTTTAAGAATAAGGAGTAAGCCATTCAGAACGGAGACAAGGAAACACGTTTTCTCACAGAGAGTGGTGAGTGTGGAATTCTCTGCCGCAGAGGGCAGTGGAGGCAGGTTCTCTGGATGCTTTCAAGAGAGAGCTAGATAGGGCTCTTAAAAATAGGGGATATGGGGAGAAGGCAGGAACGGGGTACTGATTGGGGATGCTCAGCCATGATCACATTGAATGGTGGTGCTGGCTCGAAGGGCCGAATGGCCTACTCATGCACCTATTGTCTATTGAGATGGGAAGGAATTTTTTTAGTCAGAGGGTGGTGAATCTGTGGGATTCTTTGCCACGGAAGGCTGTGGAGGCAAAGTCAGTGGATATATTTAAGGCGGAGATAGACAGATTTTTGATTAGTACGGGTGTCAGGGGTTATGGGGGGAAGGCAGGAGAATGGGGTTAGGAGGGAGAGATAGAGAGAATCATAGAATCATAGAAAATAGGTGCAGGAGTAGGCCATTCGGCCCTTCGAGCCTGCACCGCCATTCAATATGATCATGGCTGATAATCCAAATCAGTATCCTGTACCTATCTTCTCTCCATACCCCCTTATCCCTTTAGCCACAAGGGTCACATCTAACTCCCTCTAAAATATAGCCAATGAACTGGCCTCAACTACCTTCTGTGGAAGAGAATTCCACAGAATCACCACTCTCTGTGTGAAAAAAGATCTTCTCATCTCGGTCCTAAAAGACTTCCCCCTTATCCTTAAACTGTGACCCTTGTTCTGGAGTTCCCCAACATCGGGAACAATCTTCCAGAATCTAGCCTGTCCAACCCATTAAGAATTTTCTACGTCTCTATAAGATCCCCCCTCAATCTCCTAAATTCCAGCGAATAGAAGCCGAGTCTATCCAGTCTTTCTTCATATGGAAGTCCTGCCATCCCAGGAATCAGTCTGGTGAACCTTCTCTGTACTCCCTCTATGGCCAGAATGTATTTCCTCAGGTTAGGAGACCAGAACTATACGCAGTACTCCAGGTGTGGCCTCACCAAAACCCTGTACAACTGCAGTAGAACCTCCCTGCTCCTAGACTCAAATCCTTTTGCTATGAATGCCAACATACCATTTGCTTTCTTCACTGCCTGCTGCACCTGCATGCCTACTTTCAATGACTGGTGTACCATGACACCCAGGTCTCGTTGCATCTCCCCCTTTCCTAATCGTCCACCGTTCAGATAATAGTCTACCCTCCTGTTTTTGCCGCCAAAGTGGATAACCTCACATTTATCCACATTATACTGCATCTGACATACATTTGCCCACTCACCCAGCCTATCCAAGTCACCTTGCAGCCTCCTAGCATCCTCCTCACAGCTAACACTGCCCTCCAGCTTTGTGTCATCCGCAAACTTGGAGATGTTGCATTCAATTCCCTCATCCAGATCATTAATATATATTGTAAATAGCTGGGGTCCCAGCACTGAGCCTTGCGGTACCCCACTAGTCACTGCCTGCCATTCTGAAAATGACCCGTTTACTCCTACTCTTTGCTTCCTGTCTGCCAGCCAGTTCTCTATCCACATCAACACTGAACCCCCAATACCATGTGTTTGAAGTTTGTATGCTAATCTCTTATGTGGGACCTTGTCGAAAGCCTTCTGAAAGTCCAGATACAACACATCCACAGGTTCTCCCTTATCCATCTACTAGTTACATCCTCGAAAAATTCTATAAGATTCGTCAGACATGATTTACCTTTCATAAATCCATGCTGACTTTGTCCAATGATTTCACCACTTTCCAAATGCGCTGCTATCCCATCTTTAATAACTGACTCCAGCATTTTCCCCATTATCGATGTTAGACTAACTGGTCTGTAATTCCCCGTTTTCTCTCTCCCTCCCTTTGAATGCCATGATTGAATGGTGGAGTAGCCTTGATGGACCGAATGGCCTAATTCTGCTCCTGTTACATGGCCTGATGGCATTGACAAGATTTTAGCAACTGCAACTTGGTTGAAATAAGATTAAAGTATTTTGAAGGGTCTCGACCCGAAATGTTGCCTATTCCTTCTCTCCATAGATGCTGCCTCACCCGCTGAGTTTCATCAGCATTTTTTGTCTACCTTCGATTTTTCTAGCATCTGCAGTTCTTTCTTAAACAGTACTTTAGCCATTACGCATTGATTAATGGAACATTATTCAACATGTATTCACAAAGTCCACTGAGCCTTCTCTGTCCATTAGGGCAATACAATAAATGTAACTTTCCCTAATACCTCATGATTGGAAATTATTATTGATGATAGACACAAAGCTGGAGTAACTCAGCGGGACAGGCAGCATCTCTGGACAGAAGGAATGGGTGACGTTTCCGGTCGAGACCCTTCTTCAGACTGGGTCATTAAATTATTATTTCAAAAGTTTTATTTAAAATTATTATTGTCAGAAATTATTGTTACTATTTAAAAACCCATATTCATCTAAAACAATAATGTTCTTATTTTCAGCATCTGCAGTTCTTTGTGTCTCTTTTTTCTTATCTTAATTGGTTTAGTCATGGCACTTTGGATGTACTTAATTCAACCAAGGACACAGAGTGCGGGAGTAACTCAGCGGGTCAGGCAGCATCTGTGGAGAACGTGGATAGGTGAAGTTTTGGGACGGGACCCCTCTTCAGTTCGGTTTAGTTTATTGTCACGTGTGCTGAGGTACAGTGAAAAGCTTTTGTTGTGTGCTAATCAGTCAGCAGAAAGACAATGCATGATTACAATCGATCCATTCACAGTGTTCTTCGGTCGCCTGTCCATGTTCTCCAGAGATGCTGCCTGACCCGCTGAGTTACTCCAGCATTTTGTGTCTATCTTCGGTTGAAACCAGCATCTGCAGTTCCTTCTTGCTCATTACAATTTACGTTCCTTGTTTTAAAAAAAAAATAAAGAACACTGTTCCCCCGTTAATTCGTTATTGTATAAACTTCTGCAATAGTTCTTAAAATCAGACACATGTCTGAATGCAACTTTCGGGTGAAGTTTTCTCCGCTGTGACTGTTGCAAAAACAGCAACTAACTTTGAATTTCTGAGGAAACGAGTTACTATTGTTTGGTTTCATAGCTGAAATTACAAATAGACAGACACCTTAATATAATTTATATTTATGTATTCCGAGAACTGTGGAACTAGCTGAGGCTAATTTTAAATCACGCCACCAAGATTTTTAAATAAACCTGCAATTTCTATTTCAGCCACTGAGGGAGGATATAAGTCTGTATTGCCACTTGGAAAACACTTCGTTTTGCCCTTCACAATGCACACCACAATTGGAGTTGAAAGCAGCAACAGAAGCCGTACAAATATGTAGTAATAACTGAATGGCTATTGCCGGGTATTGTTAAACGGAGAGGTGATTCGGCTGAGAGCGGATAAACCTGAATGTGATATTTTGTGCTGTGGAAAAAGTCAACATGAAATTGGTTTCTGAAAGCTTCAGCTGAATGATTAACATCCTCAACTGCAGTTTCACCGCGAATTGGGGGAAATGATACAAAAAAAACTGTCATTAGGCTGAGGACGCGGGGATGATGGTGTGCCTGCGTTTGGTTTTTGCAAGATTGTGTGCACAGATAGATACACAACTCCTCGCTTCTCCTTGCAAAATTCTTACCTTTTGATGTTTTTACTCGGGGCAGAGTGAAAGAGATTGAGAGACAAGTGATCCTAGTGTTATTCTGTGCTGGATACTATGCTCCTGCTAACGATGGCACAGCAATATTGTCACAAACAAGGCAGGGTGGAGAGCGACTAACAGAATCTATACACGCCTTGGGTTTCAGACACAGCTTGAATCTTGATTCTATTTATCAAGGATAAATCGTAAGTATTTTACTCCTGGCCTTTGCGGTTCAATGTATATTCTAATCTACTTCATTGAAGGTGTAATTTTGCATTGGTGAATGCCTGCCAGAGAATAACTCGGTTTTTAGACATCTTCGGGAAATATAACTGAGACAGTCTCCAATTGACAGGTTTTTGATTTCGCTGTGCAGTACACAGACAAAAATCAAACCCGCCCGTGTCTTCAATTTCACAAGCACATCCTTATTTGTAACAAGCAGGTAACATATTTCTATTGACAATAACGTTTTCGTTTGGTATGGTCTTGCCCCCCTGCCGGGCTAGACAGGTTACATTATTTGTATCTGTGTTAGCAGCGCTCTGGAGAAGTAAACAATGAAGCTCCCCCTTTTCCAGCGGTGTCTTAGATGCTGCTGACATGTTGTGTCTGCTTTGGTCAAAACGCGACATTGAGAGCAACATTGTACTTGTGTGTGTGTGTGTGTGTGTGTGTGTGTGTGTGTGCGTGTGGGGGGGTGTGGGGGGTGTGGGGGGTTGGCAGGGTTGCATTGTGTGTGTGTGTGTGTGGTGGGGCAGGGGCAATACGAAATGGACTGACACCAGAACCCTGCAGACATCATCTTGACAAGAGCTCTGGAACAGTTTCATCTGCGATTTTTAAAAAACATTCTTCCTCTTAATAACCATGTTTAGCAACATCAGAAATAAAAATAACACTGCCAGGTGCTATTTTCGAGGCTATAATCAATCCAGAGATGTCTATCTCCAGTGCATAAACCTGTTAATATTCTTCCTGCATGTGTTTCTGCCTGTGTGGAATGACATTATTTATATGCATTCGCATTGCAATGTTGATGGGTTGTAGGTGGCGAGATTGCAACGTGCATGGAGCATTATATATAATGTGTATATATATATATATATGTATGTGTGTGTGTGTCTGCATACACACATTTTCCACACTTATTATATTTGTTTGCAGAGCACTATCTTTACACATTATGTTGTGCTGCTGCAGGTAAGAATCTCATGGTTATATCTGGGACATGACAATAAAACTCTTGACTCCCGGCTTTGTGCACCACGCAAAATGCAGTGACCACTTGTGTTGTTTTTATTTTGCAGAAGCCGTGCGCTGGGCGCTGCGTGCGAGTGTCCGGCAGGTGCAGGAGCAAGTGTCCGGCAGGTGCAGGAGCAAGTGTCCGGCAGGTGCAGGAGCAAGTGTCCGGCAGGGGCAGGCGCAGGTGCAAGTGTCCGGCAGGTGCAGGTGCAAGTGTCCGGCAGGTGCAGGAGCAAGTGTCCAGCAGGTGCAGGTGTCCGGCAGGTGCAGGTGCAAGTGTCCGACAGGTGCAGGTGCAAGTGTCCGACAGGTGCAGGGGCAAGTGTCCGGCAGGTGCAGTTGCAGACCCCCTCACACACACCTGCCTCCCCCGTCCCCTGAGCCCTCCAGTGAGGCTGGAGCCATCTGCGAAGTGGGATGGAGGCAGCGATGGTGATGTTGGAAGGCGACCACCACCACCCGCCCTACGGTTACGCGCAGAGGAGGGAGAGGCAGGCCTGCTCGCGCGCGGCCGCGGCCGTGGCCGCCAACAACAGCAACAGCAACGCGGGAGCGTGCACGGGCGGCGGGAGCGCGCACCAGCAACATCAGCAGCAGCAGCAGCAGCAGCAGCAGCAGCCGCGCGCCCCGGGCCAGCCTGGCAACCGTCGCCGTGGCAACCGGCGGGCCCGGCAACGGCGGCCGGGGAGCGGGCGGGCAGCGGGCGGTCGCCATGGCAACGGCGGCCGGGAGACGGCAGGGGGAGAAGAGGCGGGAGAGTGTCGGCGCCATCATTCCCCTCACGGGGAGGAGGAGGAGGAGGAGCAGGAGCAGCTCCTACAGCAGCAGCGGCGGCCAGGGCGACGACGGCGGCGGCGGCGAGGAGGAGGAGAGGCTCCTCACCTGGACATGGAGGGCGAGGAGGAGACGCCGCCGCCATCATCTCCTCCTCCTCCATCGTCGACGACTTGTTCCTCACCCTCATCCTCCTCATCATCTCCCTCGTCGTCGTCGTCGCGCCTCCATTACTCGGTGTACAGCGAGAGGGTGGTGATCAACGTGTCGGGGCTCCGCTTCGAGACCCGGAGCCAGACGCTGGAGCATTTCCCCGACACGCTGCTGGGCGACCCGGCCCGCAGGATGCGCCACTTCGACCCGCTGAGGAACGAGTACTTCTTCGACAGGAACCGCCCCAGCTTCGACGCCATCCTCTACTACTACCAGTCGGGCGGGCGCCTCAAGAGACCCGCCAACGTGCCCTTCGACATCTTCTGCGAGGAGGTGAAGTTCTACGAGCTGGGGGACGAGGCGGTGCTGCGCTTCCGCGAGGAGGAAGGCTTCGTCAAGGAGCAGGACAAGCCGCTGCCCCACGACGAGTTCAAGCGCCAGATCTGGCTGCTCTTCGAGTACCCCGAGAGCTCCAGCCCGGCCAGAGGCATCGCCATCGTCTCCGTCCTGGTCATCCTCATCTCCATCGTCATCTTCTGCCTGGAGACCTTGCCCGAGTTCAGGGACGAGCGCGACTTCATGCCCGCCTCACGGACCGGGGCGGTTAACGGGACCTCCCGTCCCTCTCCCTCTTCTTCTTCTTCTTCTTCTTCTTCTTCCACCACCACGTCTTCCTCCACCACTACCACCACTTCCTCCTCTTCTTCTTCTTCTTCAGTGTCCACCTTCAGCGACCCCTTCTTCATCGTGGAGACGGTCTGCATCATCTGGTTCTCCTTCGAGTTGTTGGTGCGCTTCTTCGCTTGCCCCAGCAAGCCGGGCTTCTTCAAGAACATCATGAATACCATCGACATCGTCTCCATCCTGCCTTACTTCATCACCCTGGGCACCGAGTTGGCCCATGTGCAAGGGGGCAACGGGCAGCAAGCCATGTCCTTCGCCATCCTCAGGACCATCCGCCTGGTGCGGGTCTTCCGCATCTTCAAGCTGTCTCGCCACTCCAAGGGCTTGCAGATCCTGGGCCAGACACTGAGGGCCAGCATGAGGGAGCTGGGCTTGCTCATCTTCTTCCTCTTCATCGGGGTCATCTTGTTCTCCAGCGCTGTGTACTTCGCCGAGGCCGACGACCCCAAATCACATTTCACCAGCATCCCGGACGCTTTCTGGTGGGCTGTGGTCACCATGACCACGGTGGGCTATGGGGACATGAAGCCCATCACGGTGGGGGGCAAGATCGTGGGCTCCCTCTGCGCCATTGCCGGGGTGCTGACCATCGCTCTGCCCGTGCCGGTCATCGTTTCCAACTTCAACTACTTCTACCACCGGGAGACGGAGAACGATGAGCAGCCTCAAGTGTCTCAGTCGTGTGCCCTCCCTTACCTCTCTTCCTCTTTCTTGAAAAAGTTCCGCAGTTCTTCCTCTTTAGGCAACAAGTCAGAATACTTGGAGATGGAGGAGGGCTTGAAAGAATCTCTGTGCACGACGCAGCAATCTAAAGGCAATGGCACAGAGACAGTCAAACATAATTCCGTCAATCTCAAAGCAGTGGAGACCGATGTTTGAAGCGACAACTCGTATTATATTTTCACCAGTGCCAGTTGATACGCTAAGTATAACGGGCGAGGTTCAGCCCTTATAAACAAAGCAAAACATCAGAGAAAATCGCGATGGCTGGAGTTTGCAAGCAGAAGAAATTGTAAAACGGTGTCAGCGCTCTTGGATGGAAAAGCCTTGCACTGCATACACATTGGAGACCAGACGAAAAACATTTATAGTTTCTGGTGTTCCATGGACGCCTGCGGCAGCCAGATTCTTGAATTCAAAAGCAGTACACAAACAAACCTCCAAATTTTACATGGGAATGTTGCTCATTTTGCACTGCACTTTCCTGGTGATATGTTGAACTGAATATCATTAGTCATGCTCTTTTTAGATATCCAAGTGAAATTATGCATCATTGTAATATCAAAAGTACTGTTTAATTGTTTGAACCAATAGCTAAAATGAGTTTTTATTTGAAGTAGTTAACCTATATTTTACTCCAATCCTTCTGTTGGTGTTTCCCCTTAAAATGATCAGAATTGAACGTTCTTTTAAAAGGAGCCAAAGCTGAAATGTACTTATTATGGTAGGTTTATATCGGAGTTTTGAATTAACCTGAGCACAGCATTAACTATGAACTGCAAACTTTACACTTGTGAGCCAATGTACAGCCAATACCTACATGGAAACAGAATCAGCCTGAAGTTTATGCTTATGTGGACATGAATGTCATGGCATTCTTATGCTGCAACTTTCTGTGACTTAATAACTGATGACAGGGTAGGATCAACACACATACACTCAAGCACCAGAAAATCAAGTTAAATGCTTCATCAAAAGTTGTGGACCAGGAATATCACACTGCCTTGCCGATGGGAAGACAACACTGGGAATGAATGAAGCTCTGCTTCTGGGTAACACAGTTGTCAAGACCAGCTGGATGTTGGCTCATGTTATTTTTGAAGTAATTCATGTAGAACGTGCTGAGAATGAGTTATACAGACAGCTCCCATGTGAATCCCAATTTCTCAACAAATAAAAACATGTAGGATTAACATCCAGCTGTGATTAATAAGAAGATTACTGATTAAAGAAAGTACCTAAATAAGAAAGAGTGACACGTGGCTATGGCTTATGGCAGAATAACCCTGCAGAGAAATCAGCTTTTTTTTCTACTCTGCCTGTCAAAAGCTGTGAACCTTTGGAGACGTGCAGTTAGTCCACTTTTTAACTACTGTGAAATCTTGTCAGTGACACAAATTGCTTGACAATCATTGGAAACGACTTAATATCCTATTCACCAATTAAATATTCAAATGAGTCTGCTGAAGAATGAAGGTTGTACAACGAGGTTATAATTATATGAACTGCACTTTCTAAAAAGTTGTTTTACAGCAACAAATATAACTTCAAATCAGTCGGATGTGCAGAGCTTCCCTTCTGCTAAGGATAAAATAATAAGCAGTGAATCATTGCTACATTTTTGAGTTTGTTTGAACTAGACGATTTCAGTTGCACTTTGAAAACAAATAATAATTGATGAAAGGAACGTTTATGTTTGCACACACATTGAATGATGGCTTTGAGGGTTTTCTGCCTGAAATGCAAGATATCTAATGCAACACGAATGCCTGAATACGGTCAGTCATCCCGAAAGACGTTTATTGTGGGATATGTACTGTGAATTAATGATCCTCCTCTAAAAGAGATATTCCAAATGGTGGAGCAGCGAACCAGCAAAGGACTTTTAAGGTATGAAAGAGTTTTTATTCTTCATCTTCACAGCAGCTTTATGCGATGAATAGTGAAAGATTGTTCATAAATTCCAGTGGCTCTAGTGGGTTGTAGTCGTGGATTTAAGTGGCAGACAGTTGGCGATGAGCGCTTCCTGTCTGATGTGTACCAGGCACATGGGCGCAGTAGAAAATCCTAGCGTTCCCTGATTCAGGAAATCAGTTTGCTTGTGTAAAATGGTTTAAACTATCTTTTCCACACAAACAAATAAGGTTAAAGTTTTTTTTGGTTAAAAGACTAATGTTACAGGATTCACATAATCTGATAGTCTGTTTGAACTAATACATTTTGAGAAATTCAAGCACAACAAAAAACATTTGTTAGTTGCCTTATTAACCATTCAGTTGATTTATGCAAAGGTTGTAAATGCAGCATAAAGACTGCAGTGAACTTTTGGTGTTCTGACTATGATACGAAGCTGCGTGTGGATTGTGTGTAGAATATAGATTTAGACGAGCAGGGCAGACACTCGGGGCTGAGTGGTGTGCACTTTCTTCTACAGCATCTCTTACGTTTTTTGCCGGATTGTTTAGCAATTAACCTTCAGCTGTGGAAATAACTTATCAAGTTATAACTTATCAAGTTATGTTATTGCTTCAATGTTTCTTCATCTGGGATATTGCTAAAATATTGTTTGTCATGGGTTGGATACCATATTGAAAATCTTGTTTTGAGATGTTGCCATGTTTGCAGAAAGTAGCTTTTAAAATCCACAACTGCTTGTATAAAAGTATTAACTCATTCAGTATTTGGTGACAGAAGTCAGTGCTTCTAATTCAAATCTGCTGAGCAAGTATAATTGCTCTGAAATTTAAACTAAAACACGGTTATTATATAGATTAGATTATAGGTCAGTCCCATTGCAAACCTTTTAAAAATTGAGCATCAGCTAGTTCTAAACGTTTTGTAACTGATTTGTTATAATCTTTAACAATGAATGTCCAGTTCTGAAGAAGGTTCCTATTCTATGGGCATGCTGTTAAGTGACATACCAATGCTCATACTGTTATCATAGAAACATAGAAAATAGGTGCAGGAGGAGGCCATTCGGCCCTTCGAGCCAGCACCGCCATTCATTGTGATCATGGCTGATCATCCCCTATCAATAACCCATGCCTGCCTTCTTTCCATATCCCTTGAATCCACTAGCCACTATAGCTCTATCTAACTCCTTCAAGTTATTCTGTTGGTGTTATCATCTCACCTCCAACTTTTGGTCAACCAACTGAGGTTCTGTGGGACACTTTTCTTCATTGCATTCAGTTATCTTGCAAATATAAAAGTTATGAACAGGCCCTTCGAGCATGCTCATCAGCAGGCAGTGAAGAAAGCTAATGAATGTTGGCCTTCATAACAAGAGGAATTCAGTATAGGAGTAAAGAGGTTCTTCTGCAGTGGTATAGGTAGATTTCACGGCAGTCGGGTCAGGACCCATGACCCGTGCTGTTGCTACGCTATCCCAAGTGGGGATTGATCCCTGGGATGGTGGGACTGTCATATGAGGAAAGATTGAAAAGACTAGGCTTGTATTCACTGAAGTTTAGGATGAGGGCGGATCTTATAGAAACATATAAAATTATAAAAGTACCAGACAAGCTAGATGCAGGAAAAATGTTCAGAACCAGGGGCCACGTCTTAGAATAAAGGGGAGGCAATTTATGACTGAGGTGAGAAAAAACGTTTTCACCCAGAGAGTTGTGAATTTGTGGCATTCCCTGCCACAGAGGGCAGTGGAGGCCAAATCACTAGATGGATTTAAGAGAGTGTTAGATAGAGCTCTAGGGGCTAGTGGAATCAAGGGATTTGGGGAGAAGGCAGGCACGTGTTATTGATTGGGGACAATCGGGCATGATCACAATGAATGGCGGTGCTGGCTCGAAGGGTGGAATGGCCTTCTCCTGCACCTATTTTCTATGTTTCTAACTGTTTCGTAGGATCTATCAAAGGCTGATCATCCCAATTCTGCAGTCTATTTATGCGGTTATCTCATATCCTTTAATGTTGAATATTAAGACACATTTTGAAAAGGACCAGCATAGAGTCAAGCAGCATGGAAACAGGCCCATCCTAACGATATATCTGTTGAAACGTAATTTTTTTAATGTTTTCTTTAGTCGTTTAGAGATACTGCGCGGAAACTGGCCCTTCGGCCCACCGAGTCCATGCCAACCAACGATCACCCCGTACACTAGCACTATCCTACACACTAAGGACAATTCAATTCAATTCAAGTTTAATGTCATTGCACAAATACAAGTATAGGTACAACGAAATGCAGTTTAGCGTCATTCGTAGTGATAGCGATATAAAAAAATAAATACAGAGTGTAGTGATAGCAGTACGGAAATAAATAAATACAGGGTGCAGACAAGTCTATCAGCTGGGCTCCGAGTTCAGCAGTCTGACGGTGTAGTTGAAGAAGCTGTTCTTCGTCCTACTGGTGCGGGACCTGAGGCTCCTGTACCGCCTCCCTGATGGGAGGAGGGCAAACAGTCCATGGTTAGGGTGTGAGGGGTCCTTGATGATCTTCCCGGCCCGCTTCAGGCACCGTTTTCGGTGGAGGGCATCCATGGCAGGGAGCGGGGCACCGATGATGTACTGGGCGGTTTTCACCACCCGTTGTAGTGCCTTCCTGTCTGCCACGGTGCAACTGCTGTACCATACCGTAAAGCAGGTGGTCAGGATGCTTTCAATGGTGCAGCGGTAGAAGTTCGTCAGAATCCGGGGGGACAGGTGGGCTTTTTTGAGCCTCCTCAGAAAGTAAAGGCGCTGCTGTGCCTTTTTGATCAGCTTTGAGGTGTTGAGGGACCAGGACAGATCCTCCGAGATGTGTACCCCGAGGAATTTGTAGTTGGAGACCCTCTCCACCTCAGTCCCGTTTATATGGATGGGGGTGTGTCTGCCCCCTCTGTTCTTCCGAAAGTCAACAATTATTTCCTTCGTCTTCTGGGAGTTGAGGACGAGGTTATTGTTGGCACACCAGGTGGCCAGGTGCTGGACCTCCTCCCTGTAGGCTGATTCGTCATTATCACTAATCAGTCCTACCACCGTGGTGTCATCGGCAAATTTTATAATGGCGTTGGAGCCATACTTGGGGATGCAGTCATGCGTGAAGAGGGAGTAGAGGAGAGGGCTGAGCACACAGCCCTGTGGCACGCCGGTGTTCAGTGTTATAGTGGAGGAGGTGAGGTTGTTGACCCTAACAGACTGTGGTCTGTTAGTGAGGAAATCCAGTGTCCAATTGCAGAGGGAGGTGGAGATGCCAAGACCGCTAAGTTTGGTGATCAAGCTAGCGGGTATGACAGTGTTAAAGGCGGAGCTGAAGTCAATAAACAGCAGCCTGATGTAGGTGTTGTTGCTGTCCAGGTGGGTCAGGGCAGAGTGTAGGGCCGCCGATATGGCGTCCTCTGTAGACCTGTTTGTCCGGTAGGCAAATTGGTGGGAGTCCAATGTGGGGGGGAGGCTGGCTTTGAGGTGAGCCAAGATCAGCCGCTCAAAGCACTTAGCGATGACAGGGGTGAGTGCCACTGGCCGGTAGTCGTTGAGGCTCCCTGTCGCTGAGTGTTTGGGCACTGGCACAATGGTAGATGTCTTGAGGCAGGTGGGGACAACACCCTGGGCCAGTGACAGATTGAAAATGTCAGTGAAGACCAGGGATAGTTGTCCAGCACATGCCCTGAGCACCCGCCCGGGGATGCCATCGGGGCCGGCAGCTTTGTGCTCATTCACCTTGCTCAGTGCGTCTTGTACAGCAGAGGTGGAGAGACTGAGGGGTTGTTCATTCGGGGGTGGAGCAACTTTAATGGCTGGAGTTTTGTTGTCCCGGTCAAAGCGAGCATAGAAGTGGTTTAGCTCGTTAGGGAGGGAGGCGTTGTCTGGGGGGGGGGTGTTGATTTTATGGTAGTCGGCCATGGACTTAATACCTTGCCACATGCGCCTAGGGTCGGAGTTGTCTCGGAAATGCTCCTCAATCCGCTGTTTGTGATTGAGTCTAGCAATCCTAATTCCCTTTTTCAGATTGGCCCTGGATGAGCTGTATCCCTCAGCGTCGCCAGATTTAAAAGCGGCGTCTCGAGCCTTCAGCAGGAGTCTGACCTCCCTGCTCATCCACGGCTTCTGATTAGGGAAGGTCTTTATCACTTTATGGGTGGTGACCCAATTCAGTGCAGAATTTTATGTAGTCCAGAACGGTTGAGGTGTATGAATTTATGTCCACATGGGAGTTAAAGGTGGCCTGGGTGGCAAACACACTCCAGTCTGTTTGCTGAAACTGTTCCTGTAAGACAGAGACAGCCCCCTCAGGCCAGACCTTCACTGTCCTCACGGTAGGTTTCACACGTCTGATCAGAGGTGTGTATTTGGGGAGCAGGAACAGAGACAATTTTACTGAAATTTTGGGACAATTTTACTGAACCCAATTAATCTACAAACTTGCACGTTTTTGGGATGTGGGAGGAAACTGTAGAAAATCCACGTGGTCACGGGGAGAATGTTAAAACTCCGTCCAGGCTGCACCCGTAGTCAGGATGGAACCCAGGTCTCTGGCGCTGTAAGACAGCAACTCTACTGCTGCACCACTGTGCCGCCCTAAAGGAGGTGAATTGGGCAAAATATGGAACGCTTCATGAATTTGTGTGTCATCCTTGAGCAGGGGTCATGCTAATTTGTAGGAAAGAACTGCAGATGCTTGTTTAAATCGAAGGTAGACACAAAATGCTGGAGTAACTCAGCGGATCAGGCAGCATCTCTGGAGAGAAGGAATGGGTTACGTTTCGGGTCGAGACCCTTCTCTGTATCGTTCTAAATTTAGTATATGTGCTGCCAAAGTGAGTTATCTTGGTTATGTTGTTATTGTACCTGCCTCGATTATGCCCTCTGACAACTTGTTCATTTATCACCTCCAGGTTCCTATTATATCATTCCCTCTCACCTTAAACACATGGGTTCTAATTATTGATTCCTCTTCCCTGGGAAAAATATTCTGTTCATTGACCCTTGCTGTTCCCACATGATTTTATACACCTCTATAAGATCATACCTCAGCCTACTGTGTATCAATGAATAAAGTCCCAACCTCTCCCAATTAACTACGACCCTCGAATCCTGGAAGAATCCGTGTAAATCCTCTCCGCACTCTTTCCAGATCTATGGCATCTTTGGTATAGCAGTTCTTATTCCCAAGTGTGGTTTCACATATTCTAACTTCTACACTCACTTCCCCGACTGATGAAAGCCAGCACGCCAAAGGCCTTCTTCACCAGCTAATCTACCTTGAATCTAAATAGTTGTACTCCTAGATTCCTCTGCCCTACATCATTCTCCAGGACCCTACCATACACTGGGAAAGTACTGCCCTGGTTTGACTTCCCAAAATGCACCGCATAACACGAGTTAAACTCCATTAGCCTTTCTTTGGCCCACTTGCCCAGCCGATCAAGATCCCGCTGTAATACTTGAGAACCAATGCCACAGTCTACTTTACTACCCATTTTAGTGTAATCTGCAAAATAATCCATCATGCCGTGCACATTCTCAACCAAATCATTGATACCAGCAATTCATCTATTATTTGTGGAGCAACTTTCTTAAGTAACTAGGATGTAGTTAATCAGGCCCTGGGGATTTGTCATCCTTCAGTTACATAGTCAGTACAATTTTCCTTCTGAAGCTGAATTGAATTCGTTTCTATTTCATATTAACCCCCATGTTTCTCAACATCTCTGGAACATTATTTGTGTCCCCGTTTATGAAGGCAGACTAAGGTATGTATACAATTCATCTGCCATTTATTTATTTCCCATTACAACATTTGCCTTCACTAATCCTTTTCTCTTCACTATCAATATAAGTATTTATGGTCACGTTTATGTTCTTTCCAAGCTTACCATCATACTCTATTTTAAAGTCTTTAATCGATCCCTTTGTTCTCATTTACTGAGTTAACTGCTTCCAGTCCTCAGGTTTGATGATTTTTCTAAATAGTTTGTTTCTCACCTCCTTAGATGAATACGATTCTTAATTTACTTTGTAAACAATGGCTGAGCAACCTTCCTGTTTTATGTTTGTGCGAGACAGAAATAACAATTGTACCTCAGCAATGAACTCTCTAAATGTTAGCATTGCACAACCACCATCAATCCCAAGTACATTTCCCCGATGTATCTTGCCTAACTGGATATTATTCTTCATTCAGATACTAAATCTCACAAGGAACTCAATCAGAACGAAGAACTCTCTCATGTTATGTTAATTAATGCTTTCTCATTACACAATACAAATTCTAGGATGGCGTGTGCTCTAGCTGACTCATTGATGCTTTAGTCTAATAAAGTACCAAACGCACTCCAAAAAATCCTCCTGTACATTACTGGTTTGTCTCATCTATATGTAGACTAAAGCCACCCATAATCTGTACTTAACACATGTATCATTAATTTCCTACTTCATCTCTTACTCTTTGTGGGGAGGGTGATCTACCACCCCTCCCAATGTTTTCTTCCCCTCGATGTTTCTTACTTCCAGAGGCCATATCAGGATTCCCTAATATCCTAATTAACCTAATATCCTGCCCTCTTTCCCCCCACCCATCATTTTAGTTTAGATATACAGCATGGAAACAAGCCCTTTGCCTCACCGAGCCCATGCTGACCATCGATCACCCATTCACATTAGCCCCATGTTATCCCACTCTCTCATCCACTCCGTACACGCTAGAGACAAATTACAGAGATCAATTAACCTCCAAACCCACTCGTCTCTGGGGTGCAGAGAAGATTCACAAGGATGTAAATTTAATGCTCGAGTTGTAAGGAGACTTGTTAGGCTGGGACTTGGATTTCCTGAAGCAAAGGAGGTTGAAGGGTAACCCTACGGTGATATATAAACACATGGGAGATGTAGATAAGGTAGATGCTCAGAGTTTTGGCCACATTAGGGTTTTTTTTCCCCATATAGAATGTGGTGGGTATATGGAATGAGATGTGGAGATGGGTACAAAAGACTAGCTGACAGGTACATAGATAGATACAGTTTTGATGTTTATGAGCCAAAAGCAGACAAATGGGACCAGGTCAGATAGATAACTTGGTCGGCATGCACGAGATGAGCCAAATATATAGTATCTCTCCGACTCTATTCTGTATTGGGACAAAGGGTGTAGGTACACTTCTCAGTAGTGTGCTTGAATTTATTTGGCTGCGAGTACAATATGAAGATATACAGTATAATATACAGTGCATTCAGAAAGTATTCAGACCCCTTCACTTTTTCCACATTTTGTTACGTTACAGCCTTATTCCAAAATTGATTACATTCTTTTTTTTTTAAATCATCAATCTACACACAATACCCCATAACAAAAAAAAGCGAAAACAGGTGTTTAGAAAATGTTTGCAAAATAATTCAAACTAAATAACTGAAATAGCACATTTACATAATTATTCAGACCCGTTTCTCTGTTGTGGCACCTTTGGCAGCGATTACTGCCTCAATTCGTGCTACAAGCTTGGCGCCTGTATTTGGATAATTTCTCCCATTCTTCTCTGCAGATCCTTTTCAAGTTCTGTCAGGTTGGACAGGGAGCGTCGATGCACAGCTATTTTCAGATCTGTCCAGAGATGTTCAATCGGGTTCAAGTCCGGGCTCTGACAGGGACATTCACAGCCGCTCTTGCATTTTCTTGGCTGTGTGCTTAGGGTCATTGTCTTGTTGCAAGGTGAAACTCCGCCCCAGTCCGAGGTCCAGAATGCTATGGAGCGGGTTTTCATCAAGGATCTGATCTCTCTGTACTTTGCTCAGTTCATCTTTCCCTCAATCCTGACTAGTCTCCCAGTTCCTGCCATTGAAAAAAATCCCAACAGCATGATGCTGCCACCACCATGCTTCACAGTAGGTATGGTATTGGCCAGGTGATGAGCTGTGCCTGGTTTCCTTCAGACATGACACTTGATATTCAAGCCAAAGAGTTTAATCTTGGTTTCATCAGACCAGAAAATTTTGTTTCTCATGGTCTGAGAGTTCTTTAGATGCCTTTTGGCAAACTCCAAGCAGGCTGTCATGTACCTTTTACTGAGGATGGCTTCCATCTGGCCACTCTGCCACAAAGGCCTGATTGGTGGAGTGCTGCAGATATAGTTTCCTTCTGCAAGATTCTCCCCTCTCCACAGAAGAACTTTGGAGCTCTGTCAGAGTGACCATCGGGTTCTTGGTCACCTCCCTGACTAAGGCCCTTCTCCTCTGATTGCTCAGTTTGGCCAGGCAGCCAGCTCTATGCAGAGTCCTGGTGGTTCCAAAGTTCTTCCATTTAAGAATGACGGAGGCCACTGTGCTCTTCAGGACCTGCAATGCTGCAGAAATAGTTTTATACCCTTCCCAGATCTATGTTTCAACACAATCCTGTCTCAGAGGTCCAGGGATAATTCCTTCATCTTCATGGCTTGGTATTTTCTCTGACACGCACTGTCAACTGAGGGACCTTATATAGACAGGTGTGTTCCTTTCCAAATCATGTCCATCAATTTAATTTACCACTGGTGGACTCCAATCAATTTGTAGAAACACCTCAAGGATAATCAACGGAAACAGGATGCACCTAAGCTCAATTTTGAGGTTCATAACAAAGGGTCTGAATACTTATTTAAATGTGATCATTCAGTCATTTCTTTTTAATTACTTTCCAAACATTTCTAAACCTATGTTTTTGCTTCTTCATTCTGGGGTATTGTGTGTAGATTGATGAGAAAAAACAATTTAATCCATTTTAAAATAAGGCTGTAATGTAACAAAATGGATAAAGTGAAGGGGTCTGAACACTTTCTGAATGCACGGTACATGCTGCTTTATGGTTTGTCAGTTTTTCATAGATTTTACAGTGCGAATACTGATATTTTATATGTTAAATTCATTGTGGTAACCCAGCATTTCTGTATGCCAGCAATCTTGAGTCTTTTTAATAATGTTCTTCTTGTGCACAAATAGAAAAAAGTGTGTTATTTTTTATTACTTTGCACATTTGCAATACACTCATGAGTTTACCATCATGGGCAGGCAGAATATCTTTATAATTGAACCTGCATACAATTTCTTCCAGCCTTCCTATGCCCATATCAGATGTCATGTTGTAAGTTTTGCCATCATTAATTTTCAGAGGTATTGTTTATGCATGTGGCTTTCATGTCTAACTTTGATCATTACAGACTTTTTTTAATTATAAATCAATCTTTTCTTGCTAATACTGTTTCCAAAATACACAGTTATATTGCTTATTTGGAGTAACTCCCCTCAGTAACGTTCCATAAGGCCCAAGTCAGATTAAGGTTCACAAATTGTTTTGATGTCAGGAAAGATTACTCAACTATGTTCCTTGCTTTGCCAGGGGAAACATGTGCAAGTTATTGTGTTTTTTTTAGTTGTGGGGTCCTGTGCTAGACCGCACTGAAGATCAGCTTCCTCAGCCTAAATTATGGGGAGTCTCAGCAATTTCATGCACTGCAGTTGGACTTTGTTGGCATAGATGTATCGGAAACCCATTGGAATAGTATGTGCTGAAGACACAAACAAGCTTGGATTTAGCAGCAAGATTTGGCTCATTAGCCAAAGTTTGAGACAGAAATGTAACCCTAATTCTCCAACTACTTATATAAGGGCTTATATAACCAAACTTAAAATAAATTATGGTAGCAGTTCTTACGATCAACAGTTTTCAAGTTGAAATAGTGTGTGAGACAGCATGTTTACTGTTTCGAAGGAGCAAGATATATTTTTTGGTAGATACTGAACATCGTATTATTTCAATATGGGATTTATGCCAATCTATGCTAAACTTATTTTATAGCTTTTTTTCTCTTTAGTTCTTCGATTAAAAATATTGCCACAGAGTTCATGATGGGTAGATTCAGATCCAAAGCAGAATTTAGAAGCCTGAAGAGAGAAATCAAGGCCAGAGAAAAGAGCAGCAATTTGGACGGTAACATTATGAGAAAGAGAAGCAGTGAGTGTAATCTTAATCGTTGATGCATGTATGAATCAGTAAATCAACAGCAATATTATGTGACTCCAGTAATAATAATGTTTTATTATGACTTTGAATGTAAAATAAGTTTTACAGGAGCATAAACAGAATTTGATGCTGGGCCATGAGGAAATGTTAGGGCAAATTAATAAACATTCAGTGCATACAGTCTGTACGTATTGAGGAGTATCCTGAGTGGGAATGAGCGATGAAAAGGTGGAGTGATTAAGGAAGCTGATCTAGATCTTAGAGCACTGACTAACTGTTACCATACCCTTGTTTTTTTACATTCCTACCCCAAATTTGTGCAAGTAAGAATGTCATTGTTTTCGGACATATGGCAATAAAACACTCTTCTCTCTTGAATTTACCTGAAAATCTTAAATACGTATTCTATAAGGAAATAAATATTCCACAGTAAAATGACTATCACGAGGTTCTGGAGAGTATTGAAGTAAAGCTTATAGCTTTAAAAAAGATAGGAATATAAGGATCAGGTAGCTTTGGAAACCATGAATAATTCATATTCATTGGTTGATTCCCACAAAAACATGCACCAGGTGTCCAAAAAATTGATTGGGAAGGAGAGACGGGGGAAAAAGAGTAACTCCAACTTGATTGTTGTGAATCATTGTGGTACTTGCATGGGGACATAGATTAGCCTTGATATTATGGAATATCAATGCTCAGAGATTTGTAGTCAATTTTTGTTCATATTTATTGTTTTGATGATAAGTTTCTTAATATTTTAAATGATTATGTGTACAATGACACAATACAAGCAAATTACTTTTTTTCAAATAAAGATCTAGCTCAGATCTTATAGGACGCATAGTGGCTCAGCTGGTAGAGGAGCTACCTCAAGGCACCAGAGACCCTGGTTCGATCCTGACCTTGGGTACTGTCTGTGTGGAGTTTGCACATTCTCCCTGTGGCCGTGTGTGTTTCCTCTGGTTTCTCTGGGTTGCTCAGACATCCCAAAGACGTGCAGGTTTGTAGGTTAATTGGCTTATGTAAATTACCCTTGAGTGTAGGGAATGGATGAGAAAGTGGGATAACATAGAACTAGTATGAACGGATGGATGATTGATGGTCGGTGTGGACTTGGTGGGCCGAAGGGCCTGTTTCCCTGCTGTATCTCTAAAACTAAAACTTATTTTTTAAACTTATTTTTACTTATAAATTTACAAGTTTATAAAGTATCTTGTGCAACATAGCACAAAGCAGTTAATGTAACCACACATAATTAATAGTATATATTTGATTTTCTATTCACAGTAAACAATTATTATAGACATGACTATAAAAAAAATATATAACTGAATGTTTATGACCATTCCTTGGAGTCCAAAAAATAACCATTTACTGTAATGGTTTGAAAGTAATTTATTCAAATTTTGTAGATGCATGCTGAATTTTACTCAATGTTTTAATAAGAAAGCACAAGTGATCAAGTCAAAATGCAAGACGTACAGCAATGAAACTCCAACTGAATAATGATGTAAATGTATTCAGTAGAAACTGAAGGACAATTGCTGTACACTTATTTCAAGTTTTGATAATGTTATTTTTGGCAATTGTCATGTCTGAACTGGGAACAGACATTCCTGTAACATCTGGTGACAAATGGAGATTTATATTTGCATATTTATTTTCCGATGTGCTCAGTTTCTAACTATTCAATTTAGTAAGTTGATAAGTATTTGGCAGAGCGATAAACTACACAACTGTTATTGGAATATTTTCATGCCACAAGTTTCTTTTAAATTAGGCCTATTTAAAACTTTATTAGGTCTATTTAAAACTAGCAAGCATTAAAAAAAAAATTTAAAAAAACAGTGCACTTTAAATATACTTAAAGATTAATTTAGCAGAGAATTAAATGATCAAAGTATTAGAATAACCATTATAGATAAATGCAAACAACAATATTGATCATTTTAATGCACCATACACCATGATGTTTACATGGAGAAAGTAATTTTAATGTGATTGAACAATCTATACTTTAAAAATGAATTTGGGAACCAGGCAAGGATGAGAATAAGAAACTTATAAAAATATGTCTACAAGATGATTTTCTCTGCTGTAATGGTGTATATACAATTAATGTGCACTACAGTAAAAGTCCTGAGATGGCATTGATTTCCTAATGTTATGGTGATAAGATCACATCCCCCAAACGTGTTTGAATTTTTATTTCTGGATTTCTTTTGTGTTTTTCCATTTACCCACTCTGAGAGAAATGATAGCAAAGAAACAGTCATTTGATGTACCCAATGAACAGTACGATGATTGTTGGGAAGAAGCTCTTCTTGAACCTGGAAGTCATGGTTTTCAGGCCCTTGTTTTCACCTTCCTGACAGGAGGAGTGAATTGGGACTTTGATGATATTGGTTGCCTTCGATGGTGGGGTGGTCAGTACCTGTGATGGACTGGGCAGTGTCTTTCATTCCCTGTAATTTCCTTTGTTCTTCGGCAGTCGAGTTGCCAAAGCAAACCGTGATGTAACCAGTCAGTATGCCCCGTACCATACACCTGTGGAACTTCAGTAGAGTAATCGCTGGCATACCAAATCTCCTCAATATTTGAAAGAGGTAGAGCATTAGTGGGCTTTCTTCATGATTGCAACAATATACTGGGCCCAGAAAAGATCTTCAGAGATATGCAGGTCCAGGAACTTTACTTCTATTCACAGTAAACAATGATTATACTTCTCTTTACTTCTCTATTTACATCCAATCAATAAAGATAGCTTCATAGATCCATAGCTTTCTCCTCCTGAAATTGACAACCAGCTCCTTGGTCGTGCTGACGCTGAGAGCAAAATAATGATGTCTAATGTCTTTGAGGACTTTCTCGCTGTTCTTTACTGCATTAAAATGGATGTGTTATTGATATAGTGCCAAAGTTTATATGGGGTGAAATTTGTTAAATGCATTCAGGAAAGTTTTCTCAGACAATATGTAGAGGGCCCTACAAATGAGAGGGCAAAGCTTGACCTACTTTTAGGGAATTGGGCTGGGCAAGTGACTGAAGAGTCAGTGGTGAGCCATTTGGGATCAGCAACCACAGTTATATTAACTTTAAAATTGTTACCATCAAGGACAGGTGCTGGTCCACAAGTTAAAGTTCTAAATTGGGGAAAATGGTTTCAGGTAGGAATTTGCTAAAATTGATAGGAGTAGGTTGTTAGCAGGCAAAGGAACACCGAATGGCGCCTAATGTTGTGCCTCTATTTATGAAGGTTTGCAAAGAAAAACTTGGGACAATTGAGATTAACATCTATCAGAAGGTAGCTACAAAATGCTGGAGATATCAGCGGGTTAGGCAGCATCTCTGGTTAGAAGGAATGGGTAACGTTTCAGGTTGAGACCCTCCTTCAGACTGAGAGTCAGGGGAGAGGGAGGCACAGACTGTACCCTGATTAAACTAAACTTCTCCCAGCTAACAATTATCTATTCTTATGGTGAATTTATTATTGGGAACAAGGAAATGGCAGATGAGTTGAACAGGTACTTTGTATCTGTCTTCACTAAGGAGGACACAAACAATCTTCCCGATTATAGTAGTGGACAGAGGATCTGGGGTGACAGAAGAACTGAAGGAAATCCACATTAGGCAGGAAATGGTGTTGGATAGACTGATGGGACTGAAGGCTGATAAATCCCCAAGGCCTGATGGTCTGCATCCCAGGGTACTTAATGAAGTGGCTCTAGAAATCGTGGATGCATTGGTGATAATTTTCCAATGTTTTATAGACTCGGGATCAGTTCTTGGGGATTGGAGGGTAGCTAATGTTATCCCACTTTTTAAGAAAGGTGGGAGAGAGAAAACGGGGAATTATAGACCAGTTAGCCTGACATCGGTGGTGGGGAAGATGCTGGAGTCAATTATAAAAGATGAGATAGCCGTACATTTGGAAATGCAGTAACAGGATCGGTCCAAGTCAGCATGGATTTACGAAGGGGAAATAATGCTTGACTAATCTTCTGGAATTTTTTGAAGATGTAATTAGGAAAATGGACAAGGGAGAGCCAGTGGATGTAGTGTGCCTAGAGTTTCAGAAGCATTTGATAAGGTCCCACATAGGAGATTAGTGGGCAAAATTAGGGCACATGGTATTGTGCTGACATGGATAGAAAAGTGGTTGACAGTCAGGAAACAAAGAGTAGGGATTAACGGGTCCCTTTCAGAATGGCAGGCATTGACTAGTGGGGTACCGCAAGGCTCGGTGCTGGGACTGCAGCTATTTACATTATACATCAATGATTTGGATGAAGGGATTCAAAGTAACATTAGCACATTTGCAGATGACACAAAGCTGGGTGGCAGTGTGAACTGTGAGGAGGATGCTATGAGAATGCAGGGTGACTTGGACAGGTTGGGGGAGTGGGCAGATGCATGGCAGATGAAGTTTAATGTGGATAAATGTGAGGTTATCCACTTTGGTAGCAAAAACAGGAAGGCAGATTATCTAAATGGCATCAAGTTGAGAAAAGGGGAAGTACAATGGGATCTGGGGGTCCTTGTACATCAGTCTATGAATTTAGTAAGCATGCAGGTACAGCAGGCAGTGAAGAAAACAAATGGCATGTTGGCCTTTATAACAAGAGAAATTGAATATAGGAGCAAAGAGGTCCCTCTGCAGTTGTACAGAGCCCTAGTGTGACCACACCTGGAGTATTGTGTGCAGTTTTGGTCCCCTAATTTGAGGAAGGACATTTGTGCTATTGAGGGAGTGCAGCGTAGGTTTACAAGGTTAATTCCCGGGATGACGGGACTGTCATATGCTGAGAGAATGGAGCAGCTGGGCTTGTACATTCTGGGGTTTAGACGGATGAGAGGGGATCTCATTGAAACATATAAGATTGTTAAGGGCTTGGACATACTAGAGGCAGGAAACATGATGCTGTGATGACAATGATTGTTCGGTCGGAGAGACCATAATCCAGAAGTGGCCTTTTCAAAGCCTGCAAACCAACAGGTTTATCCGGTCATGGCACGGGTGACTCTCCCCTGTCACAGGGTGTACCAATAGACTCAGACGTTTATTTATTGGGATACAAGGTTCTGTGGCCATGTCTAGTACCACAGGGAACCATAGTTGAGTAGGCCAGTCGGGAACAACCAGAATACCCGATGTGGAGTTTATTTAATTTTTTGCAAGACCCGACTGATGAGGTAGAAGGGGGGAAATGCATAGAAAAACAAATTCCCCCCCAGTGTAGCGAGAAAGCGTCCATCGCTACTGCCCCAGGGTCTGGTTCCCATGCAACATATGTTGATATTTGGTGATTGAGTCTGGATGCAAAAAAGGTTGATACCTGGTGTTCCGAACTACAATGTCGGCAAACACTTTTCGGTCCAACATCCATTCGGTGTTGTCATTAAATTTGCGTGACCTAGTGTCCGCCACTGTATTTAGCATACCTGGAAGGTAAGTGGCTGATATCCAAATGTTCCTTTCTAGGCCAGATTGTATTGACCAATTTGTCACAGGATATCGACTTTATTCCACCCATATGATTGATATAAGCCACCACAGTGATATTGTCAATCTGTAAACATACGTGCAGATGGTGCATGTCCGAACAGTAAGCCCGGAGTCCGTGAAATGCTCCCAGCATTTCTCGATAATTAATTCCTAGTGCCTGAAGTAGTTAATTCATGTGCACTCCATCTACCACCACAACTGGAGGTGGTATTAGTTGCTCCCCAACCTTTTGCGCTGGCATCAGTTTGTAGTATAACTGAGGGATTTATGATAGTGATGGGGTTAGAGCAATGTCGTGCATTGTCTATCCACCATTATAATTCTAATTTCGCTTTCCCTGGTAATTGCATTGGCCTGTCAAAATGGCCCACATGGTGCTTGAGTGCTGCTATTTTTGCCCTTTGTAGGTTTTGGTAATGTAGTGGGCCAAATTGTGTGGCTGGAAAGGCAGCCACTAACTTCCCAATCATTCTGGCTACTTGCTGAATAGATGGTTTCCTGATGCCAGTAAGGCTGTTGCATGCTTTTATCAAGTCTAACGCTTTATTTGGTGGCAAAGTGACAGACATATGAACAGAATCAATTGTGAAACCCATAGTAGTAGAAGGCATCAATTTTGATTTATCTGGATGAATGACAAATCCCAGCTTTTGAAATAGGTGCTCGGTGGCTGAGACGGCCAGTTTGGCTAACTCCAAAGTTTTTCACACGATTAAAATATCATCGAGGTAAGCAATAACAATATGTTTTTGTTTCCTGAGACACGCTAAAGCTGGTTTTAATAATTTGGTAAACAGTCTGGGCGCTGATGACAATCCATTATGTAGTGCTTTGTACTGCCAGAGCTGCCCCATCCAGACAAATTTCAAATGTCTGCGATGATCCTTGTCTATTGGTACTGAATAGTATGCATCCTTTAGGTCGATGCAAGCCATGAAGTACCTATTGGAAATTAGTTGTTTGGCCGTGACAACGGTTTCCATTTTGAAATGGGCATATTGCACGAAAGTATTCAGTTCAGTCAAATCTATGATGATGCTGCATCCGCTGTCTTTTTTATTTTTAGTGAAAATGTTCAATACAAACTCACGAGACTTTTGGTTTTCTTAATTACCCCTTTTGAATTTAGTCTTTAAGAGTTCAGCATGACCTTCTGTCTTTTCTTTCTGTGAAAGTACAAACTTCCGACTAGGTGTATGCTGAACAGGGGAGAGGAGTTTGTGAACAAATTCAATTTTATATCCCTGAATACTTTCCAGTATGAAAGGATCAGAAGTTAAAGTGCTCCATGCATCCTGAAACACGTGCAACCGTCCCCCAACCCGTGAGGAGTCTGAACATGTGATGTTCATGAGGCAACCAGACCCACCTACCTCCATGGTTACCGGCGGTGCTGCGTTGGTTGCCTCTGTCCTTGTTTCTTGTGGTGTGGAGGCGCTGTGGTGTGGGATTGGCGCATCTTCCAAGAAGGTCATGCTAGGCCATGGTCTAAAAAAGACTGTTGAGCAGGTTGTCTGGCCTTCGAGCTTTCACCAGCAGATGGTCTATCGCTGTTGTAGCGTTGTCTGCTGGTGGATGCATATGGGTGCTGCTGCCGCTGGTATGGGGACTTGGTGGCAGCCGGCACCTTAATCATGCCAATTGCTTTTGCCTCCTTGTCAAGGTCTGTGACCTGTTTCGGCAGGTTGTCCCCAAATAGCAATGTTGGCGGCTGTGCTCTGCTGGGTCTGCACAACCCCTCAAATGTGGGATTGAGTGCAGGCCGGATATCGCTCTTCCTGTAACTGTTGATCTCATATTGATTGTTACGTAAAAGAGCTAGTGCGTCCTGTAGCTCCTCCGGCATATCAACTCCATCCACTGTTCTGGCAACGGCCGTAATCCCAGCAGCCAGCAGTTTAAGGATCTTTTGGAGTTTGACTTCTTGGCTCCTTATCCCAGGGCTCATGTTACCCCAAATTAAGTTGTTAACAGCAGGCACATTGAGGGAGATGCAATTCTCCGGAGCTAGGTACTTTGCTGCCGTATCATTGATGGCTTGCTCTTGTAGTTGGTTAGTTGCCATGTAAATTATACTGGCTGCCAACTTAGGATGTAACGGCAACCCTTTTTGGGTAGGCAATGCAAACTTAGTGACCATACCCAAAAGCTCCTCTTCTGGCACCCCTAGCATTGTTGTATCTTCAGCCATGCCCCCATCTTCAGAGTCTGCCCAGTTCTGACTCCTAATGCTCCCCTGCGAAGAGGGTGAGACATTTGGCAGTCCTGAAAAGGATGCTGCCGTGGGTCTGCTAGGAGACCCACTGTGACTGTCCCTGCTGTAGCAGGTCACGTTGGAACAATTGCTCCACCATCCGCTTCAAGCGGGACAGTCGACCGCTGTCGCTTCCCGCAAGCGGGGTGTTCTCCGGTCCGGACTCAGCCAAGTCACGACCTGCCCGAGTTCCGGGTGGTTTTGCCGCCAGTCCCAGGAGCACCTGTGGCCTGTAGTGGCGTGAAGTCGGGGGCTGGGTTTGAACCAGCAGCTCAAGAGAACTCGGGCGCTGCTGGCTGCCTCCTTCCTTTAGCAGCGGCTCTTCTTGACTTTCTGGACTCCATGGTGCGCTCTGAAAAACTACAGCACACAGAGCCAACAAACGACCTCAGACTGGTAAGTATTTACCTGCGGGCCGTTTTTAAACTTACGCTGGAGGAGCGGCGCTCCTCCTGCCTGTCGCTTCGCAATGCGTTCGATGATCTGTCGCGCATGCATGCTGGCGGAGTCTTCACGTAGTCACTCACGTGACTCCGAAGTAAAATTGCAGTTCACAGATGCTCTCCATCCAATCTGACTGAGCTTGAGCTATTTTGCAAAGAAGAATGGGCAAACATTTCAGTCTCTAGATGTGCAAAGCTGGTAGAGACATACCCCAAAAGACTTGCAGCTGTAATTGCAGCGAAAGGTGGTTCTACAAAGTATTGACTCGGGGGCAGAATACCTTTGCACACCACACTTTTCAGTTTTTTATTTGTAATAACATTTGGAATCCATGTATCATTTTACTTACACTTCACAATTATGCACCACTTTGTGTTGGTCTATCACATAAAATCCCAATAACTACATTTACGTTTGTGGTTGTAACACGACAAAATGTGGAAAAGTTCAAGGGGTATGAAAACTTATGCAAGCCACCGTACATTCTTGCCATAGAGGGAGTACAGAGAAGGTTCACCAGACTGATTCCTGGGATGTCAGGACTTTCATTTGAAGAAAGACTGAATAGACTCGACTTGTTCTCGCTAGAATTTAGAAGATTGAGGGGGGATTTTATAGAAACTTACAACATTCTTAAGGGGTTGGACAGGGTAGATGCAGGAAGATTGTTCCCGATGTTGGGGAAGTCCAGAACAAGGGGTCACAGTTTAAGGATAAGGGGGAAGTAGTTTAGGACTGAGATGAGAAAAACATTTTTCACACAGAGAGTGGTGAATCTATGGAATTCTCTGCCACAGAAGGTAGTTGAGGCCAGTTCATTGGCTATATTTAAGAGGGATTTAGATGTGGCCCTTATGGCTAAAGGGATCAGGGGTTATGAGGAGAAGGCAGGTACAGGATACTGAGTTGGATGATCAGCCATGATCATATTGAATGGTGGTGCAGGCTTGAAGGGCCGAATGGCCTACTCCTGCACCTATTTTCTATGTTTCTACGTTTCTATTTTATTATCTGAAAATTTAGATCAATTTTATCTAGATTTATTGTACCTGTACCTTACCGTACTTTTGTGCATATGACAATAAACTTGATGACTTTAATAAAAGCCTCTTTAAATGTTGTTAAAATACTACATGTCATGTCAACCCTGCCATTATAAATATGCCATAAAAAACTGCTTATAAAGTAGTTTATTGCTGTCAAGTTGTTTTTACATGTGGAAGTGCCCTCATGTCAAAAAAATCTTTCAAAGAAGGATATTTGAATCCGAAAAGACAAAGTACCATTTATGAAGTAACCTTAGTCTTTTTTGATACAAAAAACATCAACAACTATCAATAGCCATCCAAAATAATGTATATCATCTCCACTTTTAAGACCAGAGCCTTGTTTAACATCTCATTCATTAACATCGGCAATTGAATGTCATAAACGAGCAAGATCTATAGCCAGCAGATTAAACCTGCAAGTGCAATTTACAAGCAGTTGCAAATGTGCATTCACGTGACATGTGGGAGATGGGAGGTCAGTCAGCATTAAATTATCATCTCCATGAAAAGAGTCATGAATGAGAATTCAGAAACATAGGATAAAGCCTCAACATAACAGAGATGGAAGTGGTTTTATAAAAATAGCTTTAAAAATCTCAGTGGGTCATGGGGCCATGAGCATATTAACAGTCACGTTAAATTTAAGTGAAATTGCTTTTCCGTGAATAAATATTTGAAACTATTAGGAATTGACGTTTTCTCAATGTTGTTGCCAACAATGACAGGAAAAAGATTAATGGCAACAATGTTTCTCAAATATTTGTTAAAAAAGCAAAATTAGAGCTGTTTGAGTGTTAGCAACGAGTAAAGTTCCTACAAAAGTCACTTTAGGTCAGTGAGTACATTTCATTCGAGAAGAATAAATATGACAAGCTACCTAGGGTAATTTTGATGACATTGATCAAAGTTGTGTTTGTTAGTACATACTGGCTACATTTAATGGAAGTAATACCTGCAGAGTTGTTGACATTTCCCATTTCTCCATGCATTTCTGCACACAAATTCGTTATATTAGACAATTATTGGATTGTTTTGCACCAGTGGTGAGAACACCCCTCGCCAGTCCCACTGGCTTCATGGTCCACTTTAATCTTGAGGACCAGAATGAACCTTTAACTGGCGAATGTGCCAACATCCAGAAGCTTATACTCATCTCTCATTCTTTATGCCTTGTAATTTGTTAGGTAACAAGATCTGCTGGGGGGAGGGTGAGAGAGCACACAGTGGAGAGGGAAATTGAAAAGAATTCCCTTACCCCCCTACCCCATTCCACCTATATCCCTCCCGGCAGTTTACTATTTCACAGTTCTTTAACTTATCTGACACACTTTTGTCTTGTTCACCTCTAGCCTTTGTCACCTCTTTCACTATTTCACAATTTTTCTGTGCCCATTTGTGATTGTTAATTGGAGCTATTGAAAAGCTGGCTCTGCTGTTATTTCAACCTTCTCCGTGTGAAAATGGAGCATTCTACAGAAAATGTTGGAAAAACTCAGTGTCAGATAGCACCTGACAATTTTATGGATGAGGCAGGTACTACTTGAGTGAATGCTTGTTAATCTGAATTATTTGAAGTAATTATTTTATAGGCTGTGCCAAATATCCAGTTCGTATAAACCTCAGAGGAGAACAGCCAGTTCTATGGAAGAACCCTCAACAAAAACAAGTCAAACTCATTTCATGGGGACCTACGTGCTGTTATGCTTGCATGATTTTCAGTCCAATGTAAGGGTAGAATATATAGTTAATGGCAAGATCCTTAATAGCATGAATGCACAGATGGATTTTGGAGTCCATGAAAGTGGCAATACAAGTAGATAGAGTGATAAAGCAGGCATATGGTATGCCTACCTTCATTGGTTGGGGCAAGATGCAGCTCAATAATACTTTGGTTAGAAACAAAGAACTGTGGATGCTGGTTTATACCAAAGAGGGACTCAAAGTGCTGGAGTAACTCAGCGGGTCAGGCAGCATCCCTGGAGAAAAAGGATGGGTGATGTTTCGGGTTAGCATGCATTTAGACTGAAAAGACATTAGTTAGCATGCATTTGGAGTATTGCATGCATTTCTAATCATCCCATCACTGCAGAAGAGGTTTACCAGAATGCTGCCTGGATTAGGGGATATTAGCTACAAGGGGAGATTGGACAAACTTGGATTGTTTTCCTTGAATACCGAAAGTTGAGAGGAGACCTGATAGGGTAAACAAATCAGATCAATTTTTCAAAGGTGGAAATGTCAAAGACTAGAGGGCACAGTTTATAGTTGAGAGGGGCAACGTTTAAAGCAAATATTTTACACAGGATGGTGGATGCTTGTAACACGCTGCCAGCGGTGGTGGTGGAGCAGATATGGTAGTGGCATTTAAGAAACTTTTAGATTTGCACATGGAATGGAAGTATATGGATCATATGTAAGCAGTTGAGATTATCTTGGCATCGTTTGACAGAGATATTGTGGGCTAAAGGGCCTGTTCCTATGCTGTAATGTTATGTGTTCTGTGGAGATTACTTGTTTTTATTATTTTTTATCTTTCTGATCCTGATTTAAGTTCTCAGAAAGGTTTACCACCTTAACTTTTGATAGAGGAACATCAAGTCGCCTCATTAACCAGGAGAACCAGCAGTTGAGACTTAGAAGCTGGAGAATATTAAAGGCTTCAACCATTCCACAGAATGGCCGTTCTTTGGCTTATTTCACCTGACCTCTGATACAAAGACAGTAAACACATTTTGTTGTCTATGATAGATGGGGCATGTCTGCCAGTAACAGCCTTACTGTTTTTGGCATTAGTTTCCTTTCCACTATTGTAGATAGTTACCTGAATTTTGTATTTTTCAGGGCCAAGATTCCGTTTCCTCATGACATTAATATCAAAATAGAGAATTCTTTGATACATTAGAAAGACTGGCTTCCCTTATGTCCAGGCCATTATGGACTGTACTCAAATATCCAACAGGCAACAGAAGAGTAATCAGCAGCTTTTGTCAGCTGGAATGGCAGGCATTTAGTTATTGTCCCACTTGTCTTCGATTACCACACAAGAGACATGCAATCCTGCGCATGTTTCTCAGACAACTATCACAACTACTTATTCCATGACATTCAACCAACCTCTCACGACTTCATTGCACCCTGGATGCATCTGAAGTGCTCAAGCTCAATCGCAGTGATGAGTGCAGCAGGAAGATCGTTTAGCAGTTGGGCTGATGTGTCACGGTGGTACGCTTTATGCTGATTATGATGGCAGTACTGAGGTTGGAAGAGGCTACACAGCAGAAAGTCACCTGATCGGGAAGGATTAGGTGAAGGAGAATAAGAGCATGTGAATACAAGGAACTGCAAATGCTGGTTTACAAAATAAGTCACAAAGTGCTGGAGTAATTCTGCGGGTCAGGCAGCATATGCAGTTCTGTTGATATGTGACGTTTCGGGATAGGACTCTTCTCTGGGTGGTTTGAAAAGCATGTTGGGTGAACACAGTGTATCTCACTTGGAATATAGCAATCAGGTCATACAACAATGGACAAAACTCCATTACAATTCATGTCCTCATTATTCCCTTGACCACTTCTTCAAAGTATGCATTTATATTAATGAAAACTTACTGTGCATACGTAGGGACTGTTATGGAAAGACTGCATTCTAAAATACCATATGGAATTAATGCCAAACTCAATAATGGATTTGAATTTATTTTTTATTTACATGGCAGAACATTGTAGCTATTTTAAAGAACGATTGTTGGCATAACTACTTCCATGTGATACTCCACATGAGGTCCCCTTGAGATGTTCACTTTCAGAGTTAGATTTCTGTTTAGAGTAAGACATCACCCAGCATTTACTGTCTGTTTACTGACATATCATTGGAATTTGATGAGCCTTAGTCTATAGGAGTGACAATGTTGTCAGTGCAACAGCATCTGTTGCCTTTTTAAAGATCTCCGTACAAATCTCTGCACCTTGTCTAGTGGCAGAACAGTAAATCGCACATTGCTTTCTGACACTATGATGGATCTCGTTTGTGGGTAGAGAAGCAAAAGGTTGCCGCTTCAGGGAGAAAGTACAAAAGCTTGAAAGCGCGTGTCGCCAGATTCAAGAACAGCTTCTTACCCACTGTTATCAAACTCTTGAATGGACCATTCACATGCTTGGGATAAATTCCTGATCTTCCAATCCATCTTGGTGCAGCCCTTGCACTTTTTCCTGTGTACTTTCTCCAGTGCATTTTCTGAGAGTGGATGTGGCCTCCTTTGATGGGAGTTTTTCTTTATCCCCTCAGGTGTATGTACTAAGGCAAATGAGTGCTATTTGGAAGTCCTAATATGGTCATTCATCTTCTGCAAGGTCAAACCTAGAAATTGATCATTTAGAAAATTGAATTTTCAGATAGTTTGTAACTGCTGGTAATATTGATTCATGTTCGGAGGACCCTGATGATAGTGATGACCCTGTCACAAAGACAAATGAGGGGAGCACATAGGCTGAAGAGCAAGCTGCATTGTTGCAATGGTGATGCAGTTCTATTTTTCAGTCATGAGGGAAAAGCTCCTTGGCAAACCTTCCAATACATTGATTAAATGCTTGTATAATAAAGTAAGTTTTCTTTTCCAAGCTGGACCCTGAAGTCCCAATCTATCTTGTTTAGTGACAAAGGTGGGAGAATATCTAACCATTTGATTTCCTTGGCTCTCAGAGCTATCCTCAGCCTTCAGAAAAGGGAATTTGAAAGACCACTTACCAGTTTTCAATGGTGTTGATGATTTATTTATATTATTTTGTCCAGTGAATAACATCCATTTTGTAAACCTTTCTAAGTATACTTGGAATTTACTTCCCCAACAATATTAGATGTTTTGTTTTCAAATTATGTAGTATCTAGATTTTGCTTCTGAATTAACATGGAATTGAATAGCCTTTATTGTCATTCATCCTTTCGGTCTGAACAAAATTGTACCTTTCAAAAAAGCATTGGATATTAATAATTATATTGATCACATTATACTTTTTAATCAAGGAAAATTATGAAAAGTTTTAAAGTTGAGGCATATAGTATATTAAATAGAGTCAAGGGTGTTTTTTTGTCATACTAGACTAAGTGGGACCGGTTGGGTCCCATGTTCACACGGGAGGGCTGGTTCCCCAACGCAATATTCCACCTCTCCACCAATTCCAATATTGGTGGTCAGTAGGGGAGGGCTTTATTGAGCGCTAGTATGGGTGTTATGGGCCGAAGGGACTGGTTTCCAGAGGGCTAGTATGGGCATTGTGGGTCAAATGCATTATTGGGCTGGCAGCTCAGTTACTCAGGCCTGGTGGGCTGGCAGCTCAGTCACTCAGGTCTGGGGGGGCTGGCAGCTCAGTCACTCGGGTCTGGTGGGCTGGCAGCTCAGTCACTCAGATCTGGTGGGCTGGCAGCTCAGTCACTCAGGGCTGGTGGGCTGGCAGCTCAGAAACTGCCAGAAATTCTGCCCAAAACAGGTGAGAAAGACTGAGAGAGAAGGGGGAGAATCAATTTTAGACATTTTTCATCGTTTTCTACAGATGACAGCAATGAAGGAGGAAAGTCTATCCTGGCCTGGCTCTCACAGGGAGCCAATGAAGGGAGAAAAATACTGGGGTGAGGTTTAATACTTACAGGGGGATTACTTATTGATGAGCGGAAGGGACTCCTCCTGTGCTAGTACATGCTTGATGGGCCGAAGGGACTTTAAAAAAATCTGAGTGAAATCTCAGTGAAAGGCACTTATTGTGGACTTTTCCTGGCCTGGCTTGGGCCTTTTGGGGCAAAATGCTCCTCCTGGGCTAATACGGACATTTTCGGTAAAAGGGACTGGTTTCTGGACTAATAGGGGCCTTGAGGGCTGAAATTAGTGGTTTCAGGTAGGCCAAAGGTGGGCTGGCAGTTCACTCACGGCTGGTGGGCTGGCAGTTCACTCACGGCTGGTGGGCTGGCAGTTCACTCACTCACGGCTGGCGGGCTGTCAGTTGACTGACTCGCGTGTGTTGGGCTGGCAGTTGATTGACTCATGGCTGGTGGGCTGGCAATTCAGTCATGGCTATTCCTTGAAATTCTATTTCAAGCAGAGTGCAGGCCACCAAATTCATTTCATTCCATTTCAAGCAGAGTGCAGGCCACCAAATTCATTTCATAGCATTTCAAGCAGAGTGCAGGCCACAAAATTCAAATTTGAGCATTTCAAGCGGAGTGCAGGCCACCAAATTCAATTTCATAGCATTTCAAGCGGAGTGCAGGCCACCAAATTCAATTTCATACCATTTCAAGCAAAGTGCAGGCCACCAAATTCAATTTCATACCATTTCGAGCAGAGTGCAGGTCACCACATTCAATTTCATACCATTTCAAGCAGAGCGCAGGCTACCAAACCATTTCATTTCAAGCATAGATCAGTTCACTCATGGTGTAGACTCACAATTCTGGACTCAACTCTCTCTCACAATCTTCCAGGGTGACTGACTCAAGTCCGGCCTCCGGGGCTTTATACTCCTGGTCCCCCGGACGGGGCGTTGCCTTCATCATGGTGATTGACAGGCGAGAGGACCAATCAGCTGATCTCAAAATTTTTAAACATTCATAACTTTTTAATTTTTCATAGATCGGAAAAGTCCTCGGGGCTGCCTCAGTGGAGGAGGACTGAGTAAGATGGCCAACAATAATAGCGATATATGGGAGCGTTTTTTTCTAAAATCAATATACAGCGCAGACAGGAAGTGGTCAAGATGAGACTTTTAGATGTATAGATGTCCCAGATAGAACAATTAAATTCTTACTTGCTGCAACACAACAGAATATGTAAATATAGTACATAATAGGAGAAAAATGTTCAGCGTGTATATAGACACATGCACACATACTCAGTAAATAAACAAATATAGTGCAATAATAATAATAGTCTGTTGTAGTTCAGAGCTTATTTGTTGTCGTGTTTAATTGCCTGATGGCTGAGGGGAAGCAGCTGTTCCTGAACCTGGACGTTACAATTTTCTTCCCGATGGCAATGGTGAAATGAGTGTGTGGCCAGGATGGCGTGGGTCTTTGATGATGTTGGCTGCCTTTTTGAGGCAGCTACTTCGATAGATCTCTTCGATGGGGGGAGGGCAGAGCCGGTGATGGACTGGGCAGCGTTCACAACTTTTTGCAGTCTTTTCCGCTCCTGAACGTTCAAGTTGCCGAACCAGGCCACGATGCAACCAGTCAGTATGCTCTCTGCACCTGTAGAAGTTCAAGAGAATCCTCTTTGACATACTGAATCGCCATAATCTTCTCAGGAAGTAGAGGCGCTGATGTGCTCACTATATAATTGCATCAGTATGGTGGATCCAGGAAAAATCTTCGGAAATATGGCTGCCCAGGAATTTGAACGTTTTTGACCCTCTCCACCATCGTCCTATTGATGTAAACGGGATTGTGTGTCCTCATCCTTCCCCTTCCAAAGTCCACAATCAGTTCCTCGGTTTTACTGATATTGAGAGCCAGGTTGTTTTGCTGGCACTATTTGGCCAATCTGTCGATCTCACTTCTACACTCTGACTCATCACCATCTGTAATTCGTCCAACAACAGTGGTGTCGTTGGCGAGCTTGATGATGGAGTTCACACTATGTCCGGCTATACAGTCCTGAGTATAGAGTGAATAAAGCAGAGGGCTGAGCATGCAGCCTTGAGATGCTCCCGTACTGATTGTTCCATTGTGTAGGAAGGAACTGCAGATGCTGGTTTAAACCAAAGATATACACAAAATGCTAGAGTAACTCAGCGGGTCAGACTGTTTCTCAGGTGAAAAGGAATAGGTGACGTTTCTGAAGAAGGGTCTCGACCCGAAACGTCACCTATTCCTTTTCTCCAGAGATGCTGTCTGACCTGCAGTGTTACTCCAGCTTTTTACGTCTATCACATATTACATTGTAATGTAACTAAGAATGAAAGAAATAAGAGCTTTCATGAAATGATATGCAGAATATATTACTACTATTGGTCACTCTTGTGAAATCCTAAATTTCCAGAGTGTCTTCACCATGGTCACCTTGGCTGATGCTGGACACTGTGTTTAAGGCAGCAGTGTTACATTGGTACAGTTTTCCAGCTGCTGGGAATACTGAAAACTGCCCACCTTGCGTATTTAGGATCAGCAAAAGAAAATTAGAGGAACCATTTTTGGAATTTGGAACTGTGAAAGGCCTCCCCAACCATTTTCCTTGCCTAGCTGCCCATATTTGAGTGTTGTGTTCTGTAAACTCCCAATCTGTTTATTATTTTAATAATTAGTTCCAAAGTTTGGCATTTTGTATTTTATACATGAACTTGAATATGTTTAGTCAAGTTAGAATGTATTGGTGAATTTGAAAAATCATGATTAGTTTTAGTGGTGAAGATAGTACATTTGTATCCCTATAGACTATTAAGATGTTAAATACCTTGATCATCAATACTCACCAATCTGTAATCAATACCATTATTAATAAGGCATTAGTCATAAATTTGATCCAAACCCTCGCTAATTTAAATGTGAAGGTAGTTCACCTTACAACAAGAACTTGAAATGTACAACAACGTAACTTTATCAAAGGGCCAGTGACACTGCATGCATTTAATCATGATTAGTGTTAAGCTTTTAGAATCACATTACATGGCTGCAAATGTGTCTTTAAACTAATTGTACCATGTCATGGGATTGAATCTCTTCAAAATTATGTAAAACTTATACTTTGGAAAGTTGGATTGCAAATGTGGTTAATTACTTTTTAATGCAACTATCTATACAAACTGAAAAGGAAAAATTGGTCAGAATTTAATTATGTGTTCTTACTACGTCAACAGTACTTTGATGGAATGGAAAACATTATGATAATTGTATTAAAAATATTGGAGTTACAGTACACTATTTCTTAAAATGGTATTTTAATAGAAAGTCAAAACATTTCTGTAAGAAGTACATGATGTGCTTAGCTCATTCATTTATTTATATTTTTAGAACTATATGTCACAGTTTACATGAATGGGCATGTCTTCCTGTTGGCTTAATGTCAACCCAGCATAGGCCTCTCCTGTGCTGCCAAGCTCTTCCTGGAACTCAAAATCCCAGCACAAGCCTTCGGGCCTCACAGTCACGGAAGGCATCTGCTGCTTATAATCCAGGGCTCACTTGGACTAATGAAAGATGCAAAGCCTCCACTTCAATTAAACAATGGTAACTGGAGTAGGGGGACCTTTGCCTTAGAATCTGTGAATCACGATATCACAGGGTGTGGGTATTGTCTCCTGTCAAAAGAGAGAGGAATATTCCTGACCCTAAAAATGAGCAAAAAGAACATGAGATGCACAGGCCCTTCAGCCCACCAAGTCCACACTTGAAATGGCAAACTCTACTGATCTCCTGTTTTAACTACTGTTCATACATAGCTTGAATGGGTTTTCTTAAGAATTGAAATGTTGTCAATAAAACTCCTCCATTTAGGTGCATTTTCAAAAAACATAATATTTTGATCATCCTTTGGTTCTCAATCCAAATTATTTTCAACAACATAAAATGTGTTTCTTTTTTCTCTCTCAGTGGTAGAACTTTGTTCTGTGAATCAGAAGGCAGTACATTTATGCCCTGTACTTCACTGGGATTAAAAACAACTTAAAATTGGCAAAGCATTGTATGAGTATCCAGTGATGTAAATGTGAGAACGGGATGTGGAAACTGTCCAGGTAATTCAGGGGAGTGCCATTGCATTCAACGAGGCCGTGTGCTGTGTTGATCTGTTGAGAATTGGCTTTCCCCAGAGGTATAATGGTGGAAACAGCTTACTCCAAATGTCATGTGATCGGTGAGCTCGAGTTACTCATTGTGTATTGATAGATCTCTCCAAGTATTTTACATCAAAAGCTACTGATGTAGACATTAACCATCATTTATAGTTCATACCAATGTTCAATGTTTTTTTTTATTGGGTTGGAAATGATCAACCCTCATTATTGTATTAGAAGACAATTAGAAGTCTATATTTTAGAGGGAGTTAGATGTGGCCCTTGTGGCTAAGGGGATCAGAGGGTATGGAGAGAAGGCAGGTACGGGATACTGAGTTGGATGATCAGCCATGATCATATTGAATGGCGGTGCAGGCTCGAAGGGCCGAATGGCCTACTCTTGCACCTAATTTCTATGTTTCTATGACACTTACAAAATATATACTTTTCATGGCACTAATGTCACTGCTAATTTATCTGACTTTTCTTCGGCTTTGTGAACTGTATTGAGACATTTTACTGCGTGTTTGGAAGTGACTTCCAACTGTGGAACTTCACTCTTCTGTGCCTGCCTGGTTTGCTCGCTATTATTTTAGATATATGTATAAGTAATTTGGATCATGACGTTGCATTATTATTTTGCTACCTAAGATGATTATGCTTTCCTTATCCCAGCCTTTCTCTCTTTCCTTTAGTTCTCTTGTGTGTCACTATTGTTTTGCAGTAGCACAGCTGCCTTATATCTCAAGGAATCAAAATTTGATCCTGATTTCCTAAGATGTATGAACTTTGCATGTGTCACTGACTGCAGGGTTTCGCCAAAGATGTGCTGATGGATTAATTGGATTAAATTATCTCTTGTTTGTGAACGGTGTGAGAATCGAGGCAGTTGGAGAAAGAAATGAGTAGTATGTGAGCGAATTAATAAAAGGGAAGTACTGTAAGTGGGAGAATGGGACTGAAAAGAGATTTTGAGAGCTGATATAGACTCGGTGGGCCAAATGTTGTCGGGAATAATGAATCGTCCAGTCCAGAAGCTAATGAAAAATGGCACTGGCCTTGATAAGGGATAAAATGTTTAAAGGAAAGATAAAAGGATTGGAATAAGGTTAGATGCATGAAAACAATTAATCAGAAGAACGAATTATATTGACAACGTTAAGAATAGTTATTACTCGTGTCTCTTGTCTTGTCTTGTGTAAGAAGGAACTGCAGATGCTGGTTTAAATCAAAGATAGGCACAAAAATCTGGAGTAACTCAGCGGGCAGGCAGCATCTCTGGAGAGAAGGAATGGGTGACGTTTCGGGTCGAAACCCTTCTTCAGACTAGTTTATGTAATAATGACTCTAAAGTAAAAAGTAAAATAAAATAAGTTTCTTATGATGTGCTGCTGGAAGACAAGCTATTGTCTTAGGTGCATGTGATATAATAGTAAGATTAAACGAGAACTTACCAGTTTGAAGTTTGATCTTTATTTTATGAGGAGTTGCGTTGAGGGATTTCGTGAAGAACCCGCCAGCACGCATGCGCGACATCTCTTCAAAGCAGCGGTGTGGAATCACAGAACCAACAAACCAAAGGAAATGACTTGTGATAGTAAGATTGAAGAGACTCTAGTTACCAGTTGACTTTATGATCGAGGGTTGGGAGCGGAGGGCACGAAATCCCTCAACGCAACTCCTCATAAAATAAAGATCAAACTTCAAACTGGTAAGTTCTCGTTTAATCTTACTATTTCATTTCGGAGTCACGTGAGTGACTTCGTGAAGACTTCAAAGCTCTGTGATTACACGCCCTGGACAACGTCCATGCTATCACACACGCCACGATAAGGATGGACAGGAGTATCAAAAATTTTCAGACTGCTAGTTCTGAAAATAATAATATTTATTAATAATAACAAAAGAAAAAAACCCTCACTGGGGAACAGCCGAATGACCTCGGCCTGCATTCAGTACAGCTTCTGCAAACATTCCAGGAGCGGTAATAGATTTATTATAAAACCGTTGAAAGGTGGCTTCACTGGCCCATCCCGCTGCGGCTAGAATATGGTCCATGGGCACCTCCATGACCTTTGCCGCCGACGTAGATGCAGCCCTGGTGGAATGGGATTTAAATACATTAGTATCTATACCTGCTTCGTTCAAAACGATTCTGAGCCATCTGGAGATAGTCTGTACCGTCACTCTGTGGTGAGGTCTCTTATGGCTGATTAGCAAGTATTGCTCCATTCCCCTTAATTTCCGCGTCACTTTAATATAGTGGCGGATGTGGGTGGCTAAACATAGCCTGGCATCAGTGGGGTATGCTGGAAACACCAGCTGCAGACCTGTAAACCCAGGCCTGTGCTGTTTAAGCAATTCATCAATAAAGAAAATAACCTTTTCTGGGGTAGAGATCATTCTATCAATCTTGATCTTATGAAGAGTCTGTACCCTTTGTGCCGAAGTAAGTGCCAATAACATCACCAACTTCAGGGTGAGTCTGTCCAATTCAAGCCCAATCATGGGCGACCACGTTCAGAGTAGGGTCAGTACATTCCCAGTATCCCAGGTAACGTTGTAACGCGGTCTAGGCGGATTGGAATTAAATATTCCCCGCATCAGTTTGGACACCAACTTATTGGATCCTACCTCCAAATTGAGGTAGTATGATAGTGCGCTCCTGGCGCTGTTGATGGCACTATAGCTGAGGTGTTCGTCATGATGTAACCCCGCAAGGAACTCCAGCACATCTGTGATTGACACGGAGTCATATGCAATGTCCAAGCGGCCGCAGTAGGTTTCCCATTTCCTGATGTGCGATAAATATTGCCGTCTTGTGGACTCCCTGCATGATGCTCCTATGGTGTCCATGGTCCTTGATGATAGGCCATACTGCAGTAATGGCCTGTTCAAATCCTGCAAGCCAATAAATCCAAATGACTATGGCAGGGATGTGGTTCCCCTGTAACGGGGTTCGTCACCAATATTGGGCAACCCTCCAAGAGGACCCATGGTTGACTGATCATCCCAAGGACCACCGGATACCATGACTGAGTAGGCCAGTCGGGTATGATAAGGATGCCATTAGCAGCATCTAGCTGGATTTTCCGCAATACCCGACTGATGAGGCAAAATGGGGGAAATGCATAGAAAAACCATTTCCCCCTGTCTAGCGAGAAAGCGTCCATCGCTATTGCCCCAGGATCTGGTTCCCATGATACATATGTTGGTACCTGATGGTTTAACCGTGACGCAAAAAGGTCAATATCCGGCTTACCAAATTTGGCTGTAATTTGTTTGAATATTTGGGAATTCAACATCCACTCGATGTTATCATTGAATTTCCGTGACCTGGTGTCCGCCACTATGTTGAGCTTACCTGGTAAATAGGTAGCTGAAATCCAAATATTCCTTTGAATACACCAGAGCCAAATTGTATTAGCCAATTCATCACATGAAATTGACCTGGTACCGCCCATATGATTTAGATATGCCACCGCAGTGGTGTTGTCTATTTGGAGATGGACATGAGTGTCAGTAAAGTTTGAACAATAAGCTCTAAGTCCGTGGAATGCCCCAAGCATCTCCAAATAATTTATCCCTTGTGCTAACAAAAGGGTAGATTCTAGTGAGTCCCATCTGCCCCCACAACTTGTGTTGTTGTCCGTAGCTCCCCAGCCATGGGAGCTTGCGTCTGTTTGTAAGTATACCACCGGACGAGGCACAATGATGGGTTTAAATGAGTTATGGATATTATCAATCCACCATTGTAACTCAATGTTTGCCTTGAGTGGCAGCTGCATAGGTCTATCAAAATGTCCAGCATTCAATTTTAATGCTGAAATCTTGGATCTTTGTAAATTTTGATAATGTAAAGGTCCGAATTGAGCAGCTGGAAAAACTGCTACGATTTTTCCAATTACCTTAGCAGTTTGTCTAATTGATGGCATACTGGCGCAGACCAGGTTTTTGCATGTTTGGATGACATCCCCAACCTTGTTAGTTGGTATGGTGGCAATCATGTGATTGGAATCTATGGTGAACCCCAGATAGTCCATGATCTGTGAAGGACAGAACTTTGATTTGATCCATCTGGATGGATAATAAATCCCATTTTTTGGAATATATCCACAGTGGCTGAAACTGCCAAATTTGCTGATTCCAATATATGCCCAATAATGAGGATATCATCTAGATAAGCCATGACCGTGTGATTTGCCCTCCTCAGTGTGGCTAACACTGGCTTGAGTAATTTGGTAAATAGTCTAGGGGCTGTGGTAAGCCCATTGGGCAAAGCTTTATATTGCCAAAGTTGATCCATCCAGATGAATTTCAAGAACTTCCTGTGATGTTTCTGAACGGATACTGAATAGTATGCATCTTTTAAGTCAATGCATGCCATGAAGCAGCCCTCAGAAATCAAAGATTTGGCTGTTTCAAAAGTGTCCATTTTGAAATGGGTGTATTGTACAAAGGTATTCAAATGGGTTAGATCTATAATGACCCGACATCCACCATCTTTTTTGGTTTTAGTAAATATATTGGATACAAACTCAACCGGCTCATGTGTAGTTCTTTCTATTACACCTTTCTCCAGGAGTCTTAAGATTTCAGCATAGCCTACTGCTGTTTCCTTCTTGGAAAGTGCAAATCTGCCCCCAACATGTGAGGTTAGACATGCCAGTGTATGAAACCCAGACCCCCTTACCTTCATGGTTATCGGCGGTCCCTGACGTTTTTGGTGGGACGTGGAGGTGCTGGGTTGCGCTGGAAATACGGAAACCGCTTTTTCCATGCTGGCCGTTGAGGGCCCTGCCCTAAAAAAGGCCTGGGCTGTTGAGGCTGTTGGTACATAGGAGGCGCTGGAACGTAGGTCCTTGCTGGCCTATCGGTGGGACCTCGTGGCCTGAAATATGGTGTTTTCTTGGCCGTCTGTCTGGTCACGGGGTGTGACCTCATCAGACCCACTGTTTTGGCATGATCATCTAGGTCTTTGACCTGCTTCGGGAGGTCTTCACCGAATAGCTGTCTGGGTGGTGGTGTTGGAGGTGCTCTACATAACCCCGCAAATTTGGGGTTTAATGTCGGCTTGATAATACTTTTCCTAAAAGCATTAATTTCGTATTGCGTGTTGCAAAGTAGAGCCAGTGCATCCTCCTGATCGATGCTCAAGTCCACTCCATCCACCGACCTTGCAAACACAGTAATCCCAGATGTGAGCAACTTCAGGATCCTCTGTAATTTTACTTCCTGAGTGCGAATGCCCGGGCTGATATTGCCCCAAATCGGCATGTTGACTGTAGGCACATTGAGTGAATTACAATTGCCCGGCGCCTTGTGTCTATCCATGGCCTTTGCAAGGACCTCCTCCTGTAGTTGATGATTCGTGAGGAAATCAATGGTAGCAGCCAGCTTGGTATCGAGGGGTTGGCCCGATGAAACGGGTAATCCAAACTTGGCTGCCACGTCCAGGAGCTCTTCCTGGGGAACTTCAGGTGCAACTGGGGCATGTACCAAAATTTCCTCCTCTTCTGGCCTCATGCTGCCCATAGATGATGGGGATATGTCCATAAGTCCCCTGGAACTGTGGGCTTCCTGTCTTTGATTAAGCAGGAGTTGTTCCATTGTCCTCTCCATCCGGTCTATGCGCCCTTCATCATTCATGAATGGGCGATTAGAGTCCTCATGCCCGAAGGAACTTCTGAGGCTCCTATCATCGGCCCGTACCTCGTCGAGGTAATGTCGGTGCCGTGACGGTAAGTCGCTTCCAGCCGCCTCAGCGATACTGAACGACTCCCGCGCGGATCTGCTCATACGCCTCCTTTTGGCTGAGCTGCATCCGGCTGCCTCCGTGGGCATATGCGGTGATAAGTCGGCACCCGACGCCTCGGCGTGGTGACCCGACATCCGCGCGGGCTTGCCGACTGTCCTTTTTCTGGACCCAGACGGCGTACGGTCCCGTCCATCCCCCCGCGGGGGAAGCGGTGACCGTGGCGAGCCTCCACCTGTGTGACTCTTCCTGGTCCGACTAGGTGGTGAGTCTCTACTGGCCCTCCTTGGTCTGCCAGTGGACTCGGGTCTCGCTGCTACACCAGGCCGCAATCTAGCGGCACCTGGTGAACCCTCTGCCCGAAAAGGGCTAGGTTCTCGAGCTCTATCCCTGGCCCTACTATGAGGGCTCAGGGAGAAGGGTCGTGCAGCAGCACGTAAACCCTTTTTGCTCGCCTCTGCCAATGATCCAGTTGGCGAGAGGGAAATGGAGTCAGGGTCCACCTGCTCTGGCGCTATTCCGACTTCTTGCTCTGCGGGAACCCCGCTAGAGCTCAGCTGTGCCGGTGATTCGGGTCCTGTGATTACAGGGCTCCCCAATTTGCGCGCCTTTTTCCCGGTCCTTCCAGCGGGCGCTGTAGAAGGGAGCTCCGGGCTTGGTGGCCTGCAGATCCTTCCGGACGTCCTGCGGCCCTTACTTCTTCTGTCCATGTTTCTCTGTAGGAAAAAATTACTAACAGACAAACCAACCAGCTCAAGGTTGATTATACTTACCTGAGTTGGTCCTTATGAGGGCTGGTGGTGAGCCGCGCTCCTCCTCCAGCCGTCGACTGCAAATGCGAGCGACGATATGTCGCGCATGCGTGCTGGCGGGTTCTTCACGAAGTCACTCACGTGACTCCGAAATGAAATTGTAAGACAAACAACACTCTTAAATAAATGTTACAAGTATTATGTTTAATGTTTTGTTTTATGATTTATTTTATTGTTATCACATCTAAAGTGAAATTATTGAATTATGAGTTAGGTGTAATGATTTACCAAATGTTAATTTTAAGATAAGATATTGTAGAAATGGTATGGTTTCTCAGTTTAAAAATAAACAGTGGAGCCAATTCAAGGAAAGCCTAATTTAATGTTTAAACCTACAAGTTTAAATCTGTGAATCCCATTGCATAAATCACAGGCTGTTCATGTTCCGAATTCCAGGATGTGAACCTTACATGCAAAGCATTCTGATTTGTGGCTATCATTTAACTGTCCAAGTCACTTCCTTGTAATATGTGAATTCATGAAACACATAGTATGGAAAAGGATAGACAATATTCATACTTACCCTGAGCTAGGAAGTCCAACAGATGATTCCAATAGTTCACTATTATCTGTTATCATTTCATCAGAAGAGACTGAGAAGGTTCACAGATTTCATGGGACATACAGACATCTCTGGAGAAAATGGATTCTTCCAACTCCAGTTCCAGACCTCCCAGTTCATGACCCGTTGAGTTACTCCAGCATTTTGTGTCGATCTTTGGTAATAATCCAACATCTGCAGTTTTTTATTACATTTATCACAGATTTTGTGAATTGCAAATATGCCTGTGTTGATTTGTTTGAGAGTCTCCCGTTGTGGGGGCTGAACCGGAATGTTATTTTTGCTGTATCTTTTGGAAATGGTTTCCAGCTACAATAGAATGTGGATTTCTAATCAGAATGTATGTTGATGTTCCTAAAACAAAGTACTGGAGGAACTCAGCAGGCCAAGCAGCATCTGTGGAAGGAGATGGACTGATGACATTACAGGTTGAGGTCCTTCTTTAAACTCTGAAGAAAGATCCTGATCTGAAATGTCATATTTCCATCTCCCTCCATAAAATATGTCTGGCCAACTGATTTCCTGCAGAGCTTGGATTTTATTTACGATTCTAGACTCTATAGTCTCTTGTGTCTCCTTTAAACATTAATATTCACTAAGAAATTTGACTTGGAGGAGAGATCAGCACAGCTTTATTAAAAGACAAATCATATTTGACTAACAATAGAACATTTTGGTAATAATATGATAATTAGGGGTGATCCCTGCCTCTTGATAGATGTGAGTTTGGAAGGTAAAATTTAAATGACAAACCTTTAACAGCTCAGTGGATACTAACAGTGCAAGAGAGAGAGGAGCTGGTTGAATGGCTGACAGGAGGCATCAGAAATGTAATACAGAGAAGTGTGAAGTAATGTGCTTTGGCATAAAGAATAACAAATGACAACATCAACTAACTGGCACAATATGAAAGGATAAACAGGAACACAGGGATCTTGTGTGTTAATATGCATACATTCTTGGAAGTGCACATTGAAACAGTGGTTAGTAAAGCAGATAGAATTCATAAAAAGTTAAAATCCATCAAGGGTTAAATGGTAAGTATGTTGGATGTGAAAAAAACTGGTGGAGCTGTAACTGGACCATTTCTTGTTCCTTCACATCATAGGAATGACATGCTGGGCCCAAAAAGGGTGCAGAAAAGATTTACTGGTGTAGTCGTAGCAAAGAAGGTTTTCAGCTACAAGCTCCCACTAGTGTTACTGTCTCGGTCAACATTCTATCTTTGTCCCGCCCCCTCCCCTGACATTAGTCTGAAGAAGGGTCTAGACCCAAAACGTCACCAATCCCTTCTTTACAGAGATGCTGCCTGACGCCCTGAGTTACTCCAGCATTTTGTATCTACCTTAGAATTGAGCAATATTATTCTTGTAATACAGAAGATTTAGAAGAGATTTGATTGAAGCTTATTGTTTAAGAACTCCTTCCCATTGCAGAATTTTAATTATATTGCAATTTGTATCCTAAAATGTAATTTGCCAAAATCTTTCATTTCTGTTCTATTCTCTTTGTGTGGTCTAAATTAAAATCTGAAATAACCAATGCTTGCTTACGCTCAGAATTAACACATCTGGCAAGAAAATATAAGATTGGATCAGATTAGGCAAGATCAAATTCAGATTGGTTTATTGTCATACACATCAGGGTACAATCAAATTCCTCTTCGCATGAACCTCATAGAGTAAGCAGTATACATGGTAATGATGAATACAAGAATAAATAATGAATTCAGAACCTCAGAATGATGCAAAGATTGTTGTGTAATCTAAAGTCGTGTAAACAATAGAAACATAGAAAATAGGTGCAGGAGGAGGCCATTCGGCCCTTTGAGCCAGCACCGCCATTCGTCGTGATCACGGCTGATCGTCTGCTATCAATAACCCGTGCCTGCCTTCTCCCCATATCCATTGACTCCTCTGGAGTGAAAGAGATATTGGTAAAGGAGTCTGATTGTAGTGAGGAAGAAACTATCTGGGCTTTCAAGCTGGAATCCTTGATGATACTTCAAGTCTTCCTGAAACAAAGCACTATGAAGATGAACTGGATAGAAGTAAAAAGATGCACATCTGTTTTCCTGACAGCCAGAATAAAATGTTGTTCTGCATTTTATATGTATTCATAAATGATTGCAAGTGTGGGACTATACTGAGATTGTTTGAACTACATATAAGCAATCAACCTTGTTTGGCCATTGACTAGTTTCTTTCAAATGAAATTTTGAACAAAAGTTTGGCTGTGAGTCGATTTCCACTAGCTTATTTCGTAGCATTCAACTGGATTCAATGCTAACATGATCTGCTAATAAGAGTCAATAAGTGATTTATTTACATTTGAGTAGATTGTAAATGGGAATCGTTTTCTAACAGGTCACTGCTGTGGTGACTGTGTTTAAATGTTTAAGAAAAAACTATAGATGCTGGAAAAGTCGAAGGTAGACAAAAGTGCTGGAAAAACTCAGAGGGTGAGGCAGCATGACCCGCTGAGTTTCTCCAGCATTTTTTGTCTACCTGTGTTTAAATGTGTTCACCTGCTGGTTGGAATGGACATGAAGTGAGTCCATTCCAACCAGGTTTGCTGGTAACCAGCAAGAGAAGCTTTTTTGTGAGGCAGTAGAGAGGAGGTGGAAAGGAAGAGATTCCACAGCATGGTAAACATGATAAACTGTTCTTTCTGGAGCTCATGGACATCTGAATGCATAACCCTACGAGCCCAGGTACAGTAGATCTTATTGTCCAGCGCACCCTGTACTGAAAATAAATGGGACATGAGGAAGATAACCTGGGGGGGGGGGGGGGGAAGAGACACAATCTGTTTGTTTATATTGAGGACGTTTCCATTAGTGGGGGAGTCTAGGACTAGAGGTCGTAGCCTCACAATTAAAGGACGTTCTTATAGGAAGGAGATGAGGAGACATTTCTTTAGTCAGAGGGTGGTGAATCTGTGGAATTCTTTGCCACAGAAGGCCAAGTCAGTGGATATTTTTAAGGCAGAGATAGATTCTTGATTAGTATGGGTGTCAGAGGTTATGGGGAGAAGGCAGGAGAATTGGGTTAAGAGGATAAGATAGATCAGTCATGATTGGATGGCAGAGTAGACTTGATGGGCCGAACGGCCTAATTCTACTCCTATCACTTATGACCCACCCGCATGGTTTATGCCGGCTTATAATCAACCTGTTTTTATTGCAATAAATTATTTTTGTTGTTTTTTATGACAAATTTAACCGGGAATGATGGAAGGCATTCTCATCTTTAAAAAAATATTTAAGGTTAAATAACATATATAACTCATTACAAGATAAACATTTGGGGCGTTATATGTCTTGTTGAAAAATAAGATCATGTTAGGATATATCAGATTTGGAGGGATGTGGACCAAACACAGGCAGATGGGACTGGTGTAGCTGGGACATTGTTGGCTGCTGTGGGCAAGTTGGGCTGAAGGGTCTGTTTCCACACGGTATCATTCTATGGCTCTGACTCTGTATCAGCTTTGATCCTGCTCTTACAGAATGCTCTTACAAATTTGTTAAGTTAATGAACTAAATTAGTTAGCTTAGTTAATTAATTTACTATCTTGATTAAATTGAAGATTATGGTGCTTCCTGATAGATCTATTCTGATCGGTATAATGTGATTCCTCTGTTTAAAAATAAATGTATATATGAGGAAAATTATTTTGAAACTTGATCAGTAATACATTGTTGATTCTTCGTAAATTAGTCTGAGTGACATAGATGGATTGTTATGTTTTGCTTGCGCCATGTATCACAATAGATTTTGTTCACACTTTTATTTAATCTGTTCACACTGTCTGCCTAACCTCCCCCTAGTGCTCAGGCCCTCGAAATGTAAGAGAGTGTTTAATCCATTCTTTTACTCTCCTCAGTTTTGCGTTTTTGCAGAACCCAGGGCATTGATCTATTAACCAGAGCATTGATCTATTAATTTTTGTGCATTAGCTGATGAGGTGGAAACCTCCAAATCTCTAGCTGTACCAGACAAAATGTGTAGGAAGGAACTGCAGATGCTGGTTTATACCGAAGATAAACACAAAATGCTGGAGTAACTTAGCGAGACATGCAGCATCTCTGGAGAGAAGGAATGGGTGACTTTTCGGGTCAATACCATCTCGACCTGAAACGGCACCCATCCCTCCAGAGATACTGCCTGCTCTGCTGAGTTACTCCAGCATATTGTGTCTAGCTGTACCACTCTGAATCTTCTGAATTTGTAGTCGGCAGTGCAGTACTCTGCATATCATCCCTTTAGTGGTTAGTGCCCCCTTAAAACTGTCTAGTGATGGTGATTTGACTATATTGTTGTCTAGTTTATTACATTCCCTTAAGGTTCTTACAAAGAATCAGTTCTTATAAATATCTGTCCTGATAAGGTGTTCTTTGACAATCCTGTCCATAATTCACTCTTTGTTCAGACAGAGTGGCTCTCATCAAAATAGAATTTATAACCATTAATTTTAGATATTTTAGTTACAGACATCACATTATTACCAAACCACTAAAAATTGTGAGGTGACATAGACAGGAGTGGTCTAACCACTGATCATGTGATGACTGCTGCCTGGCAGCATCAGTTCAATGCGTGCTCTGTATCCACATTGTAGGGTTGTGACATTTTATAAACCAAATGGTGCATTTTAAATCGATGGGAATTCTAGAAATATTGCATGAATGAAAAAGGATGCTTGAGCTCACCATGTGGGTTTACACGGCCCAAAATTACTATATTAGAAGATTTTAAAGCAGGCTATAAAAATCAAATATCTCATGGACTTTATGCTCTAAATTACAGAACGCATCTTTAAAGCTGACTGTGAATATTAATGGAGTGAAGATTCATCCATTTATATTCACTGACTCTTGCACCAGTGCCTGGCTCCCTTGTTGTTGCTATCTCAAGGGAGCAAAGCATTAAAGTTGTGGTTAAGGGAGTGGTAAAGATGAGAGATTAATAATGACACTATCCACAGCTGGTAAATCAGAAAAGATTACAGATTGAGTGGAAAGGGAGTAATAAAAAGAAGGATTAGTGTATATGTTGATGTCTTTTCAATGAATTCTGGGCTCCATTGACAGTCATTATTGATTGCATTATAAGCAGCTTCTTCTCCTCCATGGGGGAGGTATTGCAACCTTCTTCCCTGTCAATCAGCAACAATTGCTGGAGGTTAGGCATTTATTTCCTTTACAAGAGAAGGAAACAGACCCAGTCAGTATGACTGACTCTCAATAGCCCTCTGCAATTCCCCCATTAGTTACAAAAGGAATAACCTTTAGACGGGAGTTAAGGAGGAATTTCTTTAGTCAGAGGGTGGTGAATCTGTGAAATTCATTACCACAGACGGCTGTGAAGGCCAAGTCATTGGGAGTTTTAAGACGTATATTGACAGATTCTGGATTAGAAAAGGTATCAGGGGTTACAGGAAGAAGGCAGGAGAATGGGGTTGAGAGGGAAAGAAATAATAGCCATGATTGAATAGTGGAGTAGACCTGATGGGCCAAATGGCCTAATTCTGTTCCTATAACATGTACGTGAATTGAAAGGGCAACATGAGATAATAATTTCTTAACTTGCTATCTGTGTCCAATCCAACGAATAATAAAAATGCTGGTGAGTGCCAAATAATTTATTGAATACCTAGCAATGTGTTCAACTGTGAAACATTAGGGTGACCCTCATAGAAGTGTGAGTATGTGGATATCAATTAAATGTTTGAAGCCCTTATACTAGTGGGAAGAGATTGGTAGGTAATTGATAGGAGTATTGTGCACTTATAAAGGCTGGGATTATTAGTGGTGCAATTAGAACATTGTGTTTGAAGTCGCATTCACTTAGGTCAGTGAACTGCTTTCAAGACGTCGATATTACTTGAGCTACCTCCTCCCACTGCCTTGGATATAGTTGCCTGAAGGGCCTTCTGGCCCCTGTGTCTAGAGACGCTCCAGCAGTTATTGTACAGAATCCAAAAATATATAAACACTGTACATTCCCATATTGTGTGTGTTGTTTGGATACAGCATCCTCACTGCTGCTCTCAACTGCGTAAGCAGAGTTGCTCCCAGTAAGAGGCTGTGTTTGTTGCAGCATGGTTTCCACTGTCACTAATCACAGCCAATATTCAGCCCGCCATGCTGCAATAATGATTAATATAACAGTAACGTGTCATTGGCTGAACACCAAAACTATTTACAGGCAACAGAAAGTTTGCATGCTTCCTGTACTAATTTATTGAGGTCAATTTTAAGCTTATAAAAATCACGATAGTTAAGTAACTAATTTGTTTACAGATTGAGTAGTGTAGGAAGGAACTGCAGATGCTGGTTTACACTGAAGATAGACACAGAGTAACTCCAGCATTTTGTGTCTAACTACAGATTGATTTACCATTTTCACAAGTGGGTGGTTGAGGCACAAACCTCCAATGGATAACAAAAGAATTACAGCTACCACTGTGCGTTGGCAAAGTCAATACAGTTGCAATGACAATTACAGCAGTTTTCCCCTCCATGTATTTAACAACCTCTCTGAGTGTCAGCTATTCATACCTACCCATGTTTCTGACAACTTCTCCAGACACACACCAGATCCACACTCAAATCCTGGTTCTACCTGGTGCATCAGTCGCGTGCCGTTAATTTCCTTTGCTCCATAGATGCTGCTGCACCCGCTGAGTTTCTCCAGCACTTTTGTCTGCGTGCTGATAATTGATATGTTACTAATTGCCAGCCCGTGGCATCCAGTTCAATTTATCTCATGGTAAATGGGATTCGTAATACACAACAGAACTGGAGGAATATTCTGTATTTAGCAACATTCCCAGTAATACACTGCCAGCTTTGCAAGTACATAGATCTGCAGATAGTAAGTCAGTGGATAAGAAGACTGTCATATTGCTGTTGAAAGCATTTTGGTGATGCAAAGTATTGTTAGTAAACTTGAAGGACTTTTAGTTTTCATGGCAGATAATTTTGAGGTCGTTCTGTAGAGTAGCATCTCTTTGTGGCCAAATAGGTTTCTTTCTGCGTTGATCCTGAGGGCAATAATGGAACAGCAGTAGAGCACTTCGCAGTGGTGATATTTAGTTGCTAGCGTGGGAAGAGCAAAGTACAGATGGAAGGAAACTTAATTTATTTGCATTAAGAGCAGTTCAGAGCCTCACTTCACTCGGAAAGCTGAAACTAAGTTGATGTAGCAACAAATGGAGTCTAGTTAACAGGGCATGCACAGCACTTCCTCAAGGTAACAGTTTCTATGGCTGAGTGTTATTCCAGGCTAACCAGGGACAGAAGCCATAACCATATTGATCAATTGGCAGTGTAATGCTGCATGAGGCTTGTAACAAATGCACTCTGTAATGAGAGGAATAATTTTACAACTATTGGCTGTTATTCTTGCAAAGTTCTGACTTTCTTCTGGGCCCTATAATAATATAAATGTATTTGGTTTTAATCATGGTTTCCAGTGCTTGCTTTAGGGGCTGATTGTCAGGGTACTTAACATTTACAGTAGCACAAATCAGTATGCATAGAGCATCATCTTTAATTTGAAATATGAAACTAAAGTCCTTTAAACAACATGCAACCTCCTTTGCCATGATTATATAGTCCCACATGGGAGAGAGGGGGCCTGATGCACCTACAACTTGTATCAAGCTGTTAGTAGTATTACGGCCAAGGCCTGCGCTATCATCCATAGTTAGGATGTCGACAATAAAACTCTCTTGACTCTTGAATACATTATTAACCTCAATCAAAAAAGTCAAAACCTTTAGTAATATGTGCAGTGAACATGTTGTTGGAGAATTATGATATTTATGTGTTAAACAACAATCACTGAGATAACTATTGGCAGTTAAACAATACTGGGACAATTTCCAGAATTTTGTGTTCATCTCACAGTTAATTGGTATTGTAACAAATTTATAAACGCTTTATGAATATTCTGCATCAACATTTGTAAATGTGCCATGGAACTAACATAATTTTAAAATGGCATGGAACCTCTATTATTAATGGCAGAAAAGATCCCAGGCCATGTTCATCAGAATGTGCAGATTGTTGATTTCAGCATGAAACTGCATCAGAGAATTCAAACACTAATTTAACGAAATGTGTACAGGTCGATTTCCTGTTTCAGACTACATCCCATGGGTACGTCATATTGGTGCATATATCTGCAGTTAGATAACTAGGCTATGATATCTGGCTAATTTTCAAACAGCAACGCAGTGGCGTAGCGGTAGAGTTACTGCCTTTCAGCGCCCGAGATCCTGGTTTGATCCAGACTACGGGTGCTGTCTGCAGAGTTTGTACATTCTCCTTGTGACCGCGTGGGTTTTCTCCAGGTGCTCCAGTGTCCTCCCACACTCCAAAGATGTACAAGTTTGTAGGTTAATTGACTTCAGTAAAATTGGAAATTGGCCATAGTTTGTAGGATAGTGCTAGTGTACAGGGTAATCGCTAATCGGAGCGGACTCGGTGGGCAGAAGGGCCTGTTTCCGTGCTGTATCTCTAAAGTTTAAAGTCTAAAAGCTGCACAGTATTTAGATCCGTGCAAAATGAATGGCCATGTGGGCATAACATTGGAGCAATATCTATCGAATCATACTTCAGCAAGAGTTTAATGTTCTTATGGAAATGAGGGAGGCAGGTTTTAGAAGAAAAATTGGTGAATGGTATCACAATAAATCAACTTGACTTTTATTGGCAAAGATCTGGAGTTTTGTTTAAATGTTCAACGTTAATAAATAGTTTCTTGTTGGTATCCAACAGGGTGACACAAATTAGGGAGAATTAGACTGCAGCAATGTCGATGAGGTGTAACCAAGAAGAGGAATTTCAAAGATCCATTTGTTGAACTGTTTAGAATAGATATGCTTAGTTTTATCAAGGTCATGGTTAAGGATGTTCAAAACTAGATAAATAAAATTGCTCAGCAGCAAATTAAATGTATACACAGAAAGATACTACAAATTCCAAACAAAGATATTTATAGACGGGAATCTGTCAAAGGAAATTAGAAATATATTCTTATATGTTAGGTTGTGCTATATTCTTAAGACTTTGTAATTTTTTCTCCTTTAGGAATCTAATGAACTTCAGAGCGGTAATACAAATCAACTTGAAATGGGGAAATGCAAGTCTGCTATCAACACCTGGATTATGAACAAAGAAACATCTAATTAATTAAAATACACACAACATAGGAGGGATTTGCACAATAGTGCGGCATAAGTTGTTTCCATAAGAATGTGTATTCTTGTTGAATAGGTAGTGTAACAAGTAAGTTATTAAAACCTGAGAATAGGTTTTAATGTTGGACATCATTATACATTGGGTGATTGCTACCCCAACAGGCTTCTTACCCCATTCTTTCCATGGTTTCACCTTCCACCATCTTCTGCTTGGCAGCTGGTCTGCCCATTGGCTTCAGGTGGTAGGTCCTTATAAATATGCAAGCTTTGAGTCCACAAAACAAATATTCTAGATGATAGAAATCTAAATTAAAAACATAAAATAACAGAAATTTAAGGTAGCATTTGTGGAAAGAGAAACAGAATAAATGTTTCAGCTCAGTGATCTTTCTGAAGAAACATTTTCTGCTTTTATTTCATGATTCCGTGTTGGAACGAGATCATTAATTGCTATTTTGACATAAATATGCACCAGCCAGCTTTATTAGAAAATACAGCAGAAAGGACACCAAAAATGTAAGTTAGAGATATTTTTTTTGTGTAGCCAGGATGAGCAGTTGTGATCCATCACACTCCGCAAGAATAATGCGTGAGCCATTGCCAGCCTAGGTCCTCCCACACCATGGTATCCTGATCGAGACTCTAGCTGGTTGAATCTATTGCCTGCAGCTCACTGGCACCATTTTAACTTGGCCCTTACTTCAAAATGGCGCACGCCTCCCATCAACAGCGTTAGCTGGGAGGCAGACTCCATGTTAACCATTAAATAGATGAATTATACCCCAGATCTGATCAAATAAACCCAGTATGTGTTGCATTTATGCATGCATTCCATGACTAAAACAGGTTTATGTGTATGTAATCTAAACATGTTAAATTTGTAGAACGAGTTCAGTAATGGGTACTAATTGAAGGAAATTTGAAGCTTTCAGCTGTACATATTGTAGATTGTAATATATTACAATGACAACTTATTTTATATTTTTTTATATAATTGTGGAATGCTTTCATTGCTTGTGTAGTCTTACGAATTATTTTCCTAAATCTGGTAATAATCCCTCGGAAAATAATAATTATGCTAACTTGATGTTTTTAAATCTACAGTGAAATTTCAGAAGTAGGTGTTTTTATAATCTTATTTGACCATTTGTAAAGTGGTCTATTTATAATATCAAAGATAACAACAAAGATGAATTCAAAGATATTTAAAAAAAGTGATAAATATATTTACGGAATGCTTTAAAACTGACATTATATGATTGCAAACGTTATCTTCATATTGTAATATAATATGAACAATTCAGTTTTGAGAAGTTTGTAAAATTTGTATATAGTTGAATACAAAGTACAAAAGAAGTACTGTAAAAACAAATGATGCTTAACATGGGCTGCTTGCTTTCGGGAATTTTTAATCCCAATTAGCTTGCTCAATTAACAAGCAATTTTGAGAAATATAGAAAGATACATTATAGGTGACAAATACTATTTATCACTTCCATAGGTAACAAAAGAGTACCCATTTTTCTTTATGTGTATAAACATATTGTTCTTTAGTAGATTGGCAGATAGTTCCTTTATTCAGAATTTAATTATACAAATAACTAATATTTTATTACGTTATGTAAAGAAATTGCTCACTGTTAATTTATGAAATACATGCTTACTTTTTTAAAATTAACATTTCTGTTAGATAATATCAAAAAGTCATTACGCTTTCTCATATCTTTCACTTATTAGTTCCTTCCCTGTAATTAATATCAGAGGCTGCAAATTCATAATTGGAATGGCAAACTAAATCACTGCAGATTTTGTTCAGTGAATATTAATGTGTATTGTCAATCTTGATTTGTATTTTCAAAATCTTAAAGATTAAATGAGCAAGTACAGAATTTATAAAACCCAGCATGGCTGCTATAGTGTAGGAAGGAACTGCAGATGCTGGTTTAAACCGAAGATAGATACAAAAAGCTGGAGTAACTCAGCAGGACAGGCAGCATCTCTGGAGAAAAGGAATGGGTGACGATTCAGTTAGAGACCCATCTTCAGACTGAAGGCTGCTATAGTGACAGATGAGATTTTAAGTTGGAAGGTTAATTGGTGATTCTAAAAACCCTGGCGCTATGTCACATTAAAATCAATACCTTATCTACAGCAGATATTCATATTACCACTCCTGTCATTTACTTTATCAACTATAGGCAGCTCAATCTTCTTCTCACCAGTGGAGTGCATCTGTCCTGAATATGTTGGTTTAAGCAAATTTTCATTGCAAGTGTTATATTTGAAGGATTAAAATAATGCCCTAATGCACAGAATTATGACAAGTGATCATAGTGGACTGGCAATTGGCTCTGTCCTTCCATCTTGATATGGAATGGAGAGAATTAGAACTCGGGATACTAAATTATAATAGCACTATCAAGTGGAATAGAAGTGTTTACTTGGCATTTAGCAAATTATGGGTGTGATTTGATGCTGAAGTATGACATAGTGAAAATGTATATAAACCAGTCCTTTTTTCTGTTGTAATACTGACATGTGCTGAGGATGTTTCCATGAGTGGGAGAGTCTAGGACCAGAGGTCATAGCCTCAGAATTAAAGGACGTTCTTTTAGGAATGAGATGGGAATTAATTTCTTTAGTCAGAGGGTGTGGAGGCTAAGTCAGTGGATACATTTAACGCAGAGATAGATAGATTCTTAATTAGTACAGGTGTCAGAGGCTGTGAGGGGGAGGCAGGAGAAAGGAGTTGAGAGGGAGAGATAGATCAGCCATGATTGAATGGGTAGACTTGATGGGCCGAATGGCCTAATTCTACTCTTATCACTTAAGATCTTATGATGTCTTTGTTTCTATTCAGCTTTATTTTGAAAGTATTGTATCATGTCTTCCTTACTACAGAACCAGGTTTCCTGAGGAGAGTCTAGAGGGGTGCTTTAACTAAGAGCTCCAAAACAAATTGCAATAATATACCCCGCTTGAAATCAGTTCACTTTAAATTTTCATTTCAAATCTCCCAACCATTTAAATTGCAGAGGAAAAAATGGCATCCTGTACTTCCCCTTGGATCTCATTTACAGGCGGAAAAGTGCTTTAAATTGCCAGTAAGTCGATGTAGAAGCATGCAAGCTTAGGAAAAATTAATACCATACAGCTAATGGAACACTTTTAGCTATGCGTTTTTCAACCTTTCTTGTTTTCTAGTGTACAAATAACACTTGTTTCAGTGCATATCGTTTTCAATTTAACTGTATAAAATATAGGTTCTAGTCTGTTCATTATCATTTGACCATATCTTTGCATTATCCAGTGTCAGGTTTTTTAACTTAAACCATTTAACTAGCCGATTATAATAACTTTCTGCTTCTTTGTAGTGAAAACATCATAACTGTGGTCAATCAATTCCATGCTTAACACCATTATTTTATACTGTTGCAAAATTAATCTCATTTTCAAAATGAAATTAAAACATAACTTTCCTATATGTAACCTTTTAACCACATAATTACAGTTCTGAAAATGAAAAACTGTTTCTGATTATCGATTATTCAATACTTCACTTGTTTTTGCTAATATTATAACTTACCCCAAAGGTTAAATGTAAGTTGAATTCGTAATTACTGTACATCCAACTGAATCTAGTGGAGTCTTACATACTTTAAGCAAGAATAAGTGGATATAGTTACTTTACGTAAACGTCACTCCCAACCATGGGCCAAAAGCTCAGATTTAAAGCTGCAGTTTTACTCACAATTATACTTAATATTAGAATACTATGCAACAGCACATAGCCCAATCATCAATACAGACGATGAACGGATCAAGATAGATTTCCAATTGCAAAACCTTTTTAGTAAGTACTGAATTGTTTCATAGATAATATTTTAACATATTTCAGAACAAGGCAAAATAATAGAAAGCTAGCTAAATATTATTATCTTATATTCTTTGGTAAATCTAAAGCAGTTACTTGTTTGGCAGTAACGATGTTCCTGGCGTCACATAAGGAAGCCCTGAAATTATTTTGAAGTTCTTTAAAATGTGCACACTAAATAATACCAAGTATTATATTTCCTACTTGATCAATAACAGAACAACAGCTAAATCTATTTTACTTAAAAGCCAACCAAGTATTGGTTGTGGAAATACAGTATTACCACTAGTCTAATTTACACAAGAAATGTCTTTGAAAGTGAAATGTTAAGGGAAAAATTGATGGGAGAGAGAAAAATAGTCCAGTGATGCAAATTATTCTTACAATTGTCAAAAAACTTGAGAGGAAAATGCTGACAATTTATCAGAATGCATGCATTAATGTAATATAAAAAGCAGTCAAGATTTAATTGTTCCATTTGGTCTGGTTCCTAAATTTGTCGGTATGTTAGTTCAAACAATATTTTCATGCAGATGGTCTTTTTTGCAGTTTAATTTTACTGCTTATGTTTACCGTTCAAGAACTCTGAAATTGTCTTTATAACATGATGAAGCTGTTTACAGAGCGGATTCAGAGCAGAGATGGAAAAAAAACATTTCTATAAGATGGTTTGTTTAAGAAAGAACTGCAGATGGCTGGAAAAATTGAAGGTAGACATAAATGCCGGGGAAACTCAGCGGGTGAGGCAGCATCTCTGGAGCGCAGGAATAGGCGATGTTTCGGGTCGAGACCCTTCTTCAGACTGACATCGAGACCCTTCTTCAGACTGACATCGAGACCCTTCCTCAGACTGACGTCGAGACCCTTCTTCAGACTGATGTGGAGGTGGGGGAGGGGTGGGTTCCCGCCTCTCCCCCATCTCCACATCAGTCTGAAGAAGGGTCTCGACCTGAAACGTCACCTATTCCTTCGCTCCATTGATGCTGCCTCACCCGCTGAGTTTCCCCAGCATTTTTGTCTACCTTCGATATGATCGTTTGACCATTTAAAGGGGCAAATACCAAAGTCACTTTCTTTTTAAAATAAAATGTATTATAAAAGCTTTATTTGTGATGTGCAGAATCACATTATGGTATATATGTAAAAAAAAATAAAGAAGTGAAAAAGTAAGTATATTTTTTCACAAATATAGATAAAAAGATAATATAATTATCTTATTCTTACCTTGTTTATGATGGAAATATAAGACAGCATTCAGCAGGTGCCCTAGTTAAAAATCTGAAGTATTTGTAGTGTACATTGGTTAAAGTGATGATTTTAGAATGGAACCCAGAGGTATCATGATAAAGGTTGGCATATAAGATAGTGACAATGCTGTACATTCTTACTTATTGAAAAGTTCTACCGTGTATAAATGTAAGACAAAATTTGAATATGTGTGTGTTCAGGATGGCTTGGAATGTGTTTGATTTGCTGGGAAATGATGTTGGATACTGGACCCCCAGTATTCAGTCTGGGTTCTAAATGTTCATTTCTCCCCGTGTATTTAACAAAACCTGTGTATTATGTTACTGCCTAGTTCGTTAACTTTACCTTCACCTGTTTTACATAATTCCTAATGTAGTTTGTTTTATATTTACTTTACCTGCGTAGATGTGTAAACATATCAAATGTTTTATTTATTGAGGTACTACTGTATGTGGGCATATGGTACCCTCTCATCTTGTAAATTAAAATCAGTATTTCCATATGCATTGAAATCAGCAATATTCGAAATGTTAAAAAGGGAATATGTGCAATGAAAGCAAATAAAATTATTAAAAAGGAACTGTGTTGTGTAATATGTCAAGAAGAATATCTGCTAAATTGTATGTATGAAATGGAGTGCTAACTTCATAAGTTAATTAGTCATATTAATTGCATAGTGTGAGTATTGAGCGGTATTAAGCCATTCTTCCCAATCGAGTCTACTCCACCATTCAATCATGGCTGACCTATCTTTCCTTCTCAACCCCATTCTCCTGCCTTCTTCCCATGACCCCTTGACAACCTTATTAATCAAGAATCTGTCAATCTCCTCTTGATAAATACCCCATGACTCGGCCACCACAGCCGTCTGTGGCAATGTATTCGACAGATTCACCAGCCTCTGACTAAAGAAATTCCTTCTCATCTTCTTTCTAAAGGTGCATCCTTTTATTCTGAGGCTGTGCCCTCTGGTTCTAGACTCTCCTGCTAGTAGAAACATCCTCCGCGTCCACTCTATCCAGGTCTTTCACAATTCAGTAAGCTTCAATGAGGTTCTCCTTCATCCTTCTATGCGAATACAGGCCCAGAGCCGTCAAACTTCATTTGCCTTTGGGAAATTAAAATTGGTTGAAGATTTCTGGTGAGGAGATTTATAAAGTATTAGGTTTCACCATTAACAATGGAGAAGGTCTGGCGGAAACTTCTGGAATATACAAATATGTCAGTGGATGCAGAATTGCCCAAGTTAGTCTCGGTGATTACTTGTTCCTCTATTGGCAATATTGTTTTTCAGCCTTATCTATCGTAATACGCAGTAATCAGTGAACTACTAAGAAATAAATGTATTTGCAGACATTTCTCTCAAAGTGCACATCAGTAGTTACATCATGTTTCCAGATGCGATGCATCCTAAATTATTGAGGAATTAATGGTTCAATGGATCTTTATTGTCATGTATGCAATGCACAATGAAATTCTTGCACCTGTTGCCATATTTTGGAAAAAGCCCAGAGTCCAGTCAGTCCACATGCTGGATGTACTGGATTCTTCCCCCCCCCCCCCCCCCCCCGGTCTGGATAAGCCCAGTTTATGGGATCATTTAAGGAAGGTAGGTACAGAAGCTCTGATATTAATTATCCAAAATCTGATCATTTCACAATGAGTTTCATGAAGACTAGAAAACTGCAAATATTACAACTTTGAACAGAAAAAGGTGCAGCATTAACCCAGTAGCTACACACCATTCACTTTATATAATATTTTTTTTATTTGAAGTAAATAGTTTACAATATATAGCTTACTTTATAAACTAACACCTTAATTCAGTATTACTACAAATAGCATATCAATACATAATATCTTCTATTTTTATGGAAATAAAGAAAAAGATATATAAAAGAATAAAGAAAAAAGGAAAAATAAAAGGGAATAAAATAAAAAAAAAAATTTTCGCACATATATCAATTAAAAATTAAAAAGATAATTTGAAAAACAATAATATTACATATATATATATATATATATATAAACAAAAACTAAAGACATTGTACGAGATACTATTTCATTCAGAAATATCTCTAATAAATACACAATATTATCAATTATAGGTAAGTTATTCGCATCGGATCCATAGGGTGCCCGTCGAAGCCGTGATTCCAAGAATAGCTACTTCTCTAAATACTGTATATATGGAGACCATATCAATTCAAAAGAATTATACTTGTCCAAAAGGACAAATCTAATTCTTTCCAAATTCAACGTCTCCAACATCTCTGCTTTCCACATTTTAATTGTTGGGGATAATGTTCCCTTCCAAAATTTAAGTATCATTTTTTTCCCAATTATTAAACAATAATCAAAAAAATTTCTTTGATTAATTGTAAGTACCAAATTTGGCTCCGGGATTCCAAATATTATTAATTTTGGGTCTGGGTCAAGTTTAACCTTAAGGACTTCCGAAATAACTTTAAAAATTTCAATCCAATAAAAATTCAACCGTGGACATGTTACAAAACTATGTATTAAATTTGCTTCAAAATTCTTACATTTATCACAAATAGAGGAAAGGTCAGGAAAAATACTTTTTAATTTGGTTTTCGAGTAGTGTAATCTATATATAACTTTAAATTGTATCAATGTATGTCTGGCATTCAAAGAACACCAATGTATTCTTTGTAAGCTTTCTTCCCAAGTTTCTTTCGTTATAGGTAATCCAATTTCATTTTCCCATGCTTGACGATATGTTTCAGTTGTTGGGTTCTCTTTATCTAAAATAATATTATAGATATAAGCTATAAGCTTATCCGTATTTGGATGTAAATTAAACACTTCATCTAATAAGCCTGGTCCTTTATTTTTATAGTCGTATGTGTTACATTTAATAAAATCTCTAATTTGTAAATACCTAAAATGATGTTGTGAAGGTAATCCAAAAATATCTTGTAACTCTTCAAATAATAATAATTTTCCATTTCTATAAAGGTGTTCTATTCTTTTAATTCCTAAATCCTCCCACAGTCTAAAACCCGCATCTAAGATTGAGGGTTTAAACAGTGGATTATTCCTAATTGATAACCTAAAAGAAAGATTATCCAGATGTAAGGTCTTAACTATCTGTTTCCAAATACGCCTAATATTATGAATGATAATGTTGTCCCTATAAGTCTTTTTTTGTACTTCCTTTGGTGCGAAAATAATCGACTCTATAGTGAAGGGTAAACAATCTTCCTTTTCCATTTTTAGCCACATTGGTTCAACATCCATATTTACCCACCAAAAATTCATATTCTTAATCTGGACTGCCCAATAGTAATATAAAAAATTTGGAAGTGCCAGCCCTCCATTTATCTTCGACTTACATAAGTGTTTTTTACCTATTCTATGGTTTTTGTAATCCCAGACAAAATTATTAACTATGGTATCAATTTTTTTTAGAAAACTTTTTGGAAAAAAGGAATTGCCTGAAATAAATATAACAATTGTGGTAAAAAAATCATCTTTATAGCATTAATTCTACCGATCATAGATATAGGAAGTGTTTTCCAATATAAAATGTTTTTTTTAAGTTTCTCTAATAATTGATAATAATTAGCTTTAATTAATAATTTATAGGATTTAGACACATTAATTCCTAAATATTTAAATTTATCTGTAACTATTTTTAATGGGTATTTTTGTAATATATTTACATTTATACCAGTTATAGGCATTATGTCACTTTTACTCCAATTAATCCTATATCCTGAAAATACACTAAATTCATTTATAACATTGAATAGCTTTGGAATACTACGTTCCGGCTTAGTAATATAAATCAGAATATCATCTGCATATAAAGATATCTTATTATTTGTTATGTCAGTGTTGTACCCATATATTTCGGGTTCTGATCTGATTCTTTCAGCCAGAGGTTCTATCACCAAGGCAAATAATAAAGGGGATAACGGACATCCCTGTCTGCATCCCCTAAAGAGATTAAATTTAGGTGATAATATTTGATTGGTTAAAATTCTTGCAGTAGGGTTAGAATATAATATTCTTACCCATTTACAAAATCCATCCCCCAGTTGATATTTTTCCATTATATTAAATAAATATGACCATTCCACCTGGTCGAATGCTTTTTCAGCATCCAACGATATAACTGCTAATTCTATATCTCTCCTTCTTCTCGAGTAAATAATATTAAACAAGCGTCTAAGATTATGTGATGAGTAACGTTTTGGAATAAAACCTGTTTGATCATAATGTATTATTTTGGAAATCACTAAACTTAGCCTCCGAGAGAGTACTTTAGTTAGTATTTTTTGATCAGTATTTAAAAGGGCAATCGCTCGGTATGATCCAGGGTCTTCCAGGTCCTTATCTAATTTAGGAATTAATGTAATTGTAGATTCATTTAAAGAATCTGGTAATTTTCCTAATTCATAGGTGTGTCTGTACACTGTTTGTAATCTAGGTGAAAGTAGATCGTGAAATTTTTTATAAAATTCTGCACTCAGGCCATCGGGGCCCGCTGTTTTACCATTTTTTAACGATCCAATTGATTCTTCGATATCTATTACAGATATTTCAGCATTTAATAATTGCCTACTCTCAAAATTTAACTTATTAAAATGACATTTTTCTAGAAATGTTTCCATTTCATCTGTTTGCCCTGTTAATTTAGATGAATAAAGATTTTGATAATATTGTAAAAATGTATCATTAATGTCTTTTGGTATAGTCAACGTATTTCCCTGCGCCGATCTAATACTATGTATAGTTTTTTCATCGTCTAATCTTCTGAGTTGTCGTGCTAATAATTTTTGAGGTTTATCACCGAATTCAAAATGAACTTGTTTAGTTTGTTGGTATAATTTTATCACTTGGTCCGCATAAATTTTATTTAATCTATATTTTAATATTGCAATTTTATTACTCAACTCTTTTGAAGGGTGTATTATATTTTCACTATCTAATTGGTTTATCTCTTTTTCTAACTTTTGCTCCATCTTTCGATTTTCTTTATTAAAATGAGCTTGTGCTGATATTATTGCACCACGCATAAATGCTTTAAATGTGTCCCATAATAGTAATGAGGAAGTCTCAGGTTTATCGTTAGTTTCAAAAAATAATTTAATCTGTTTCTCCACATAGTTACAGCAGTCTTTATCCTTTAATATCTGTGTATTGAATCTCCAAATATTAGAAAAAGGTGCAGCATTAACCCAGTAGCTACACACCATTCACTTTAGTTTGTCGTATGTTGCAAAACATAAAAACATACTTGGCTAATAAAGTGTGATTATGATTATTGTCACTGATATACCACAAATAACTTTTCTTTGCATGCTATCCAGTGAAAGGAAAGACACTGAAGCCGTCCATTGATTAACCTTGATTGTGAGTGAGGAAATACTGGAATCACAACAACAGTAAACAGAATCAGTAGACACTTGGGAAAAGTGCTAAAAATGTGGAATAAAAGACATGTACCATTAATGGTTACCAAAAAATGGTTACTAGATTGATATGAATGAATGAATGAATACGTTTTTTTTTGTTAAGTTTTTTTATTAGTTAGAAGCAATTACACAATTTAAAATAAAAGATACGTGTTCATTGTTGACATAATAAAAATAATTTTGTTCTTTGTAGATATACATAATCAGTATTATTTACGTTAATCCTTGCTTAATAATTGTGTTTCTATATTTTTTTCCGTTTTTTATAAAGGTAGAAAATAGTAGGAAAAGATTAAACAAAAAAAATATATAAAAAGTTGGGAAAGAATGGAATATTCTACAGATTTTACATCGTTGGAGATATATCCGCGTTTTATGAAATGTACTACTTCATCTATTCTTCGATTCTGGTTTCAGTCGGGTTCTCGTGCCGAACCAGTTTGCCCCTTCAAATATTCAATAAATGGGGACCATATTTTTTTAAATAGTTCTTGTTTGTCCATTGACAAATCTTATTCTTTCCAAATATAGGGTCTCCGACATTTCTGTGGTCCACATTTTAATTGTGGGGGTTATGGAGCCTTTCCAAAAGTTTATTGGCCAGGTATTCACATACAAGGAATTTGCCTGGGTGCTCCGCCCACATGACATACAGTGACAGTTATGGGCCTGTCCCACTTACGCAATTTTTTTCAGCGACTTGCCGGCACCAGTCATAGACGCTGCAGGTCTCCAAAAATTTTCAACATGTTGAAAATCCAGCGGCGACCAGAACGAAGTACAACTCTTTGGGCGACTACTCACGGCCATACAGGCTTCACTCCGCGACATGTTGCCTGGGTGTCGCCTGTATGGTCGTGAGTCGTCTCCTCAGTCACCCAAAGAGTGGTAGAGTCTTTCTGGTCGCTGCTGAATTTTCAACATGTTGAAAAATTTAAGGCGACCTGTGATGACGGGTGCCAGAAGTCGCTGAAAAAGTCGCGTACGTGGGACAGGCCCATAAGGAATGATTCGTAAAACATTAATGATATACAAACCGTGCAAATAAGATCCCAGAAAGCTGTCAACCATTTTGTGAAGGAAATCCCCTGTTACTTCCTGGTCTGTTCCTGCAACACTGAAGAAGCATTGCCTGTAATTATATTTAATCAGAAACCTGCTTTTTCTTTTTTTTTTTAGTGCGGTAACATTCATGTGCTCAATACTCACACTATGCAATTGCCATTCTGACAATCAGCCAAGTTTCCTTTCAGAAGCTGAACTATATCAACTGGGAGGCATGACGTGAAAGCATTAGGAGGACAGAAGTTAAACGAACCCTGAAACGGTAAGAGAGAAATATAAGATGTGTTACTGAGAGTGGAAGGTTGGGCCAATGTATATTGATAACTCACTCTCGTAACTTGTGTGCGTACAATCTGACTGGAAAGGAACGTGTGTTTCTACTTCTTCCCCTTCTTTCCAATCCCTCCCTTGCTTCTGTTAAGTCTAAACTGAGTGATGATGGTTACACTGCAAAATGCTCTAATAGAGGGTCTTGTGACAGAAGGGGTGGCATGGTGGCGCAGCGGTAGAGCTACTGCCTCACAGCACCCTGGTTCAATCTTGACTACGAGTGCTGTCTGTACTGAGTTTGCACGTTCTCCCCGTGACCTGCATAGGTTTTCTCCGGGATCTTCGGTTTCCTCCCACACTCCAAGGTTTGTAGGTCAATTGGCTTGGTATAGATGTAAATTGTCCCTTGTGTGTGTAAGGCTAGTGTTAGTGTGCGGGGATCGCTGGTTGGTGTGGACTCGGTGGGCCAAATGGCCAGTTTCCACGCTGTATCTCTAAACTAAAATCATCTAATATGTGTGTTGTTAGTAGAATTGCTGAAGTGTCAGCCATTGGTTCAGGGCTGACCGAATTTGACATAAATATTTTTGCAAAAACTGCTACTGATGGTTATGATTGGTTTTGCAGCAAGTGCTTTTGGAATGCAGTGCGACAGGAAGAATAACACAAGATCAGACAGAGCAGTCAGTGCAACATACCTAAAGCAGGACAAGGGGAAACTTAAGGGGAATGAACCAGAGAAATGAAAGGTTTGCGAGGCAAATGTAACACAAAAAGATCTCCTAACCGAGAATGTATTTTATAGCAGTCCAGTGATTTCCATGTGTGGACTCCCAACTTGCTCGGATTTAATATTTTAATATTGTTTTTTAAATGTATTTAATCTAAAACAGATAATCTAAAACCCCTGTCCCACTTAGGAGACCTAAACAGCAACCTCTAGTGACCTTGCCCTCCACCCAAAAAAAAATCAAGGTGGAGGTGACCTGCAACCTCCTACCACCTCCCACGCATTTGTTGAAAACCTTCCTCGACTATGAAGAAAACTGGCTTCGACTCGACCTGCGACAAAAAAATGATCGATTTTTAAAACGGCAACCTATTTTTAGTCGAGGCCGGTTTTAATCATGATGAAAAAATAGCAGCAACCTAGACGAAGTCTCGACCACCCGGAAACCGCTTTCGACCATTAGGGAGAGTGACCAAAACCTCCGGTGATCTCATGGAAACCTTGGGTGGCGGGCAGGGTCACCAGAGGTTGCTGTTTAGGTCTCCTAAGTGGGACAGGGGCTTTACACTTACCTCAACTGAATTCCTTTTGCCACAGTTTTGCTTATTCACAGTTTAAACCATTGCAACATCTTGCTCTCATCTGCTCTACTCTATTAACATTGTGTTACCTAATAACTTGGATGTACAGTTTTTATTTCTTCATCCAAACTGTTAATAAATATCGTGAAAGTTTGAAGAAAGGGTCTCAGGGAATACCACCTTGTGACATTCAGCCAATATGAATATATATATGTTTTATCCGTAGTCTCCATCTTCCCAATCCATAGTTTTAGATTGATTTTAGTTACATACAAACTTGCTTTTATGGACATTTTCATTTAGATCCTGATATCTTTGACTCGCAGTCTTGCAACCAACATTGAAAGCTGCGTAAGGTAGGATCTTCTTCTTAGTCCCCCGTCGGTCATGGCTGACCATGGGTGTCTCCAGGGTTGGAGGATGCCTGTGCATGACTTTGTTTAACGTGGGGAGACTGGTGCACAGACAGCCACCCCACGGTCCTTGACAGATCTGGGTCAGGATCCAGTGGCATGGAGTCCAAGACGACCGGAGACCCTTTTCTGCTGCAGATTTCATCCGCCTTCCCAGCCGTTGTGACGCTCCACTAAGGTCAGCCATCGTCCTCCGCCTGTTCCACTGTTGAGGTCTTGGTTGGATCGCTCTTTGTCAGACTCCTCCCCCTCGACCTTACAGCCATGGGTGGCCCTACCAGGAGCATCGCTCCAGACGGCATCGCTCTCAGGATCTCAGGACCACACGAGCTTCTCCACCACGACAAGGTGACAATGCACGGAGAAGTAGGCTCATTGCTACAGGGAAGCAGATAAGCTAGGTCACCTCATCATTACCTTCTGGAGGGCCATAGAAAGGAGATCCACGGACTTCATTATTGTTGACCTGTTAAAAAAAATATAACTACAATAATCAGACAGACTTACATTTAAGATCAGGTAATCCCTTTCAAATCAACTAACGTGTTCAAAACTGCAGATTATCTTGAATGGTAGATTCAGAAAAACTATTTACAATTAATATATTGTTTGGATTAAAATATTTAGGCACTCAGCATTTTAAAGTTTGAGTTGTACATTGCAATTAAAATTAATATTTCAGAACCCAGCTATTCAAGACAGGGTACAATAATGGACTATGGTGTTGAATTCTTTCATTTGATACACAGAGTAAAGTATCTTAAGGAGTGGAGTCAGTTTACCATTTCTTACATCGGGTAACACTTTTACCAGTCATAATGAATAATTAAGGCAGAACAGTAATAGAGAACAGATTTTTTTGCTCATTTTTTTCACAACAGTAAAATAGTGCTCACACATATTTGACCAAATTCACGTCCCAGTCAGTCCAATTGTGTAGACAAAAGTGCTGGAGAAACTCAGCGGGTGCGGCAACATCTATGGAGCGAAGGAAATGGGCAATGTTTCGCGCCGAAATGGTGCCTATTTCCTTCGCTCCATAAATGCTGCCGCATCCGCTGAGTTTCAATAGACAATAGGTGCAGGAGTAGGCCATTCGGCACTTCGAGCCAGCACCACCATTCAATGTGATCATGGCTGATCATCCCCAATCAGTACCCCGTTCCTGCCTTTTCCCCATATCCCCTGACTCCGCTATCTTTAAGAGCCCTATCTAGCTCTCTCTTGAAACCATACAGAGAACCTGCCTCCACCTCCCTGAGGCGGACAATTCCACAGACTCACAACTCTCTATGAGAAAAAGTGTTTCCTCGTCTCTGTTCTAAATGGCTTACCCCTTATTCTTAAACTGTGGCCCCTGGTTCTGGATTCCCCCAACATCTCCAGCACTTCTGTCTACCTTCTGTTTTCCAGCATCTGCAGTTCCTTCTTAAACAGTCCAATTGTGTAATTGTTTTTTGTGCTCTGCCACGATTTAGTTTTTGCTCTTGCATTGATTAACAGAGGGCTTTGTCAAAGTCTATCCTGCGAGTTATATGGAATAATATTCAGGCTTGGCTTTTTTAGGTAATTCATGAAGTGTCTGGCAAGCCACAAGAAGGCATGATGATTCCTGTGTAGAGTTGGAACAGTTTAATTTCTGGCCCTTTGGTATATTCAAGAGTGTTTAATTGTCATATGTTTCAGATAGAGCAATGGAATTCTTACTTGCAGCTTAAAGACTGGATAGACTCGGTTTATACTCTCTAGAATTTAGGAGATTGAGAGGGGATCTTATAGAAACTTACAAAATTCTTAAGGGGTTGGACAGGCTAGATGCAGGAAGATTGTTCCCGATGTTGGGGAAGTCCAGGACAAAGGGTCACAGCTTAAGGATAAGGGGGAAATCCTTTAGGACCGAGATGAGAAGGACTTTTTTCACTCAGAGTGGTGGGTCTCTGGAACTCTCTGCCACAGAGGGTAGTTGAGGCCAGTTCATTGGCTGTATTTAAGAGGGAGTTAGATGTGGCCCTTGTGGCTAAGGGGATCAGAGGGTATGGAGAGAAGGCAGGTACGGGATACTGAGTTGGATGATCAGCCGTGATCATATTGAATGGCGGTGCAGGCTCGAAGGGCCGAATGGCCTACTCCTGCACCTAATTTCTATGTTTCTAAATGTCAAGATCCAAATTATGACTTCGGCATATTGTATTCTTTTCTCACCTGAGAGAGGAGAGCTTCTTTTCTGTAAACAGAGTTCATGAAGTTGAAATGGCAACAGGTAGAAAAGCTGGGGAAAGCACCTGTTTGTCTTTTAGAACTTGCAGCCTCAAGTGGCAGGGAGGGTTCAGATTCTGCTTTCTTTTAATTCCTTTAATTCTATGAATCTTCGTGATTTAGTTACTTTTCTGCATCGTGCTTTCTGCTTTTATTTTGAATCCTTTTTTTAGTTTAGAGATCCAGTGCAGAAACAGGCCCTGCCCCCACTGACCAGCGATCCCTGCACATTTACACCATCCTACACACACTAGGGACAATTTACACTTACCCAAGCCAATTAACCTACAAACCTGGACGTGGAGTGGGAGGAAACCGAAGAGCTTGGAGAAACCCCACGCGGGAGAACGTACAAACTCTGCACAGACAGCACCCGTAGTCGGTATCGAACCCACATCTCTGGTGCTGCAAGCACTGTGAGGCAGCAACTCTACCGCTGCGTTACTGATTCTAAGACATCAATCTTAGATGTAGAAATGAAGAACTGCAGATGCTAGTTAATACACAAAGTGCTGGAGTAACTCAGCAGGTCAGGCAACATCTCTGAAGAACATGGATAGGCGACGTTTCCGATCGAGATACTTCTTCAGACTGATTGCAGTGGGTGTTTTGACCCTAAACGTCACCTATCCTCGTTCTCCAGACCTGCCTTACCTGCTGCCTCGCCAACAGTCTGTCTTTTTTGTTATTTTTAGTGTGTTTTGCAAGTATGTGTTAATGTTCTCTGGTTTGTTTTATGTGGGGGAGGGGGTCAGGGGAAACTTGTTTAAAATTTCTTACCCTGCAAGTTGTTTTCCTTGCCTGGGATCGCTCCAACCACGGCCTACAAACATTACCATCGAGAGCTCGACGTCGGGAGCTCCAAGCCGTAGAAGGTTTCCACCAGCCCCGACTCGGGGTCCGATCGCTCTGCACGGGAGAGCTGAGATTCCCTCGATGCAGGAGTGATGGCCCCAACGCAGAGGGCCCAAACGCTGCCAAATATACGAGAGCCAAGGTCATCCCATCAACGGAAGGCTAGAGGCCCCCGACCGCAGGAGAGCATAGAAGGTAAGAGATTTAACTTTATTTTCGCCTTCCATCACAGTGAGGAATGTGGAGGAGTCACTGTGGTGGATGTTTATGTTAAAATATATTTTATTTGTATGGCTAACATCTTCTCTTCTTAAGCCCTTTGCTCCTCTAGGGAGCAGAGCCCATTGACAAATGTCCTCCACCTCACTCGGTTGTTGGCAGTTCTTTCGAGATCTCCCCAGTTGAGCCCACTCTCAGCCATTTCTGTCTGGACATCTCTTCTCCAGCTCTTCCTGGGGTGACCTCTTTTCCTTTTTCCTTGGGGGGGGGGGGGGGGGGGTCCATTTCCGGGCTTGCCGGGTGATGTTTGTGGCAGGTTTCCTGAGGGTGTGTTCAATCCAACTCCATTTTCTCCTTCGAATTTGTAAGTCAATGGGCTTCTGGCTTGTTCTTTTCCACAGGTCCACATTGCTTACTTTGTCTCTCCACCAGATGTTAAGTATTCCCCTAAGGCAGGTGTTAATGAATGTTTTCAAGCCTGTTTGTGGTGTGTTTTGTTCTCTGATCCGTACAGCATCACCTGTTTCACATTTGAGTTAAAGATGCGTATTTTGGTGTTGATTGAGATGTGTTTTGAGCTCCAGATCATCTTGAGCATGTATGCCCGACTTGGCAAATGACATTCCTCGTATGGTGCAAAACATACCTGGCTTATAAAATATTATCGTATTGTATTGTAATGTTCTTTGCTGATGTGCAAAACGTTAAATAGTCTGCTACAGAAAACCATGTATTAAGATAAGATCTCAACCCATCTATATACAGTAATGGATGAAGCTTGACAATAGCTTTAAATTAAAAGTATGTAATAAATAATTATACACAAACCCTCTGCCAATTTATACCGATTCTGACCATCTGCACTGTTTTCCATTTAATCAAATTGAATTTCATCTGCCATTTTTGATTTGTTTTCGATTACTTTGAAAAATAGCTATCTTCTCTTGTCATCTGGTTCCATGGTTTAGCAAAAAAATATAAAGCACTGGGCAAAAATATTCTTTGGATCATAATGTTCTCAAGGGAGTATTGGTTAAAGTGGTAAATACAAGCCTTATTCATTTACGCGCTACCCACAGCATGTAAATGAATAAACAAGTGAGCTAAAATTACTTATTTGGATATTGCAAGGAAAAAACATCTTTTTTTAAACACAATCCAGCACTAGAACATCAACATGCATGAATAATATATGAAAGTATATCAATATAGTGTTGAGATTGCAAACATTCGAGAATCGAGATGATAGCAGATTAACATTTAAATTGTAACATTAGGATGCGATGAATATAGCTTTGTATTTCCAATGCAATTGATATCTGTAAACATTGCATTAACATGCAAATGAATTGCAAGGACAATTTAGTGAAACCTGAATGCTGGGAAGCATTGATAAATAAAATGGAGTACATTAATTTGGACCATGTCCCGTGGTATTTGACAAAGTCCATGTACCAAAGCGGGTACCATGTAATCCCGTGCTACCTGCCCCAGGGTCGGATAGTCGGCGACTAAACCGTCTCCCCCACCTGGTTTGCCAGATGAGGAGGGGGCTGTGGACCCCCAGCAGGACCAAAAACAAGACCTGCCAAAGGGCGGATGAGCTCCTGGCGAGCCAACGGCCATCCACACTTCAGCAGAAGTTGCGATCGCTGTCGTACACAGCATTGTAAGGAATGATGATAAAGCACACACACACACACACTAAAATCCAATACTTCCAGCGGCAGAAGTCGGCAGGAACGTGTGGTGCGTCCGTCACCGTCGGAAACCAGCACCACTGCGTCGCATGTTGTCAATGATGATGAATGACTGAATTAGACAAAAGACCAACAGGAGAGATTCAGCATTGAAAGATTTCATGTATCCTGTGTTGAATTTATTGGTAGTCAAGAGAGTTGCTAATGCTGTGTTCACGGACTCATTCAAATATAAAGAACTGGAAACAAATCTGGTTGACGATGGAATTAGAAGGATAAACTTCTGAAAGAACAGAGATAGACACAAAGAGCTGGAGTAACTCCGTGGGTCACGCAGCAGCTGTGGAGAACATGGATAGGTGACGTTTTGAATCGGGACCCTTTTTCAGACTGAATAGGAGTCCCAACCCGAAACGTCACTTGTCCATGTTCTCCAGAAATGCTGCCTGACCCACTGAGTTACTGTAGGCAAAAAAGCTGGAGAAACTCAGCGGGTGAGGCAGCATCTATGGAGCGAAGGAAATGGGTGACGTTTCGAAACGTCACCTAATCCTTCGCTCCATTGATGCTGCCTCACCCGCTGAGTTCCTCCAGCTTTTTTGTCTACCTTCGAATTTTCCGGCATCTGCAGTTCCTTTTCATTACAATTATAGGAACACATTGGCTGTTGAGCTACTGTTCCCAGGATATGTTCCTGGGAACCTGTAGTTTAGAAAAACAATAAAAATTGCCTCTTGTAAAATATAAATATCCCAACTATAATCAGCTATTTATCCATAATTATCATTGATAGCAATCAAAGGTATTAAATAGACGAAGCAAGCAATGACATTTTTTAACTAGCTAACTGCAATGAAGACAGATATTCTTCTGCAGTTGTATAGGGCTCTGGTGAGACCACATCTGGAGTATTGTGTACAGTTTTGGTCGCCCAATTTGAGGAAGGACATCCTTGTGATTGAGGCAGTGCAGCGTAGGTTCACGAGATTGATCCCTGGGATGGCGGGACTGTCATATGAGGAAAGATTGAAAAGATTAGGCTTGTATTCACTGGAGTTTAGACGGATGAGGTGGGATCTTGTGGAAACATATAAAATTATAAAAGGACTGGACAAGCTAGATGCAGGAAAAAAAATCCCAATGTTGGGCGAGTCCAGAACCAGGGGTCACAGTTTTAGAATAAAGGGGAGGCCATTTAAGACTGAGATGAGGAAAAACGCTTTTTTGAATGTGGAGGCCAATTCACTGGATGTTTTCAAAAGAGAATTAAATTTAGCTCTTTGGGCTAAAGATTTAAAGGATATGGGGAGAAAGCAGGAATGGAGTACAGATTTTGGATGATCAGCCGTGATCATATTGAATGGAGGTACTGGCACGAAGGGCCGAATGGCCTACTCCTGCACATAATTTCTATCTTTCTATGTAATTTTATTTCAGAAATAAGGTTCTAAGTTTTGTATTACATGATCCATTTCCTTACCCCTGTACATCCATGTAATATTTAAAAGCCCCCTAAGCATCAGTATCATATTTGGCTAGCACACAACAAAAGCTTTTCACTATACCTCTACACACTAAATAAACTAAACTCAACTGATCTGCCTCCAGCGCCATCCCAGGCAGCGTGTAGGATAATCTCCAACGCCATCCCAGGCGGCGTGTAAGATAATCTTTCTCCTCCTTAGCCAAGGGCGGTCACGGTGGCGCAGCGGTAGAGTTGCTGCCTTACAGAGAATGCAGCGCCGGAGACCCGGGTTCGATCCCGACTATGGTGCTGTATGTACGCAGTTTGTACGTTCTCCCCGTGACCTGCGTGGGTTTTCTCTGAGATCTTCAGTTTCCTCCTGCACTCCAAAGACGTACAGGTTTGTAGGTTAATTGGCTTGGTAAATGTTTTTTTTAAAAATTGTCCCTAATGGGTGTAGGATGGTGTTAATGTGCAGGGATCGCTGGTCAGCTCAGACCTGGTGGGCCGAAGGGCCTGTTTCCGCACTGTATCGCAACTAAACTAAACTAATGTCCAAATGAAGGTTTTTGTCTGTCAAATATCCATTTCCCTCCGAAGGTGCTGCCTGACCTGCTGATTTCTTCCAGCAGTTCTCCTTTTTGCCCCAGATTCCAGCATATGTGGCCTCTAGTGCCATTGTCAAACTCATCTGCATTGATGCTAGCACACAACAAAAGCTTATACGCCAGCCCCTGGAGCTCTATAAAAGAGAGTTAGATAGAGCTCGAGGGGAATCGAGGGATGTGGTGAGAAGGCAGGAACGGGGTACTGATTGTGGATGATCAACCATGATCACAATGAATGACGGTGCTGGCTCGAAGGGCCAAACGGCCTCCTGCACCTATTTTCTATGTTTCTATATATATATAGGGAGGCCAGCTGCAAGTAAGTTGTCGGTGTCTATGTGGTTATGGGGAAGGGCACTGACCCAAGTTGTTAACTCTGTTTCTCTGGTTGGCCTGCTGAGTATTTCTGGCAGTGTTTGTGGTCCACAAATTGGTGGCAACTCATTCAGCTTCACCACTGAATGCCATCAGCCCTGCCCTGACATTAAATCATAGATGAGTCAAGATTTCCTTCAAGTGAAATTAAGACATCTAAATCCTGCACTTTCATCCAATGCATTCCTTGGCATTGACTATCCCCGTCCTGGTTACTCATTGAGACTAATCCAACCCATTGGTTTCCTTCTGAAGACTCATCTGATCCTGAAATATCCCACTCACTATCAAAATATTTGCCACCACTGTTATACTGCCAGTCTCCATCAGAACCTTAGCCGTAAGAATGGATCGACTGGGCTTAACTTCACTTGAATTTAGAAGGATGAGAGGGGATCTTATAGAAGCATAGAACATTCTTAAGGGATTTGGACAGGCTAAATGCAGGAAAAATGTTCCCGATGTTGGGGGTGTCGAGAACCAGGGGTCACGGTTTAAGAATAAGGGGTAAGCCATTTAGGACTCAGATGAGGAAAAACGTTTTCACCCAGAGAGTTGTGAATCTGTGGAATTCTCTGCCCCAGAAGGCAGTGGAGGCCAATTCACTGGATGTTTTCAAGAGAGAGTTAGATTTAGCTCTTAGGGCTAATGGAATCAAGGGATATGGGGAGAAAGCAGGAACGGGGTACTGATTTTCAATAATCAGCCATGATCATATTGAATGGCGGTGCTGGCCGAATTGCCTACTTCTGCACCTATTGAAGGGCCGAATGGCCTACTCCTGCACCTATTTTCTATGTTTCTGTAACATTCTTGACACCCTTATTCAATGTGTAGGAAGGAACTGCAGATGCTGGCTTACACCAAAGATAGACAAATGTTGGAATAACTCAACAGGACAGGCACATTCTCTGGAGAGAAGGGATGGGCTACTCCAGCATTTTGTGTCTAACCTTATTCAAGAGTGTATCACCCAACATTTGTAATTCTGAATGGTTTGCTATCAGGCCCTTTGAGCAGGAAATGCTTTTAGAGTCATAGACTGATACCGCGTGGAAACAGGTTCTTCGGCCCAACTTGCCCACACCGGCCAACATGTCCCAGCTTCACTAGTCCCTCCTGTCTCCGTTTGGCCCGTATCCCTCCAAACCTGTCCTATCCATGTAACCTTTCTCTGTAACCTTTTTCTTGTTAAAGAGTGGAAAATAGTTTCTGACTAAATCATTAATACTGACTAGATCACAAACTAAATCATAGTTTCTGACTAAAACCCAGAGATGTGCGAATCTGTGGAATTCTTTGCCTCAGAAGGCAGTGGAGACCGGTTCTCTGGATACTTTCAAGAGAGAGCTAGATAGGGCTCTTAAAGATAGCGGAGTCAGGGGATATGGGGAGAAGGGAGGAACGGGGTACTGATTGGGGATGATCAGCCATGATCACATTGAATGGCGGTGCTGGCCTGAAGGGCCGAATGGCCTACTCCTGCACCTATTGTCTATTGTCTAATATGTTCAGGTTATTGGTGTGCTTCAGTTACAGCTGGCTATTTGTTATGGATGGACTTGGGTTCAAACCCGAACATTCTGCTGCAATGTGTGCTTAATGTAGTAAAAGGATTATTTAGTTTAGTTTGGAGATACAGTGCAAAAATAGGCCCTTCGGCCCACCGAGTCCGCACCGACCAGCGATCCCCGTACACTAGCACTATCCTACACACTAGGAATAATTTACAATCTTTACCGAAGCCAATTAACCTACAAACGCTTTGGAATGTGGGAGGAAACCGGTGCACCCAGAGAAAACCCACGCAGGTCACGGGGAGAATGTACAACCTCCATACAGACAGCAACCGAGGTCAGAAGCGAACCCAGGTGCCTGGCACCGCCAGGCAGCAACTCCACCGCTGCTCCACCGTGCCACCCTTGTTGTTAAGGATTTGGTACACTTGATTCTCACAACAGCCACGAAGAGCCTCGTTTGCGTGGAACGTGCTGTGGTGTGGAAGCATTCTCTGGGGTTTGTATATATTTATTGAAACAACAGAAAATCTGCTATTTTGGCAGCAAAATCCAGGTCAGTGATTCATCACAAGCCAATGGGTTAAACTCTACCATCAAAGCACTAGTATGGGAGCTAGTGATGACCATTAATAGTTATGGAATGAACACCTAGGGGATGTTTTTTTTTTAATGCTGCTTCTGGAACCTCAATCCTGCCTTCCAACCCACCACTTTCACTCTAGATCAGGGATGGGGAACCTGCGGCCTTAAGGCCTTTTGAATGAATCCAAATTTTGTAGAACAAAGCCTTTTATTTTTATTAATATGCTTTTTATTCGTCTTTTATTATTTTTTATTTTAATCTTTAAAATGAAAGTATTTAAATACCAAAGAGTCAAAGAAGATTCAACAAAATAATGCTCCCCGACTGACGGCCACAATTAAAACATCAGTAAGTCACGAGGGCTGTTTTAACACCTGCTAACACTCATGATTTAGTTCCATTGCGACTCTAGACTCTAGAACGCAGTCACAACAAAGTCATTAAAAGGTGAGTTAACTTTAGAATTAACAAAATGTTTTAATTTTCTTGAAGTTGGTATATAGGAGTTAGATTTTTACAAAATAATGTACATTTTGAAGTATATCTAATTGAAGTTTCTTGAATGCGGCCTTATTAGATACAGCTAACTTAATGCAGCATTCCAACATGAAAAGGTTCCCCAGCCCTGCTCTAGATTGTTGTGTGTTTTTATGACTGTTGGCAGATCAATTTTCCTCCAGGGATAAATCGTTCTATCGTATCGTAGTATCAAGTGTCTCTCTACGTTTGCCTTCAAAATATTCAAACACCGTCATTCCAAGTCCCTTTGTGGAAGTGAGTTCATAACCCGATGAGAGAAAAATAATATCCTACACCTCTGCCTTAAATAAGATGACCCCTTGTTTTAAGGTTGTCCCGCGTTCTTAGACAATAGGTGCAGGAGTAGGCCATTCGGCCCTTCGAGCCAGCACCGCCATTCAGTGTGATCATGGCTGATCATCCACAATCAGTACCCCGTTCCTGCCTTCTCCCCATATCCCCTGACTCCGCTATTAAAACACGGTAAGTCCTTGATTGTCTTGTGAGGAAATGCCCTCTCCACAACCAGCATGCCAAGACACCTCAGGATCTTTTCAATAACCATGTTTGAAATTGGTAGATTTTTGTTCTCCAGAGGTGGCGCAGCGGTAGAGTTGCTGCCTTACAGCGCTTGCAGCGCCGGAGACCCGGGTTCGATCCCCACTACTGGTGCTGTCTATACGGAGTTCGTCCGTTCCCCCTGTGACCTGCGTGGGTTTTCTCCGAGATCTTCGGTTTCCTCTCACACTCCAAAGACGTGCAGGTTTGTAGGTAAATTAGCTTGGTAAATGTAAAAATTGTCCCTTTGTGTGGGATAGTGTTAGTGTGCGGGGATCGCTGGTTGGCGCGGACCCAATTGGGCCGAAGGGCCAGTTTTCGCCCTGTACCTCTAAACTAAACAAAATTAAACTAAATTAAACTAAAGAGGTGAACCAAAGGAGATGATGCAATGATGAGTATATTATGTCTGGTCTCAGATCAACCATTATCTCATTGCTTGGCAGAAACGGTATCCAGAAGATATATAGCCTGTTCCTATTCCCATGTTCCAAAACTAGTTATGAGTCTATTGGGTTAAATTACATAGCAATTGAATAAGTGGGCAATGCAAGTCAAAAGATTGTTATTACAGTTGTTACTTGCAGCAGAACTGAGATGTGGTTGCAGTTCAAAATGGGGAATAGGAGCAGAATAAGCCTTGGACCCACTTGTAGATTAACCCTTATTAATCCATGCCATTCATAATCTCCACTACACATATGTGCATGCCACCCATTACATGGTATTATGGAACTACACAGCTCTACACTAGCAAGGTCAGTCAGCGCTCTCTCTCTCTCTCTCACTCTCTCTCTCACTCTCTCACTCTTTTTTTTTTCCAAAAACTTTATTCAACACATTCATAAAATACAACACATCAAAACATAATCAAAATCACACTATAACGAACAGATCATTGTAGTACAACAGTACAATCATTGTTTATAATAGCCTCAACCCCACGCGGTGACCAGCGTTGACGGAAGGCCTCCAGCGTCCCCATGGACACCGCGTGTTCCCTCTCCAGGGACACACGTGCACGGACGTAGGCCCGAAAGAGGGGCAGGCAGCCTACTCTCGCCTGACCGTCGACCGCCCGCTGCCTGGACCCGCGAATGGCCATCTTAGCCAGGCCGAGGAGCAGACTGACAGGTAAGTCCCCCCCCCCCCCACACTCGGCTCTCCCCACTCCCTGCCTTGTGTCCGAACACCAGGATCGTGGGGCTAAAATGCAGCCAAAACTTGAGGAACAACCCATTCAGATAATGATACAGGGGCAGTAACCGCACACACTCCATATACACATGGAACACGTTCTCCTCCTCCCCGCAGAAAATACAAGCGGCAGACGAACCCGTGAACCGACTCAAAAGTTTATTACAAACCACCGCTCCATGCAACACTCTCCACCCCAGGTCCCCAATATAAAGGGGTACAACTCCCTTATAGAAGGACCCCCACTGGGGACCCCAGCCTTCGGATGGTAACACCGTCCTCCATGGTGAGTCAGGACGGGAGACGAAGGCACGGTGGTTCAGAATGTGCAGGAGCATCCTATACAGTGCGCGTCTCTTCGCCTCATGAAATGGCATGCTGGTCATCTCAAAGGCAGCTCAGATTATGTGGAGCCGGAGGCCGAGAAATATCCCGGAGCCTAGGCCCGATGAGCAGATCTGACGGAGCGGGGGTAAGCTCTATCTGAACCACTCTATTTCGCGCCTCTCCTCGACACCCACCATGACAGGATGAGGACCAACCACACCCGCAGCCACAACATCCCCCTCTCCTCGTGGAACAACACTCTGGCTGAAAACAGCCAAATTCCTCACTCCCTGTAGAGCACATCCCTGTAGAAGACAGGCAAGCCCCTCAGAGCGGGTCGACTGATGCCCGCCACCGGGAGCCGCGAGACCCCCCTTAGGCAACGACCCTGACGGAAAAAATACGTCGCCAGAGCGTGCCATCTGGGAGGGTTCTCTACATACATGTACCTCCGCAGAGTCCTGAGACGGAGAGCCGCCACCTGGGTACGCACGCATACCAAGGACTGGCCGCCCTCCTCTAACGGGAGACTCGGGACCGCAGCGGAAATCCAATGCTTCCTATTTCCCCAAAAGAAATCTACCAGCTTCTTCTGTAAAGCAGTTACAAATATAGAGGGTGGGACAAGAGTAGCCAGCCGATACCGTAACATGGAGGCCACCAGCTGGTTTATAACCAGCACCCTCCCCCGAAAGGAGAGAACACCAAGCAGGCCTGACCAGCGCCCCAGCCGGGCAACCACTTTCGCACTTTCTCACTCTCTCACTCTCTCACTCTCTCACTCTCTCACTCTCTCACTCTCTCACTCTCTCACTCTCTCACTCTCTCACTTTTTTTTTTTTTTTTTTTCATTTCAAAAACTTTATTCAACACAAATCATAAAATACAACACAACAAAACACAATCAAAAATCACACTATAATGAACAGATCATTGTAGTACAGCAGTACATTCATTTATAATCGCCTCAACCCCACGCGGCGACCAGCGCTCACTCTCTCACTCTCTCACTCTCTCACTCTCTCACTCTCTCTCTCACTCTCTCACTCTGAGCTAGATGAGAATGGCTGGCTGTTTGAACTTTGCTGTTTGCCTGTGGAATAGTTCAAGTGAGTTTATTGTCATGTGTCCCTGATAGGACAATGAAATTCTTGCTTTGCTTCAGCACACAGAACATAGTAGGCATTTACTATAAAACAGATCAGTGTGTCCATATATCATTATATAAATATATACACATGAATACATATACTGATAAAGTGCAAATAACAGATAACAGATAATGGGCTATTAATGATCATAGTTTTAAGCCAGTTTAATAGCCTGATGGCTGTGGGGAAGTAGCTATTCCTGAACCTGGTTGTTGCAGTCTTCAGGCTCCTGTACCTTCTACCTGAAGGTAGCAGAGAGATGAGTGAGTGGCCAGGGTGGTGTGGGTCCTTGATGATGCTGCCAGCCTTTTTGAGGCAGCGACTGCGATAGATCCCCTCGATGGAAGGAAGGTCAGAGCCGATGATGGACTGGGCAGTGTTTACTAGTTGCCCAGTAAAGTAGCAGAATAAAGATTGATCTTCACTATGTGTGTTGTTGTGGATCATTGCTAAACATGGTGTCAGAAATGGGAGGTGCAGCGAGACTAGAGTATTGTGTACAATTTTGGTCTGCTAATTTGAGGAAGGACATCCTTGTGATTGAGGCAGTGCAGCGCAGGTTCACGAGATTGATCCCTGGGATGGCGGGACTGTCATATGAGGAAAGATTGAAAAGACTAGGGCTTGTAATCACTGGAGTTAAGAAGAATGAGGGGGGATATTATAGAAACATATACAATTATAAAGGGTTAACTTACACCGCTGAAAATATCCTGGGTAGACATAAATGCTGGAGAAATTTAGCAGGTGAGGCAGCATCTATCGCGAAGGAATAGGTGATGTTTCGGGTCGAGACCCTCCCATCAGTCTGAAGAAGGGTCTCGACCCAAAACGTCACCTATTCCTTCGCTCCCTAGATGATGCCTCACCCGCTGAGTTTCTCCAGCATTTTTGTCTACCTTTGATTTTTCCAGCATCTGCAGTTCGTTCTTGAAAAGTTCCTGGAGTTATTCATGTCCATTCTCAGCCAATGGAAAATATTTGGCTACAATAGATCACAAAACTGCTCATCTATTAATCCTTAAGATTGGAATTCATTTCCTGAGGCACACCTCATTCATTTCAGTGCCATATTCCTGTCCTCCTCCTTTCCAGCAATCATGAATAATTTACAGTTTCTCCGGACATTTTTATAGCCAGACAATTAAATTCCAATTATCCTCATCCATATCTAAGCGGCCAGATGCCTGCCTGAAACACTGCCAGTCGACTCTTGGTTGTAGGAGTGTTGAAGAAGGAACTGCAGATGCTGGAGAATCGAGGGTTACACAAAAAGCTGGAGAAACTCAGCGGGTGCAGCAGCATCTAAGGAGCGAAGGAGATAGGCAACGTTTCGGGTCGAGACCCTTCTTCAGACTGGTTGGGGATCAGGGAAATGAGAGATATAGACGGTGATGTGGAGAGATAAAGAACAATGAATGAAAGATATGCAAAAAAGTATTGTTGATAAAGGAAACAGGCCGTTGTAAACTGTTTGTAGTGTGAAAATGAGAAGCTAGTGCAACTTGGGTGGGGGAGAGATAGAGAGAGAGGGGATGCCAGTGCCCGAGGGCTGAGGGAGAGGTGGGAAGAGGTGCAACAAGGGTTAACAGAATTGAGAAAATTCAATGTTTAAGCCCAGAGGATGCAGACTCCCCAAGCGGAATATGAGGTGCTGTTCCACCAACTTGCGGTGTTGCTCACTCTGGCCATGGAGGAGGCCCAGGACCGGGAGGTCGGATACGGAATGGGAGGGGGAGTTGAAGTGCTGAGCCACCGGGAGGTCGGGTTGGTTATTGCGGACCGAGCGGAGGTGTTCGGCGAAACGATCGCCAAGCCTCCGCTTGGTCTCACCGATATAGATCAGCTGGCATCTGGAGCAACGGATGCAGTAGATGAGGTTGGAGGAGGTGCAGGTGAACCTCTGTCGGACTTGGAAGGACTGCTTGGGTCCCTGAAAGGAGTGGATGGGGGAGGTGAAGGGACAAGTGTAGCATCTCTTGCGGTTGCAAGGGAAAGTGCCCGGGGAAGGGGTGGAGCGGGAGGGAAGGGAAGAATTGACAAGGGATTGAGTTGTAGGAATTGTGCCTGCAGTGAAATGGCCGCTGCCTCACCTGTTCTATTCAACCAGGTTTTGGGAAGGGACATAAACGTGGCCTCTGTCAAGGGTGCAGCGGTAAAGCTACTGCCGTACGGTGCCAGAGATCCTGACCACATGTGTACTTGTTTGTGCGGAGGTTGTACGTTCTCCCCGTGACCGGCGTGAGTTTTCTCTGAAATCTTTGGTTTCCTCCCACACTCCAAAGACGCACAGGTTTGTAGGTTAATTGGCTTGGTATAAATGTAAATTGTCCCTATAGTGTGAGTGTGTGGGGATCGTGGGTCAGTGCAGACTGGATGGGCCGAAGGGCCTGTTTCCACACTGTATCTCTAAAATCAACTAAATTTGCCTATAATTTTCCCTCGAAGATAGACACAAAATGCAGGAGTAACTGGGTGGGTCTGGCAGCATCTCTGGAGAAAAGGAACGGGTGACATTTTGGGCCGAGACCCTTCTTCAGACTGAGAGTTTGGGTAGAGGGGAACTAGAGGTGCTTTACTCGCTGAGTTACTCCAGCATTTTGTGCCTATCTTCGGTGTAAACAGCATCTGCGGTTCCATCCTATTCAGAATTAAAGAATGTTCTTTGAGGGAGGAGATGAGAAGTCAGAGGGTGGTGAATCTGTGGAGTGCTTTGCCACAGAAGGCCATGGAGGCCAAGTCAGTGGATATATTTAAGGCAGAGATAGATTCTTGATTAGTACAGGCGTCAGAGGTTATGGGGAGAAAGCAGGAGAAAGAAGTTATTAGGGAGAGCTAGATCAGCCATGATTGAATGGTGGAATAGACTTGATGGGCCGAATGGCCAAATTCTACTCTTATCACTTATGACCTTATGCTTCCCTTCATTCTCCAATCTGTTGCAAACTATACAAGAAGGCATAAGGGATACAAGCCTTTACCAACTGAGGCATAGAAGGCAGATATGTTAGTGGTTTTAAGACACTTCTGGATGGGAGCATGATTATGCAGGGAATGGAAGGGTATGGATTATGTGCAGGCAGACGCACCTAATCCAGCTTCGGAGGAATAACACCTCGTATTCCGCATGGGTAGCGTACAATCCAATGGTACGATCGTTGAATTCTCCAATTTCCAAACCCGCATCCTATTTCACTCACATGCCACTCCCCTCTTTCCCCCGCTTCCCCTGCCCTCCTCTGGGTCCCACCTGGACTCCCACCTATTTCTCCCCTCCTCCCCCCCTCCCCCTTCCTCCTGCTATTTCCCTCCGCCAGCTTCACAGTCTGCAACTGCAGTCTGCACCTTTTGCACACCTATTCTTCTTATCTCAGGGCTTTGATCTCAGGGTACTGATTGGGAATGATCAGCCATGATCGCATTGAATGGCGGTGCTGGCTCGAAGGGCCGAATGGCCTACTCCTGCACCTGTTGTCTATTGATCCAACTTTCTGCCTGTCAAAAAAAACTTCCTCACCTGTGTCAACCAGAGATACTGCCTGACCTGCTGAGTGACTCCAGCACTTTGTGTCTTTTTGCGTATTAACCTGCATCTGCAGTTCTTTACACAGATATTGCTCTCATCTTTTGGGGAGGAAACAGGAGCACCCTGAGGAAACCCTCGTAGACACAGGAGGTACATGCAAACTCCACGTGGACAGCACCCAAGGTCAGTATCGAACCTGAGTCCCTGGCTCTGTCAGGTGGCAGCTCTACCAGCTGCACCACCCTGCCACATGTTATATGTAGAGAGACTAGGATAGACACAAAATTCTGGAGTAACTCAGCGGGACAGGCAGCATCTCTGGAGAGAAGGAATGGGTGACATTTCGGGTCGAGACCCGTCTTCAGACCTAAAACGTCACCATTCCTTATTTGATGTAAACCAGCATCTGCAGTTCCTTGTTTAAGAAAGAACTGCAGATGCTGGAAAAATCGAAGGTAGACAAAAATGCTGGAGAAACTCAGAGGGTGAGGCAGCGTCTATGGAGCGAAGGAAATAGTTCCTTCCTACAGCACAGTTCCTTCCTACACATTACGCGGCGTAGGACTCTATTCTCTGGAAATCTGGAGGGATTGAATCTTGCAAAATTCTCAAAGGATTCAAGGATGGATGCCAGGAAGAATGTTTCCCTTGGCAGAGAAGTCGAGAACTCGGACGTCACAGTCCTAGAAAACAGGGTCAGCCACTCGAACTGAAATCAGGAGAAATCAGTCCATGCAAAGAGTCTTCTTAACACCTCTTAACGTATCAGATTGTGAAGGGCTTGGATACGCTAGAGGCAGGAAACATGTGCCCGATGTTAGGGGAGTCCAGAACCAGGGGCCACAGTTTAAGAATAAGGGGTAAGCCATTTAGAACGGAGACGAGGAAACACTTTTTCTCACAGAGAGTGGTGAGTCTGTGGAATTCTCTGCCTCAGAGGGCGGTGGAGGCCAGTTCTCTGGATGCTTTTGAGAGAGAGCTAGATAGGGCTCTTAAAGATAGCGGAGTCAGGAGATATGGGGAGAAGGCAGGAACGGGGTACTGATTGGGGATGATCAGCCATGATCACATTGAATGGCGGTGCTGGCTCGAAGGGCCGAATGGCCTATTCCTGCACCTATTGCCTATTGTCTTCAATCTTTGGAACGCTCGACCCTGGAGAACTGCGCAGGCTCACGCGTTGGGTTCATTGATAACGCAGTTCCAGTTATTTATGAGATCAAGGAGAATGTCGAGGGGTAGAATGTTTTAAGGGTGGCTCAGTGGCACAGCGTTAGGGTTCCCACCTCACAGCACCAGAGGTTCACTTGCGCCTCCTCCAACCTCATCTACTGTATCCACTGCTCCAGGTGTGGACTCCTGCATATATATACGAGACCAAGCGCGGCTCGGCGATCGTTTCGCCGAACACCTCCGCTCATCCGCCTAAACCTACCTGATCCCCCGGTTGCTCAGCACTTGAACTCCCCCTCCCATTCCCACACTGACAATGGGGGAGGCCCAGGACAGAAAGGTCAGAGTGAGGCCCAGCGCAAATTGGAGGAACAGCACCTCCTATTTTGCTTGGGTAGTTTACACCCCAGCGGTATGAACATTGACTTCTCTAACTTCAAGTAGCCCTTGCTTTCCCTCTCTCTCCATCCCCTCTCCCTTCCCAGTTCTCCGATCAGTCTGACTGTCCCTGATGACATTTTATCTCTGTACCGCCCAATAGAAAATAGGTGCAGGAGGAGGCCATTCAGCCCTTCGAGCCAGCACTGCCATTCAGTGTGACCACGGCAGATCATCCATAATCAGGACCTGCTCCCCTGACATCGGTTTGAAGAATTGTCTCGACCTGAAACGTCACCCATTCCTTCCCTCCAGAGAAACTGCCTGTCCCACTGAGTTACTCCAGCATTGTGTGTCTATCTTTCACTTTGGATTAAGTTGTGTCACTGCTAGGAGCGGGTGGTGAGCATGGTCCTGTCCATGTTCCTTTCATCATGGAGAAATTTGACTTGAGGAGAACATATAATCTTTTCTTTGAATTATTAATTGAAAATTAATTAAGAGGCCCTTTCGGCACTCACTATTTCTACTTTATTCCACTTTTGCATCCATTCCCTACAAACTAGGGGCAAATTACTAGGCCAACTAGTGTTTGAGATACAGCATGGAAACAGGCCCTTTGGCCCACCTTATCCACGCCAACCATCGATCACCTATTCACACTAGTTTAGAGATACAGCATGGAAACGCGCCCTTTCGGCCCACCGGGTCCGTGCCGACCAGCGACCCCCTACACCAACACCATCCTACACCCACTCGGGACAAACTTTACATTTACCAAGCCAATTGACCTACAAACCTGCATGTCTTTGGAGTGTGGGAGGAAACCAAAGATCCCAGAGAAAACCCACGCAAGTCACGGGGGAAAACGTGCAAACTCCGTACAGACAGCAAGATCTATCCTACTTACACATCCACTGCCTATACACAATGGGGACAATTTACAGAGAGCCAATTTGGGATGTGGGAGGAAACCGGAGCACCCGGAAGAAACCCACGCGGTCACAGAGAAACGGTGCAAACTCCACACCGGCAGTGCCCACCGGATCGAACCCGAGTCTCTGGCATCGTGAGGCGGCGGCTGTACCGGCTGCCCCACTGTTCCATATTACTCTATGCACAGAGAATCAAGTATTCTTGGAAAGTCATTTCCCTGATACTTGGCACGGGGTTCTTGATTTAATAGTTTACTGTTTGTCTCATTCACAGATTGCGTTGGTGTATAGGGTGAACGAGCAAACGTCAGTATCTTGCCAGGGATCGGCTCCGTGGGTCTTTCTTTGCCTCCATTTGGCTGTTCCTCTGCTACAATAAATTCCTTGCAATATTTCCTATGATGAATCACACAAATTGTGCAGCTTAACATAGAAACATAGACAATAGGTGCAGGAGTAGGCCATTCGGCCCTTTGATCCTGCACCGCCATTCAATGTGATCATGGCTGATCATCCAACTCAGTATCCCGTACCTGCCTTCTCTCCATACCCCCTGATCTCTTTAGCCACAAGGGCCACATCTAACTCCCTCTTAAATATAGCCAATGAACTGGCCTCAACTACTTTCTGTGGCAGAGAATTCCACAGAATTTAACAAGTCGTCATTGAATGACGAGACGGCTTAACTTTGATTTATCTTTTTGAAGAACGATTTTGTTTATTCATATATGGATGAGAATAAACACATTCTGGTCCCAAGAAGGGTCTCGACCCTGAAACGTCACCCATTCCTTCTCTCCAGAGATGCTGCCTGTCCCGCTGAGCTACTCCAGCTTTTTTGTGTCTGCCTTCGATTTAAACGAGCATCTGCAGTTCCTTTCTACACCCTTCTAATACTTTTTGGTCTAATCCATTAAGAAAAAACTCAAAGGTTGTGAGTGTGTGGGTAGAATTAATTTAAGTAAGGGAAGCGAACCTATTATTGTATTTTTATTTTTGCAAGGAGCCTCCTTTCAATCTGTGATCCTCCACCTTATAATTTGGTTGTTCAAACGGAACATCAACTGGAAGTCTGAAGAAGGGTCTCGACTCGAAATGTCACCAATTCCTTCTCTCCAGAGATGCTGCCTGTCCCGCTGAGTTACATCCAGCATTTTGTGTCTATCTTCGGAAGTTATCTTAACTCTTTTACAACCTAAAATAGCTGGAAGAATGCAAATTAATGGTTTTATTTATCTCGATTGAGTCTTCCATATAAAGTTGGATTTATGTTTTTGCAGAACGAATGACTTTTTTATTGCCAGTCTTATAATATTAACAGATTTCATAAAATATTTAGACACACTAGAAGTACCTTAAGTCAAAGAAAATAATCAATAGTAATCACTGCGTGAGATTCGTATTTTTGATTTATCATTTAAATTATTGGGTGCGTGGTTCACATATGACTCATGTAAGTTTCAAATTTCAGCCAGAAATTTCACACATTCCTGATTTCATGCCATTAAATAGCTTGCCGGCTTGCAGTATAATTATTGGAAAAGAAGTTTTTCCATGCCATTGAGGGAACAGTTGTATATGTTAGTGCTGGAAAGGGTTGATTCCACAGTCTATAATGCTGACCTGAGATTTTGTGCCCAGCATCAGGCATTCAGTCAGGGCTGGAAGCTGATGACTGATCACCTGTTCTCGGTTCTGGGCTGTCAACCCTTGCGTGTTGGGAATAAATGATCCTCTGTAACGCGAGGCACCAGACAGTTTCACCAAGAGCTGAGATTCATTTAAACTTCCCCATCCCATTCCCACACTGACCTTTCTGTCCTGGGCCTCCTCCATTGACAGAGTGAGGTCCAGCGCAAACTGGAGGAACAGCACCTCATATTCCGCTTGGGCAGTTTACATCCCAACGGTATTGAACCGTTGAATTCTCTAATTTTAAGAGACTTCTACAAACACTCCCCTCCCCCCCCCCCCTTCCTCCACCCGCGTCATTGAACCAGTTCCACGGTTCACCACATGGTATCGCTCTTGAGGTCCAACCTTCTCAAGCCAACAATGAGCCTCCCAGGCACCTCCCTGTCTCAGGTCATTTGTCATCCTTGATTGGTCCTGGTCTTTTCCCCCCTCCACTCCCCCACCCCACCCCCTACTTCCAGTCTGAGGGAGGGTTTCCGACGCAAAACGCCACACATCCTTTTCCTCCAGAGATGCTGTCTGACGCACTGAGCTGCTCTATCCTGGGTCAAATGTTACAATGGGTTTTCCAGCAGCTGGGTAAACCTGAATGAAGAAAGAAACGTGTTCCCCCATGTTGGTGTTGTCCAGAACCCGGGGTCACAATATCGGCCATTTAGCACTGAGATGAGGAAACATTTTTCAACCCAGAAAGTTGTGAATCTGTGGAATTCTCTGCCACAGAAGGCAGTGGAGGCCAATTCATAGAAACATAGAAAATAGGTGCAGGAGTAGGCCATTCAGCCCTTCGAGCCTGCACCGCCATTCAATATGATCATGGCTGATCATCCAACTCAGTATCCCGTACCTGCCTTCTCTCCATACCCCCTGATACTTTTAGCCACAAGGTCCACATCTAACTCCCTCTTGAATATAGCCAATGAACTGGCCTCAACTACCTTCTGTGGCAGAGAATTCCAGAGACTCAGCACTCTGTGTGAAAAATGTTTTCCTCATCTCGGTCCTAGAGGAATCCCCCCTTATCCTTAGAATCCACTGGATGTTTTCAAGAGAAAGTTAGATTTAACTCTTAGGGCTAACGGAATCAAGGGATATGGGGAAAAAGCAGGAACGGGGTACTGATTTTCGATGATCAGCCATGATCATATTGAATGGCGGTGCTGGCTTGAAGGGCCGAATGGCCTACTCCTGCAACTATTTTGTAGGTTTCTAACGTGCTGGATTAATTCAGTGGGTCAGGCAGTACCTCAGGAGAGAAGGAATAGGTGGTGTTTCGGCTCGAGACACTTCTTCAGAAATGTTTGTGAGGACGTGTCTCGACCCAAAACATCACCCCCACATCAGTCTGATGAAGGGTCTTGACCCAAAACGTCACCTATTCCTTCGCTCCATAGATGCTGCCTCACCCGTTGAGTTTCTCCAGTATTTTTGTCCAGCTTCTCACCTGGTGGGTCTTATATCAGATGACATGGATTAGGACGACTTCCACAGCATTCTAAAGACCATGGCGTACTTTTGTTCTGAACTGAATAGAATTTGGTAAATCCATGTCACACTGGAGTGTGAGTGTGACTTTTTCTATATATGGTTTGTTGGATTATGCCAAGATATCTTTTAAATAACGTCCCAGTTTATGCTCATTATAGCAGCAAACTTGGAAGAAAATCAAAATACCCTTTTGCCGCTGTTACTGTGAGAAAAAATATCAACTGCAGCTGTTTGCCATTAGTTTTGAATCTGATGTTTTCGGAGCAGTTTAGCTCCAGCCAAACTCAAATCTTAAAACCAAAGTCTGTGTGTAGCGGCTCGAACTGAACGATTTTCCCCTAAATGCAGGGCAATACTCGAATGTCCTTTCCAAAAAGGTAAGTCTTTCATTTTCTTGTTAATAAAGGCCATTCTTGTATTTTCCTTTACCTATTTAGGAACTTTTCTGAAATAAAATGACATAAAAACATAGAAATTCGGTGCAGGAGTAGGCCATTTGGCCCTTAGTGCCAGCACTGCCATTCAATGTGATCATGGCTGAGCATCCGCAATCAGTACCCCGTTCCTGCTTTCTCCCCATATCCCTTGATTCCGTTAGCCAGAAGAGCTAAATCTAACTCTCTCTTGAAAACATCCAGTGAATCGGCCTCCACTGCCTTCTGTGGCAGAGAATTCCACAGATTCACAACTCTCTGGGTGAATCTCTGGTTGGAAGAATTAGATAAACAACCAAATTGGTTAAAAATGGAAAAGGAAGATTGTTTACCTTTTGAAATTGGCTCGATTCTATTTGCTAATACCAAACTACATAAGAAAACTTATAGAGGAAACCCAATAATAGAAAGTGGGATACGTATTTGGAAACAATGAAAGAAATCACTAAAATTGGAATGTATACCACTGGCCCTTCCCATTGCAAACAATATTACTTTTAAACCCTCAAGGATGGATAAAGGTTTTTCACAATGGAAAAACTATGGAATTAATAAGATACGGGATCTCTATAGGGAAAATTTCTTTCTTTCATTTCAAGAACTACAACAAAAGTATGGACTACACTCAAAAGAATATTTTAGATATTTACAAATTAGAGACTATGTTAAATCAAATACACATGAACTTAGAAATAGAAAGACAGAAATTTTAGATGAATGTTTAAATAAACACCCGAACACAGAAAAATTAATATCATATATTTATAATATTTTATTGGAAAATGATGCACCAACGTCGGAAATATATAGGCAAGCATGGGAAAGCGAATTAGGACAAACAATTAGTCTAGAAGTATGGGAGGAAAGTTTACTACATATACACCACTGTTCACTAAATGCCAGACACTCTTTAATACAATTTAAAGTTTGAGATGGATAACACTTCTCAAAATACAAATTAAACAGAATTTTCTCAAATGTTTCTGCTATATGTGATAAATGTCAACACTTAGAAGCTAATCTAACGCACTCATTTACTAAATGTATAAAAATTACTGATTTTTGGTCAGAAATTTTTAAGATAATTTCGAAGGTAGTTAATACAAATTTGACTCCAGATTCAAAATTAATTATATTAGGTATATTAGAAACTGATCAATCACTAACAATAAAACTGATAATTTTTATTGATTATGGTTTAATAATCAGTAAAAAATTAATTTTAATATTTTGGAAAGGTCCTACCTCCCCCACCATCAAAATGTGGATCACAGAAATGTCGGAGACACTTCATTTGGAAAGATTAAGACTTGTCCTCTCGGACAGGCTAGACCAGTTTAGAGGAACATGGTCTCCATTTATTGATTATCTAAAGGGACAAATGGGCTCGGTTCGAGGGCCTGACTGAAACCTGAACGAAGGAATAGATGAAGAATTATATACAATAGATCACTGATATATCTCCAATGAAGTGTAGATTGTTTAATACTCCACGCACATTATTGATTTTCTATTTTTATTCTTATTTTATTTTTCTCTATTATTTCTCACTATCACTTTCTCTCCGTACTAAAAATAATAAAAAAAAAGTATAGAAGTACAAACACGAATGATTGTAAACTTTAAAAATATTAAGAATGTATGTGACGAATAATATATATTTTTTCTTTTTTTCACATTTTAATTCATCTTAATATGTATTTACTTCTAATAAAAAAATATTTTACGAAAACCTTTTTCCTCATAGACAATAGACAATAGGTGCAGGAGTAGGCCATTTGGTCCTTCGAACCAGCACCGCCATTCAATGTGATCATGGCTGATCATGCCCAATCAGTACCCCATTCCTGCCTTCTCCCCATATCCCCTGACTCCGCTATCTTTAAGAGCCCTATCTAGCTCTCTCTTGAAAGTAACTAGAGAACCTGCGTCTACCGCCATCTGAGGCAGAGAATTCCACACACTCACGACTCTCTGTGAGAAAAAGTGTTTCCTCGTCTCCGTTCTAAATGGCCTACCCCTTATTCTTAAACTGTGGCCCCTGGTTCTGGACTCCCCTAACATGCGGAACATTTTTCCTGCTTCTAGCCTGTCCAATCCCTTAAGAATTTTATAAGTTTCTATAAGATCCCTTTTTATCCTTCAAAATTCCAGTGAACACAAGCCCATCCGATCCATTCTTTCATCACATGTCAGTCCAGCCATCCCGGGAATTAGGTACTTCCATGGAATAGCATACAAACAAAATTTAACTGGACTAAACTATAGCTTCCCAAGGTAGACACAAAATGCTGGAGTAACTCAGCGGGACAGGCAGCATCTCTGGAGAGAAGGAATGGGTGAGGTTTTGGGTCGAGACCCTTCACCAGACTGCTTTCTGCTTCATCTATTTAGTTGAGTGGAGTTCATTTTGGTCCCAGCAGTCTTTCTCAATTACATAAATGCTTTTTGTTTGAAGATTTGATATGAATATAGTTTTACTCTAGGGCGCAGCAACTGAAATCCAACATCATTGCTCGAGAGAGACCGATAACAGCATTCCATCAAAAAGCAAACAGCTTTTATCCACGAGTAGTTGCTCTACTCAATAACCAAAAATCTGTAGCCTCCTTTTGCTCTGGTATTTTATTTAATTCACATGTTTAATCGATAATGTTTTATGCATCATTCCTAACTGTCACTGTATGTCATGTTGTCACTTGTGGGCGGAGCACCAAGGCAAATTCCTTGTATGTGAATACTTGGCCAATAAACTTATTCATTCATTCAATGAATAATGACAAGTTTATGTTTTCTAAGATCTTCTTTTTGATTTGCTAACTTTATCTGCAATTTTGTGGGTAAATGGAGCCTAATCAATAGAAACTAGGTGCAGGAGTAGGCCATTCGGCCCTTCGAGCCAGCAACGCCATTCAATATGATCATGGCTGATCATCCCCAATCAGTTCCCCGTTCCTGCCTTCTCCCCATATCCCCAGATTCCGCTATCTTTAAGAGCCCTATCGAGCTCCCTTTTGAAAGTATCCAGAGAATCTGCCTCCACCGCCCTCTGAGGCAGAGAATTCCACAGACTCACAACTCACAACTGTGAGAAAAAGTGTTTCCTCGTCTCCGTTCTAAGTGGCTTACCCCTTATTCTTAAACTGTGGCCCCTGGTTCTGGACTCCCTCAACATCGGGAACATGTTTCTTGCCTCCAGCGTGTCCAAAACCTTAACAATATTATATGTTTCAATAAGATATCCTCTCATCCTTCTAAACTCCAGAGTGTACAATCCCAGCTGCTCCATTCTCTCAGCATATGACAGTCCAGCCATCCCAGGAATTAACCTTGTAAACCTACGCTGCACTCGCTCAATAGCAAGAATGTCCTTCCTCAAATTAGGGGACCAAAACTGCACACAATATTCCAGGTGGGGTCTCACTAGTGCTCTGTACAACTGCAGAAGGACCTCTTTGCTCCTATACTCAACTCCTCTTGTTAGGAAGATTGTTTGTGTCCTCCTTAGTGAAGACAGATCCAAAGTACCTGTTCAACTCATCTGCCATTTCCTTGTTCCCCATAATAAATTCACCATAAGAATAGATAATTGTTAGCTGGGAGAAGTTTAGTTTAATCAGGGTACAGTCTGTGCCTCCCTCTCCCCTGACTCTCAGTCTGAAGGAGGGTCTCAACCTGAAATGTCACCAATTCCTTCTAACCAGAGATGCTGCCTAACCCGCTGATATCTCCAGCATTTTGTAGCTACCTTCTGATAGATGTTAATCTCAATTGTCCCAAGTTTTTCTTTGCAAACCTTCATAAATAGAGGCACAACATTAGGCGCCATTCGGTGTTCCTTTGCCTGCTAACAACCTACTCCTATCAATTTTAGCAAATTCCTACCTGAAACCATTTTCCCCAATTTAGAACTTTAACTTGTGGACCAGCACCTGTCCTTGATGGTAACAATTTTAAAGTTAATATAACTGTGGTTGCTGATCCCAAATGGCTCACCACTGACTCTTCAGTCACTTGCCCAGCCCAATTCCCTAAAAGTAGGTCAAGCTTTGCCCTCTCATTTGTAGGGCCCTCTACATATTGTCTGAGAAAACTTTCCTGAATGCATTTAACAAATTTCACCCCATATAAACTTTGGCACTATATCAATAACACATCCATTTTAATGCAGTAAAGAACAGCGAGAAAGTCCTCAAAGACATTAGACATCATTATTTTGCTCTCAGCGTCAGCACGACCAAGGAGCTGGTTGTCCATTTCAGGAGGAGAAAGCTATGGATCTATAATTTCCTGTTTTCTCTCTCCCGCCTTTCTTAAAAAGTGGGATAACATTAGCTACCCTCCAATCCACAGGAACTGATCCTGAGCCTATAGAACATTGGAAAAATATCACCAAAGCGTCCATGATTTCTATAGTCACTTCCTGAAGTACCCTGGGATGCAGACCATCAGGCCCTGGGGATTTATCAGCCTTCAGTCCCATCAGTCTACCCAACACCATTTCCTGCCTAATGTGGATTTCCTTCAGTTCCCCTGTCACCCCAGATCCTCTGGCCACTACCATATCCTCCTTTGTGAGTCTGAAGAAGGGTCTCGACCCGAAACGTCGCCTATCTCCTTCGCTCCTTAGATGCTGCTGCACCCGCTGAGTTTCTCCAGCTTTTTGTGTACCCTCGATTCTCCAGCATCTGCAGTTCCTTCTTTAACTCCAAAGTACCTGTTCAACTCATCTGCCATTTCCTTGTTCCCCATAATAAATTCACCTTTTTCCGTCTTCAAGGGTCCAACTTTGGTCTTAACTATTTTTTTTCTCTTCACATACCTAAAGAAGCTTTTAATATCCTGCTTTATATTCTTGGCTAGCTTACCTTCGTACCTCATCTTTCCTCCCCGTATTGTCTTTTTAGTTATAATCATGGATTTATGTTGAATGGAAACAGCTTCAAATCTCTGGTGCTGGGGTTGCAAGAGGAATTATTTTCCTTTGGAAACTGAGCTATCAACCTGTCATCTCTTCCGCTACTAGATTAAACAAAATGTATTCCTGTGTCTGCGAAAAAAAACAGCCTGCTTCAGCAAGGGATTGAGCTGACGACATCTTTCCACCTCTTTCAACCTTTGCGGAGACAGTCCATATATTTGGGTGGACTATTTTGGAGATTTCTCAAATATTTTTGGTATTTCCAGAAGTAATGGTATTGCTCATCGGTATTTCAGAAATAAATTTCTGTGCTATTGTCACCGGTCTTGTGGTATTCTGTATCATCCTGTGTCTGATTTGGAAAACTGAACTCACTGAAGGACAGGAAAGGACGCAGATGCTGGAGTAACTCAGCGGGTCAGGCAGCATCTGTGGAGAACATGGATAGGTGACGTTTCACAGAGTGCTGGAGTAACTCAGCGGGTCAGGCAGCATCTGTGGAGAACATGGATAGGTGACGTTTCACAGAGTGCTGGAGTAACTCAGCGGGTCAGGCAGCATCTGTGGAGAACATGGATAGGTAATGTTTCACGTTTTCGTCAGAAAACTGCGCTGGAGACATTACCCTGGGTTCACCCTCCGATCAGCCCTTGCTCCTCACGTCCGGCGTCTCAAGCGGCTCCCTCCCTCCTTGTTGGTTCTCGGGGGACGAGCAAAGTCTGGGCCCGGCGGCTTCCCTCAACAGGACACAGCCCTCCGAGTCTTTGGACCCTCTGGGCGAGTTCCCGGTTCCATGGTGGCGGCACCTCAAGAGGTGATGAGGGATGTGGAGAGAACAGAAAGGGATTGAAAGAATTCATTGGCAAGTCACCGTGAAAGGTATGCAAATACTTACCGCATAAAGGGCGCTGACAATAGGTGCAGGAGTAGGCCATTCGGCCCTGCGAGCCAGCACCGCCATTCAATGTGATCATGGCTGATCATCCAACTCAGTATCCTGTACCTGCCTTCTCTCCATACCCCCTGATCCCTTTAGCCACAAGGGCCACATCTAGCTCCCTCTTAAATATAGCCAATGAACTGGCCTCAACTACCTTCTGTGGCAGAGAATTCCACAGACTCACCACTCTCTGTGTGAAAAAAGATCTTCTCATCTCGGTGCCCTTATCCTTAAACTGTGACCCCTTGTTCTGGAGTTCCCCAACATTGGGAACAATCTTCCTGCATCTAGCCTGTCCAACCCCTTAAGGATTTTGTAAGCCTCTATAAGATCCCCCCTCAATCTCCTAAATTCCAGCGAGTACAAACCGAGTCTATCCAGTCTTTCTTCGTATGGAAGTCCTGCCATCCCAGGAATCAGTCTGGTAAACCTTCTCTGTACTCCCTCTATGGCAAGAATGTCTTTCCTCAGATCATCAAAACTGTACGCAATACTCCAGGTGTGGTCTCACCAAGACCCTGTACAACTGCAGTAGAACCTCCCTGCTCTTGTACTCAAATCCTTTTGCTATGAATGCCAACATACCATTCCCTTTCTTCACAGCCTGCTGCACCTGCATGCCTACTTTCAATGACTGGTGTACCATGACACCCAGGTCTCGTTGCATCTCCCCTTTTCCTAATCGGCCACCATTCAGATAATAATCTACCCTCCTGTTTTTGCCTCCAAAGTGGATAACCTCACATTTATCCACATTATACTGCATCTGCCATGCATTTGCCCACTCACCCAACCTATCCAAGTCACCTTGCAGCCTCCTAGCATCCAGAGAACCGGCCTCCACCGCCCTCTGAGGCAGAGAATTCCACAGACTCACAACTCTCTGTGTGAAAACTTGTTATTATTCATTCATTGCCCCAGATGCAGAGAGGGGATTTGTGGAGGTACATATGAAGAAGGGGGACGTGGAACAGTAAACTGTGAGTGAGAATTTATCCTGTGTGTGAGTGACAGCGGAAAACGTATGGAAAGTGCAAGATGCAAAAATAAATTGGGAAATTATGACTCTGTGTTGTGTTAATCTTAAACCCTGTTCCACGAATTGCTGATGAGATTAGACTATCGTTCTGTTTTGATTTTGATATGTGAGCTGGACTCAGAGAATGGGATAGGCCTGCAGATAAATATTCAAAGCATTTCAAGATGTGGCATCTGTAATGAGCCCTCGGACTTACTCTGCAATGTTCACTTAGCCGTAGTTATTGGAGTCATGCAGTTTATATAATCCTGCAGCAACTCTGTCTCAACGAATGCAATCAACCTGACATGCACATTCAATAAGATCAAATAGAACAAGTTGTCCTACAACTTTAGGCCGTGCACGCCACACGCAAGAAGAAGAAGAAGAAGCTCTGAACTACACATTATGGCTATTATTGTAATATTATTATTTGTTTTTTATGTGTGTGTGTGTGTGTATATATATATATATATGTGTGTGTGGCTGTGTGTGTATATATGTGTATATGTGTGTGTGTGTGTGTGTGTATATATATATATATATGTGTGTGTGTGGCTGTGTGTGTGTGTGTATATATATATATATATATGTGTGTGTGTGTGTGGGTGTGTGTGTATATATGTGTGTGTGTGTGTGTGTGTGTGTGTGTATATATATGTGTGTGTGTGTGTGTGTGTATATATGTGTGTGTGTGTGTGTGTATATGTGTGTGTGTGTGTGTGTGTATATATATATATATATGTGTGTGTGTGTGGCTGTGTGTGTATATATATGTGTGTGTGTATATGTATATGTATATGTATATATGTATAGTATATATGTATATATATAGTATATGTGTATATATATAGTATATGTATATGTGTATATATATATGTATGTATAGCAACGAACTGCAGATGCTGGTTTACACAAAAGATACACTCAAAAAGCTGGAGTAACTCAGCGGGACAGGCAGGGTCTCTGGAGAGAAGGAATGGATGACGTTTCGGGTCGAGACAACTTCTTCAGGCTGATGTCAGGGGAGTGGGCAGTACAGAGTTAAATGTAGTCGGAGACAGTGGGAGAACTGGGAAGGGGAGGGGATGGAGAGGGAGAGAGGGAAAGCAAGGGTTACATGAAGTTAGAGAATGTTCATACCACTGTATATACATGTATGTGTGTGTGTGCGTGTCTGAGTGTGCACTGTATATATGCACACACTGAACTTTGTTAATCTTGTTTATTATATTGTTTACAGAGTAATATGTTTGTCGGCACTCGGCCTGTACTCGCTGGAGCTTAGAAGAATGAGGGGGGACCTCATTGAAACGTACAGAATAGTGAAAGGCTTGGATAGAGTGGATGTGGAGAGGATGTTTCCACAAGTGGGTGAGTCTAGGAGCAGAGGTCACAGCCTCAGAATTAAAGGACGTTCTTTTAGGAAGGAGATGAGGAGGAATTTCTTTAGCCAGAGGGTGGTGAATCTGTGGAATTCTTTGCCACAAACGGCTGTGGAGGCCAAGTCAGTGGATATTTTTAAGGCAGAGATAGATAGATTGTTGATTAGTACGGGTGTCAGGGGTTATGGGGAGAAGGCAGGAGAATGGAGTTAGGAGGGAGAGATAGATCAGCCATGATTGAATGGCGGAGTAGACTTGATGGGCCGAATGGCCTAATTCTGCTCCTATTCCTTTTGACCTTATGTTTCCATATTCTGTTGTACTGCTACAAGTAAGAATGTCATTGTTCTATCTGGGACACATAACAATAAAACACTCTTGATTCTTGACCATCAGAGCCACCAGAAATAATAAATAACTATATATGAAGCAATATAATTTGAAACTATTTCCCATTTAAATCAACTTAAATCATGAGAGGAATAGATCGGGTAGATGCACAGAGTCTCTTGCCCAGAGTAGGGGAATCGAGGACCAGAGGACATAGGTTTAAGGTGAAAGGGGAAAGATTTAATGGGAATCTGAGGAGTAACTTTTTCACACAGTGGGTGGTGGGAGTATGGGAGGTAGTTGAGGCTGGGACTATCCCAACGTTTAATAAACAGTTAGACAGGTACATGGCTAGGACAGGTTTGGAGGGATATGGACCAAATGCGGGCAGGTGGGACTAGTGTAGCTGGGACATGTTGGCCGGTGTGGGCAAGTTGGGCCGAATGGCCAAGATTCTTGATAGTTCGGGTGTCAGAGGTTATGGGGAGAAGGCAGGAGAATGGGGTTAGGAGCTAGAGAGATAGATCAGCCATGATTGAATGGCGGAGGAGACTTGATGGGCCGAATGGCCTAATTCTACTCCTATTCCTTATGACCTGTTCTGATGCATATCTCTCTAAGACTCTAAGGTAGACAAAAATGCTGGAGAAAAACATCACCCCCACATCAGCCTGATGAAGGGTCTCGACCCAAAACGTCACCTATTCCTTCGCTCCATAGATGCTGCCTCACCCGCTGAGTTTCTCCAGCATTTTTGTCTACCTTCGATTTTCCAGCATCTGCAGTTCGTTCTTAAACTCTAAGACTCTAACCCGGTACAGTATAGCCATTACTTCCAGCATTCTATATCCCTTCTAAATCCGGTTACAAGAAAAATAACCGGTGTGGATCCAAAATATGCAGACTCCTTTCTCCTTTGCATAAAAGACAACTTTATTAAATGACCTTGATGGTCAGAGTTCACGACAGATATTCAGGGAGGTAGCAACTCCGACCAGTAATCCATTCGCTGGTCGGTTTATGCAGTTCTGAAGCTCTTTGTGGATTCCCAGCTGAACAGGAAGTCGGGAAGTTTCATGAAAGGCTGCCATTCATAAGTGACACGTCCATGGAATTTTGTATTTTTTATTCTTAATGATTTTTTTTTTCACTGAGAATTTTATTTTAACAGATGTGCAGGGTGTTTATGCTGATCTCTTCCTGTACCCGTGCCGGCCAGCAAGTCTCCGAAAATATTAGATTAAAGTAATGAAGGAAGGGCTGGAAAATTTGACTCCTCACTCAGGCTGAGAAAGTTTATCTTTCTTGGTGAGGTGAAGTTTGCAGTAACACACCAGTGAGGAAACAGCAAGATATTTCCTCCCCAGCTGGTCTAGTTTATTTTAGTTACACATAAACATAGCAATTAGTAGGCCATTCGGCCCTTCGAGCCAGCACCGCCATTCAATGTGATCGTGGCTGATCATCCCCAATCAGTACCCCATTCCTGCCTTCTCCCCACATCCCTTCATTCCGTTAGCCCAAAGAGCTAAATCTAACTCTCTCTTGAAAACATCCAGTGACTTGGCCTCCGCTGCCTTCTGTGGCAGAGAATTCCACAGATTCACAACTCTCTGGGTGAAAAAGTTTTTCCTCATCTCAGTCAAAAATGGCCGACCCCTTATTCTTACACTGTGTGACCCCTGGTTCTGGACTCACCCAACATTTAGAGAGACAGCATGGAAACAGGCCCTTTGGCCCATTCCCTTATCATGTATCTATACACTGTAACTGGCTCGATTAAAATCATTGTTTTGTCTTTCTGCTGACTGGCTTTTCCCTGTACCTCGGTACATGTGGCAATAAACTAAACTGAACCGAACCATTCCCACGCCGACCTTCGATCAGCCGCTCACACTAGTGATCAACCGCCTGCAAACCAGGGACAATTTACAGATGCCCATCAACCTACAAACCTGACACGTCTTTGGGATGTGGGAGGAAACCGGAGCGCCCGGAGAAAACCCACGCGGTCACGGGGAGAACGTACAAACTCCGTACAGACAGCACCCGTAGTCGGGATGGAACCCGGGTTCCTGGCGCTGTGAGGCAGCAACTCTACCACTGCGCCATCGTGAACGCCCTGACGTTAATTTTATTCGATTTAGTTTGTCGTTATTTTGTTTATTTCGTGAAGTTTATTCCTTGTGCAGGAGCCCAAGAAATGAAGGCAAATAAGAAGGGGAAATGAAGTCTTGCCCCGGAATGTCAGGGTTAATAACCAACCTGTGGATAATATGGATGACTTTCAAAGACACAACAGGAATAAACTGACACCTTAAATCTGGAGAAGATCCCGCCGTTGATATCGTTGTGGTAAGTCATTTATCAGACAACATCAGCGTGTGGTAACTCTTTTGATAGCTGTTTCCCACAAGAATTTCATGGATGAATAATGGATGAAATATCCATTGAAGATGAATTGTTATTTTTCTATGTTTTATGCTGAGCTTTCACTTTATAAAATAATCAGATATGACCATCAATGGCAGATGATGCATAAACCAAAATGTTTTAGAAAAAGGAAAGTATCAGAGGACTACAGCCGTCCACGGACTCGGTTGGCCGACGGGCCTGTTTCTGCACCTTCTCTCCAAAGTCCACACTAAAGCAACGAGCGGTAGAGTCGCTGCCTCACAGCGCCGGAAACCCGGGTTCGATCCCGGTTACGGGTGCTGTCTGTACGGAGTTTGCACGTTCTCCCCGTGACCTGCGCGGGTTTTCTCCGGGTGCTCCGGTTTTTTCCCACACTCCAAAGACGTGCGGGTTTGCATGTTAATTGTCTTCGGTAAAAATTGTAGATTGTCCCAAGAGTGTGTAGGATAGTGTTAGTGTGCGGGGTGATCGCGGGTCGGCGCGGATTCACTGGGTCGAAGGGCCTGTTTCCGCGCTGTATCTCTAAACTAAACTCAACTAAAAAATGTAAAAGTTTTTACTCATTGAAGAATATCAATGAATGTGGCTTTCCTGGGCAGCTGCAGTTGATCTAAGGAGCCATCCTTCAGCCACTTGAACCATTTCAAGACCATTGCTAACTGGCATCTCCTGCGGTCTACAATAAACAAGTTAGACGAGTTAGACAGAGTTCTAGGGGCTAGAAGAGGTAGTTGAGGAGGTACGAATACCAATAGACAATGGATGCAGAAGTAGACCATTCGGCCCTTCGAGCCAGCACAGCCACTCAATGTGATCGTGGCTGATCATTTCCCTCCTACTGCAATCAGTCTGAAGAAGGATCCCGACCCGAAATGTCACCTGTTCTCCAGCGATGCTGCATGACCCACTGTGTTACTCCAAAGCTTTGTGTCATTCCTCGTAGGTAAACATTTGTCTGCGTTGAAAAAATGCTGTACTTATTACATCTGTCCCTCATTATACTAGTACAGTCGTCATGATATTTATCCTAATAATTTAGCACAAAAGAAAAGCACCCATTGAAATTCTCCCTCGAAGACTGTCATCCTTGTTAGAATTATCCGCCTTGATAAACATCTTGGCTGCCTCTACTCCCAAATTGTTCTTTGGTTTATTAATTTTAAATTGTTGTAGCACCTTGAGACATTTATCTTCGTTAAGCCCCTGTCCCACCTTCACGACCTAATTGGCGACCTCTGCCGAGTTTGCCGTTGACTCGTACTCGCAGCCTGGTCGCCACGAGGCCTTAGGTAGGTCGTAGGTCACTCTTCCTCGTGCTCATGAGTGGTCTCCGCGTACTCGTGGCCTCCAGTAGGTCGCGGCGTTTTTTCCAGCCTGATAAAAAATTCCACGAGTAATAAAAAAAGTCGGCATGGAAAAAATTAATACTTTTTACTCGTGGGTAGTTGTAGATAGTCTTAGGTCGGCAACTGGCCCGAGAATAAAAAAAATACAAACTTGACATAATTTTATCATGTGATCATGCAGCACTCGTGAGTAAGGCAAGGCAGCGCCTTTACCACCTCAGGCAATTGAGGAAATTCAGAGTGTCTCCGAGGATCCTCCAGTGCTTCTACTCTGCGGCTGTGGAAAGCATCTTGTCCGGAAACATTACAATCTGGTTTGGGAATTGCTCTGCCCAGGACAGGAAGGCTCTGCAGAGAGTAGTGCGTTCGGCCGAACGCACTATGGGGACTTCTCTCGCCCCTCTGCAGGAACTATACATCAGGAGGTGCAACTCCAGAGCCAATAAGATCATGGGAGACCCCTTCCACCCCTGCAACGGACTGTTCCAGCTGCTACGGTCAGGCAAACGCCTCCGTTGCCATGCTGTGAGAACGGAGAGGATGAGAAGGAGTGTCTTCCCTGAGGCCATTCGGACTGTAAACTCCTATCTCCCCAGGGACTCACTCTACTAACTTACTGGACCACAATACCGCCCACAATATTTAATATGTAAAAGAACATGTGATTCTGTTTGTAGTTTGTTGTTTGTTTGTTTGTTTTTTGCACAAAGTCCGCAGGCACGGACACTTTTCATTTCACTGCACATCCCGTATGTGTACGTGACGAATAAATTGACTTGACTTGGCTTTTCCACTCGTAGATAGTCGTAGTTGGTCTTAGGTGGGGAAGACTGAGGTCGAGGGGGGTCGTTGGAGGCCGTAGACATAGTCGTAGGAAGTCTTTTACTCGGAGAGTCAACACGACCTTGACATTTATTTCAACTCGTCTAGGGTCTTCTAAACTAGTGGATTTGGTCGTCCAAGTGGGACTGCCCCTTTAAAGATGGTTTGCATATGCAAGTTGTTGCCCTCATGGCCAATGTTTGTTACCTCAGCCATCACCCCCAGAAATAGATTAACTGGCCAAACTGTTGTTAGTGTGACCTTGTGAGGTGTACGTTATGGCCGGGTAGGCAGATGGCAACAAGAGTGTACGCAAAACAACACTGTGTTTGAAGTATTCAGCACCACAGGGGTAACGCCAAATGAGGTAAGGATGTCTTTTGTCTTTATAAGACCACAAGCAGCTGGTAGTGCTGCTGCATCAATGCTCCCAGTTCTCCCCCCAGCCTTACTGACTACATTCTATCTCTGTACCGCCCACTCCCCTGACATCAGTCTGAGGAAGGTTCTCGGCCCTAAATGTCGCCCGTTCCTTCTCTCCAGAGATGCTGCCTGTCCCGCTGAGTTACTCCAGCCTTTTGTGTCTACCTTCGGTCCTGCCTGCTGCCTGTGTGGAGTTTCCCTGTTATCTCTGGTTAACGACGGAATTCCCACAAAAGTGCACGTTGGGTCTTTGTTTGGCTGCTGTGCATTGTTTCGGGATGAAGAAGAACGGCATGGTGGCTCAGCGGGCAGAGCTGCTGCCTCACAGCGCCCCAAGACATGCGGTCCCGACCCAAGACGTGCGTGCCCCAAGTTCGATCCCGACTACGGGTGCTGTCTGTGCGGAGTTTGCACGTTCTCCCCGTGACCACGTGGGTTTTGTCTGAGATCTTCGGTTTCCTCCCACACTCCAAAGACATGCAGGTTTGTAGGTTAATGGGCTTCCTTAAATTGACCCTAGAGTGCGTACAGGATAGTGCCCGTGTACGAGGTGATCGCTGGTTGGCCGAAGGGCCTGTTTCTGCACCTTCTCTCCAAAGTCTAGAGTAAAGCAACAAGCGGTAAAGCCTCTGGGGAACTGGTGTTGATGCGGGGAGAGTGAACACGGAGTGGTGTAGGTTTGTGTTAAACTCGATATAGTGGGACCCGTTAGGTCCCTGTCACACGGGAGGCCTGGTCCCCCAACGCAACCCGTTTCCCCAATGCAATAGTGCTCCACTCACGCATAGTCCCCAAATCTATCTAAATGGATGCGTTACGATCAATGCAGATTTGCAGGGCTGCAGGGCCAGTTTCTGTGCTATGGGTTTGTTTGAAGATTTAGTTCAGCTCAGAGATACAATGTGGACACAACATTCCTTCGGCCCACCGGGTCGGTGCCGACCAGCGATCACCCCGGACACTAGTTGGATCCTACACTAGGGATGTGTCGAATCACCCGCTGTGCCAGCAATTGCCTGCTCACTCTAGTTCTCTCCTGCACACACCAGGGACAGTTTACAGAAGCCAATTAACCTACAAACCCGCACGTCTTTGGCATGTGTTCGTAAACCGGAGCACCCGGAGAAAACCCATGCAGGTCTCAGGTTAACGTGCAAACTCCACACAGACAGCACCTGAGGTCAGGATCGAATGTGGGTTCCTGGCGCTGTGCGGGTTTTGTAGGTTAATCAGCCCTCTGTAAATTGTCTCTAGTTTGTAGGGAGTGGATGAGAAAGTGGGATAGCATAGAACTACTGTGAACGGGAGATGAGTGGTCAACTCAGAAGATGGGCCGAAGGACCTGTTTCCGTGCTGTACCTCTGAACAGACCCATGCACCCTAAAGGAACATCTGAATTTTAAGGTAGACACCAAATGCTGGAGTAACTCAGCGGGTGAGGCAGCGTCTCTGGAGAGAAGGAATTGGGCGACCTTTCCTCACCTGCTGAGTTACTCCAGCATTTGGTGTCTACCTTCGATTTTACCAGCATCTGCAGTTCTTTCTTAAACTTCTTAATTTTAGGCGCCATTTTTAAAGTCCAGTCCGCGTTCTGGTTCTTATGAGCGGTGCCGGATCCAGGCGAGCCCTAGGCTGCTGCAGGGCCTCCAGCCATTGCCTTCCTTCATTGCCACGTACCTCTCCCCGGGTTAATTCCCGGGATGGCGGGACTGGCATGTGCTGAGAGAATGGAGCGGCTGGGCTTGTACACTCTGGAGTTTAGAAGGATGAGAGGGAATCTCATTGAAACATATAAGATTATTAAGGGTTTGGACACGCTAGAGGCAGGAAACATGTTCCCGAATGTTGGAGAAGTCCAGAATCAGGGGCCACAGTTTAAGAATAAGGGGTAAGCCATTTAGAACGGAGAGGAGGAAACACTTTTTCTCACAGAGAGTTGTGAGTCTGTGGAATTCTCTGCCTCAGAGGGCGGTGGAGGCCGGTTCTCTGGATACTTTCAAGAGAGAGCTAGATAGGGCTCTTAAAGATAGCGGAGTCAGGGGATATGGGGAGAAGGCAGGAACGGGGTACTGATTGGGGATGATCAGCCATGATCACATTAGATGGCGGTGCTGGCTCGAAGGGCCGAATGGCCTCCTCCTGCACCTATTGCCTATTGTCTGTAAACATTATTCTCTTATCTTGTATCTGTACACTGTGAATGGATCGATTGTAATCACGTATTGTCTTTCCGCTGTCTGGTTAGCACGCAACAAAAGCTTTTCACTGTACCTCGGTACACGTAACAACAAACTAAACTGGACTGATGAGGAGTGTGAGTTTTACTGTGTAAGTGGATCTGGGCCCGATGGACTCCGTTTGGGCCAGATATAATTTAAACTGCGGTACATCTTGTTTTAATAATGCCTGCAATTCGATGATTTGTCAGTTAAATGACTGTGTGCTGAAATAATGCCACAAAAATGTTACGATACAATCAAGCAGTGTCACCTGATGTTTCTGCGGTTGTACACATGGCTGATATATAAAGGCACACAACAGTCACATCTATGTTCTATTCCAAGAGCACATTCACCGCCTTACTGTCTGTACCGATGAATCAGCCTCACATTCTCATTTCATGTTTTTCAGTTTAACCCGTAGGTTCCTGTAAAACGTCAGCAGGTACATAAATATTATAAACCAGTACTTTAGTTTAGATTAGTTTTAGAGATACAGTTAGATATGGCTCTTAAAGATGAGTTAGATAGGGCACTTAAAGATAGCAGAGTCAGGGGATATGGGGAGAAGGCAGGAACGGGGTACTGATTGGGGACGGTCAGCCATGATCACATTTATATGGAGGTGCTGGCTCGAAGGGTCGAATGGCCTACTCCTGCACCTGTTGTCTATAGCGTGGAAACAGGCCCTTCGGCCCACCGAGTCCGCGCCGACCAGCGATCCCCGCACATTAACACTACCCCACACACACCAGGGACAATTTACATTTACACCAAACCGATTAAGCTGCAAACCTGCACGTATTTGGAGTGTGGGAGGAAACCGGAGATTTTCGGAGAAAACCCACACGGGACACGGGGAGAAAGTACAGCGCCGGTAGTCGGTGACGGACCCGTGTCTCCGGCGCTGCAAGCTCCGTAAGGTAGCAACTCTACCGCAGCGCCACCGTGCCACTCTAATTAGATCTAGGGCAGCAGAAAGGGGCAGCGGTGGAATTACTGCCGGGTACCCAGGTTCGATCCTGACTACGTGTGCTGTCTAAATGGAGTTTGTACGTTCTCCCTGTGACCTGCGTGGGTTTCGTCCGGGTGCTCCAGTTTCCTCCCACGCTCTAAAGACGTGCAGGTTCGTAACATAGAAACATAGACAATAGGTGCAGGAGTAGGCCATTCGGCCCTTCGAGCCTGCACCGCCATTCAATATGATCATGGCTGATCATCCAACTCAGTATCCCGTACCTGCCTTCTCTCCATACCCTCTGATCCCTTTAGCCACAAGGGCCACATCTAACTCCCTCTTAAATATAGCCAATGAACTGGCCTCAACTACCCTCTGTGGCCGAGAGTTCCAGAGACCCACCACTCTCTGTGTGAAAGCTCGTAGTTTGATTGGCTTCAGTAAATTGACCCAAGTGTAGTGAGAACAGTGATCGCTGGTCGGTGTGGACTCGGTGGGCCGAAGGGCCTGTTTCCACGCTGTCTCTCTAAATTCAAAAGAGATTTTCCAATTCTGCTCCGATAGAAACTGCAATTTGGGCTCCATTCAACTGCGAATTGTTTAAAACCAGTGTCAATTTTAAAGCGTTCATTCAGAAATGTGCTGGCGTTATTTATACTGGTGTCATGTGGATCATTCCAGTGCAGAAATACTATCTCACTGCATGGATATTCCACCGATCAAAGCAAGCTTCTGTAATTAAACGCAAACAAATGCAACATATTATGACAAAATTAAAACAGATAATGTCGGAAATGCTCGACAGCTCAGACAACATCTGTGGCAAGACATTAACATTACAGCTTGGGTCAAAGAGTTTTCATTAATCAGTTTTACTAATGAGCCTGTCCCACTTACATGATTTTTTCGGCGACTTGCCGGCACCCGTCATAGTCACAGCCGGTGGCCGAAAACCTGTTGAAAATCCAGCGGCGACCAGAACAAGGTACGACTCTTTGGGTGACTGCTCACCACCGTATGGGCATCACGTGTCGACATGTCACGGGGTGACGTCCGTATGGCCGTGAGTAGTCGCCCAAAGAACCTTGTTCTGGTCGCCGCTGCATTTTCAACATGTTGAACATTTTCGGCCACCTGCTGCGACTATGACGGGTGCCGGCAGTCGCCGAAAAAATCACATAAGTGGGACAGGCCCTTAAGGGATATCATTAAAACTGAAGAATGGTTTGGATTCGTATTTCTTGAGCTCGAGACATCTTCACAACCAATGGATCAGCTGAGGGGCGGCACGGTGACGCAGCGGTAGAGTTGCTGCCTCACAGCGCCAGAGACCCGGGTTCGATCATGACTACGGGGGCTGTCTGCACGGAGTTTGTACGTTCTCCCCATGGCCTGCGTGGGTTTTCTCCGGGTGCTCCGGTTTCCTCCCACGTGCAGGTTTGTAGGCTAATTGGCTTGGTGTAAATGTCTATCGTCCCTCGTGTGTGTAGAACAGTGTTCGTGTGTGGGGATCGCTGGTCAGTGTCCATGTTTCCACGCTGTATCTGTAAACTAAACATTTGACGACAGAAGAAACTTCAGATGCTGGTTTACAAACAAATAGATACAAAGTGCTGGAGTAACTCAGCGGGTCAGGCTAAGAACATGAATAGGTCTCTGGAGAACATGGATAGGTGACGTTCGGGGCAGGACCCTTCCTCATTGACAGATTGTCAGAGTACCGACCTGAAACATCACCTGTCCATGTTCTCCAGAGAAGCTGCCTGAGGCGCCGAATTAAGGGCCTGTCCCACAAGCATGCAACTCTATGCGATTAGCGCGAACTAACGTGGTCCCTTGAGCCGTCCGGCGTCGCGGGGCCGGTCCCAGTTCGATCGCCGGAGCCGTGCGGAATTGTGCGGAGTTCGTTCCGACATCGCGCGGGGCTCCGAAAAACCGACTATGTCCAAATATTCCGCGCGGCAACGGCTTCTCGGCTCGCAGTCCCCTCGCCATTTACACACCGCCCCGACATCGTGCCTCCATGAACCTATCTGTAGGTGCCTCCATGACCCTCTCTGTGTGTGGCTCCGTGGCCCTGTGTGTGTGTGTGTGTGTGTGTGTGTCTCGGTGCCCCTGTGTGCCCCTCTCTGTCCTGGCGAACTTACCTTGGACTTCGCTCCAAGTTCGCCTCACTTTGCGCCGCGTTGCGCCACTCACCCGACCTCCGCGCGGCCCCTACTGCCGGTTTGGTCGCGCTTGCCGCATGCAGGCGCATGCTGGTGGGAACAGCCCTGTACAGCGGATCACCCGATCTCCGCGCGGCCCCCGCTTCTAGTTTGATCGCATAGAGTTGCATGCTGGTAGGACAGGCCCTTTACTCCAGCATTTTGAGTCTTTTTTTTTGTAAGCCAGCAACTGCAGTTCATTTTGCTACTTAGTACTTGTAATGGTATGGCTTTGGACAAAGAATGCGTGACAATCAAAATACTCGGGCACAACAGGCTCTGAAATAGGATCTGATCCAGTTTTAAGTGTCGTGTACAGTGCATTCAATGTGGATTCCATATAACCATACAACAATTACAGCATGGAAACAGGCCCTTCTAGTCCGTGCCGACCATTTATTTTCCCCTAGTCCCATCTACCTGCACTCAGACCATACCCCTCCATTCCCTTCCCGTCCATATACCTATCCACTTTACTTTTAAATGTTAAAATCGATCCTGCCTCCACCACTTCTGCTGGAAGATCATTCCACACAGCCACCACTCTCTGAGTAAAGAAGTTCCCCCTCATGTTACCCCTAAACTTCTGTCCCTTAATTCTCATGTCATGCCCTCTTGTTTGAATCTTCCCTACCCTCAATGGGAAAAGCTTATCCACGTCAACTCTGTCTATCCCTTTCATCATTTTAAAGACCTCAATCAAGTCCCCCCTCAACCTTCTGTGCTCCAAAGAATAAAGACCTAACTTGTTCAACCTTTCTCTGTAACTTAGTTGCTGGAACCCAGGCAACATTCTAGTAAATTCCATTTTCCCTTAAACCTACGTCTTAATGGCTGTCATGAAAGAGATGATTCTGGTGGTTGGATGTAACCCGGTTCATGGTTATAATAGATATTCCACGAGGCTGGTGATGAAAAGCCTGCAAGGATATGACAGGAAGAATTGAGACCTGCCTTTCACCGTTCTAACCAAGTATTAAATGAAACTCAACTCACGGGAGAGTTTCATTGTTCAAAACTCCGCAATAGTTGGGTTCCAGTTTATTTCTGTCACGTGGACCGAGGAACGGCAAAAAGCTTCTGTTCACAGGCTGATTCACTGGAATATTGAAGAATGAGAGGGAACATATAAAATTCTTCAAGGATTGGACAGGCTAGACGCAGGAAAAACGTTCCCCATGTTGGGGGAGTCCAGAACCAGGTGCGACACACAGTTTAAGAATAAGGGGGAAGGCCGTTTAGGACTGAGATGAAGAAACAACCTTTTCACCCAGAGAATTGTGAATCTGTGGAATTCACACTTGGAATTTACATTCTTGTAAACCTCCTCTGGACCCTCTCCAGAGCCAGCACATCCTTCCTCAGATGTGGGGCCCAAATTTGCTCACAGTGTCCATATGTGGCCTGACCAGCGCCTTATAGAGCCTCAGCATTGCTTCTCTATTCATGGGCAGATCACATCTGATGAGGCATTTAATGGGAGATATTCTGGAAGGGTTTTGTCCACGATTCCACAGAGTCTTGAACCAAATATTTAAATGTACCCAAAGCTATAAATATATTGTATAGGAAGGAACTGCAGATGCTGGTATACACCAAAGATAGACACAAAATGCTGGAGTAACTCAACGGGACAGGCAGCATCTCTGGAGAGAAGGAATGGGTGACGTTTCGGGTCGAAACCCTTCTTCAGAGTCTTGACCCAAAACGTCACCTGTTCCTTTTCTCCAGAGATGCTGTAAATATATTGTTTCCTATACAAGCGTAAATTAGGTCGACTCATCATCAGGCTATCCGTTATTCCTTCCTTCCTCAGTTACATATGCCATTACATTTTGTCGATCAAGTAGTTATGGGTCAGTAGTTGTCTTTTTAATCTGTAACCTAGTATTTGTTTTGAACCACAATATACATTACCATCGGGTCTATATTGGTCGATGAGCTGATATTGGCAGAAAGGTGAGACACCCTTCAGTATTTAGATGCTGGAGAAGATGATGGAGCAGCAGTGTGGATGTCGATCATCTCATCCTGGCCGGCTCCCTTTCTGGGAGATGACCATCCGGCTATAAAACACGCTCTGAACAATAACAGCCCATTGCACGTTATCCGTTTATTTATTGTGCACTGGACCAAGTGGGACTCGTTGGGTCCCGTCCACTCTACGCGCGGTTGCGAGGGGAGGGAGCAGCCTGCGGCATCACACACGTACACACACTAACCAACCTCTCTCACACACTCACTAGCCACAATTGATATTATATTAATATTACTCATTCACTCCTTTTACCCCATACCCTGCCCTATTCACTCACACATAGCCCCTAACTCGCAGGCGCGGCTAGAGAGGTAGGGGGATAGAGAGAGAGATGAACACAGAGGCACAGAGATAGACACAGCGGCACAGAGAGGGACATCACCAACTCGCTTCAGCAGTTACATTTGAAAAAGATGTCGGATTGGTGAACAATTTTAGTAAAAAACTAGGGAAGTAATGAATCAAATTTACAGATGGGGTTTTTGAAACCATGAGGTAAATCTCTACTGGAATATGTAACAATTTCACCGTTACTGTGTCTGGTTTTCAAGGAGATGTTTTTGCACACAAAATGACACACACGGACCCACACACATTAGAGTTTTATATAATACTAGACCAAGTGCAGACTCGTTGGGTCTGGTCCCCCAATGTGAGGTTGACGGGGGGGGGGGAGATGGAGAGTGGGAGGGAGAGAGGGAGGGAAGGGGGGAGAGAGAGAGGGAAAGAGGGAGGGAAGGGGGGAGTGAGGGAGGGAGGGAGGGGGAGGGGGGAGTGAGGGAGGGAAGGGGGGAGGGAGGGGGGAGTGAGGGAGGGAGTGAGGGGGGAGTGAGGGAGGGGAGGGAGGGAGAGGGAGAGGGAGGGTGGAGTGAGCGAGCGAGCGTGATGCCGATGAGTCTGCGGGCCAGGCGTACGCCATCAAGATACTATATGATAATGATACATATGGTTGATGGTCTATAGACTCACAGAACTTTTATCTCCTGTTCTGTATTATGTTTACATATTCTGTCGTGCTGCAGCAAGCACGAATGTCATTGTCCTATCTGGGACACACGACAATAAAAGTCTCTTGCCTCTTGATTCTCCATCCCATTTATCAATACGGTGTCAACGTGAAATAAACATAAAAGCTCCACTTAGGTGTCGGAAGGAACTGCAGATGCGGGTTTATGCCGAAGATGGACACAAAGTGCCGGAGTAACGCAGCTGGTCAAAAAGGTGCAAAGGATATTTTATTGTCACGTGCGCCGATTAAGGTACAGTGAAACTCGATTTATCGTACAGTCATAAAGAAAGCAACAAGACACACAACTACATAAAAGCTCACATCAACATCCACCACAGTGGATTCCCCACGCTCCTCACTGTGATAGAAGGCAATAAAGTCTAATCTTCTTCACTCTTTATCCTCCCGCAGTCGGGGCGATCGAACCATCTGGAGTTTAGAAGGATGAGAGGGGATCTTATTGAAACATGTAAGATTACTAAAGGTTTGGACACGCTAGAGGCAGGAAACATGTTCCCGATGTTGGGGGAGTCCAGAACCAGGGGCCACAGTTTAAGAATACGGGGTAAGCCATTTAGAACGGAGACGAGGAAACACTTTTTTACACAGAGAGTTGTGAGTCTGTGGAATTCTCTGCCTCAGAGGGCGGTGGAGGCCGGTTCTCTGGATGCTTTCAAGAGAGAGTTTGATAGGGCTCTTGAAAATAGCAGTCAGGAACGGGGTACTGATTGTGGATGATCAGCCATGTTTACATTGAATGGCAGTTCTGGCTCGAAGGGCCGAATGGCCTACTCCTGCACCTACTGTCTATTGATCGAAGGTCCCACGTCGGGGCGGTCAAAGCTTCTGCGGCCAGGAGCTCCCGAAGTCGGTCCCTAACCCAGGGACCACGAGCTCCACAATGTAAAAGTCCCGCAGGCTCCCGTGGTTGGAGCTCCCGAAGTCGATCCCCAGCGAGAGGCCGCCAGCTCCTCGATGTTAGCACGCAGTGTGGACGAAGATACGGTACGTAAATCTCATCTCCGTCGAGGTAAGAGATTAGAAAAAGTTTCCCCTAACTCCCCTCCCCTCGCATAAAACAAGCTAAAGAAAATAAAACATACATTTAAAATATACTGAAGACAACAAAGGAGGAAAAGGAAGAGACAGACTGTTGGCGAGGCGGTCACTGTGGCACCACTCTGTCCCTGGAGAATGTCACCTATCCATGTTCTCCACAGATGCTGCCTGACCCGCTGAGTTACTCCAGCACTCTGTGAAACGTCACCTATCCATGTTCTCCACAGATGCTGCCTGACCCGCTGAGTTACTCCAGCACTCTGTGAAACGTCACCTATCCATGTTCTCCACAGATGCTGCCTGACCCGCTGAGTTACTCCAGCACTCTGTGAAACGTCACCTATCCATGTTCTCCACAGATGCTGCCTGACCCGCTGAGTTACTCCAGCACTCTGTGTTCATTTTTATATGAAGAACAATGTATGATAAGACTAAGAAGTAGGCTAAAGTTAAAACCGGGGTTGAGCGGAGACTCTCTGTTTGTACTAGTTAACCTTCAGTTGGCTGGCAGTCAATTATCAAATCATTGGAAAAAAATAAATAAATAGGCAAGATTTAATTTCTGTCGGACATTCTGTGATCGCAAACGTAATGTTCTGCCCCCAGTGTGTTCTTTTCAAAATCAATGTCAATGTTGTAAGAGGTGCTTTGATACCTCAGACTGAGCTGAGGATTTTGCATCATTGCCAAGTCAGTGGATATTTTTGAGCCAGAGATAGATAGATAGATTGTTGATGAGTGCGGGTGTCAGGGGTTATGGGGAGAAGGCAGGAGAATGGGGTTGGGATGGAGAGATAGATCAGCCATGACTGAATGGCGGAGCCGCCTTGATGGGCCGAATGGCCAAATTCTGCTCCTATCACTCATGAACTGATGAATTATTGAACTGCAGAAAACATTTACACAAAACACAATATCAAGTGCCATGAATCACAGTGTTATTTTGACAGCAAATTATGATCAACTTACACTGGAGGCGAATGAAAATATTAGCACCATTCAGTGGTTCCATTTGCAATTCGCAAAAATATCCAAAATGTAACCGCAGTCACGGGCTTCACTCGCTTTGGTCTTTAGACTTAAGAGGTGCAGCATGGAAACAGGCCCTTCGGCCCACCGAGTCCGCACCGACCAGCAATCCCCGCACACTAACACTATCCTACACACACTCGGGACAATTTAGGATTTTTACTTAAAGTGTAAAATCGCCCCTCATGCTCCTGCGCTCCTTCCCTGGCCAGCCTCTCCCTGTAACTAGGGGCCTCATGTCCTGGCAACATCCTCTCTGCACCCTGCACAGCTAATTTGTCCACAAGGGTGGACAAGGGCCAGAGATGTAAAGGTACAAGGTGCATGGTTGGTGCATGGTGCATGGTTGGTGCATGGTGCATCTGCTGCCTGAACCACCGCATGGTCCAGAGCTCACCCAACAAGCGCCTTCTACTGGCTTGGAATGGAAGGGAATATTTTATTGTCACATGTGAGTAAGGCACAGTAGGAATCTCTGCTTGCGTACACAATGTATACATGTGTATGGCGTGTGTGACAAATACATTTGACCTTGAACTCGAACTTGAACTACAAGTAACAGCCACCTCCGGCGCTGACAAAATTACAGTGTACGGTAACTCCTTTGTTCCCACCCTTCTCCCCCCCCCCAACCTCCCCCCCTTGCTCCCTCTCTTTACCGGTCGACCCTGTCTCAAGGCTTCACCACCGCAGCCGGCGCCCCTACTTCGCGTGTCCATCGGTCGGCACCGTCATCGAGCAGACACCGGCCTCAAGAGTCTAGAGTGTTACACTGTCATATCCAGAACCAGGGGTCACAGTTTAAGAATAAGGGGTAAGCCATTTAGAACGGAGACGAGGAAACACTTTTTCACACAGAGAGTTGTGAGTCTGCGGAATTCTCTGCCTCAGAGGGCGGTGGAGGCCGGTTCTCTGGATACTTTCAAGAGAGAGCTAGATAGGGCTCTTAAAAATAGCGGAGTCAGGGGATATGGGGAGAAGGCAGGAAGGGGGTACTGATTGTGGATGATCAGCCATGATCACATTGAATGGTGGTGCTGGCTCGAAGGGCTCCTGCACCTATTGTCTATTGTCATATGTCCCGGTTGGGACAATGAAATTCTTACTTGCTGTAGCACAACAGAATATGTAAACATAATACATAAACGGGGGAAAATAATAATAAATAAATAGTTTAATAAATAACAAATATCGTGGAAGAATAATGTAGTCATTTGCAGTTCAGAGCACAGAGCTTATTCGATGTCGTGTTTAATAGCCTCATGTCTGTGGGGAAGCAGCTGTTCCTGAACCTGGACGTTACAGTTCTCAGGCTCCTGTACCTTCTACCTGAAGGTAGCGGGAAGGTGAGTGTGTGGCCCGGAAGGTGTGGGTCCTTGATGATTTTGGCTGCCTGTTTGAGGCAGCGACTGCGATAGATCCCTTCGATGGTGGGGAGGTCAGAGCCGGGGCTGGACCGGGCAGTGGTCACCACCTTTTGCCGTCTTCTTCTTCTCCTGGCCGCTCAAGTAGCCCAACCGGGCCGCAACGCTGCCCCGCTCTCTCCTGCGGCCGAACCAGGTTGGGGTTGGGAATGAGGGAGAAAGCAGATGCCATGCGCTGTTACACCGGGGACAAACGCAGGAATTAGTCTCTGTAAACAGGCAATCAATGCCCTATCATCTGAGCTGCCGAGCATGGGCTGTACAAATACTCACCGTTTAGTCTCCAGGCCTGGGAGAACAATGCAGGGCCAATAGTGGTCTTTGAATTCTGATGAGGCCATTGTCTTCAGTTTGTTTGGCTTGTCATTCATCATGGCTTCAGGCTCCATTGTACACTGAATGAGATACAACACAATGGCTCGGACTGGGCCAGGTATTTGAATAGACCAGACTGCATTTACAAAAGAATATTGGTCTCCTCAGCTACAGTTACAGGCCATGTGTCGTCAGTTTGATTTGTTTCCGCTTAGTTTGCTATTCAGAGGTTACGGTCTGAATGTCTCCTTAACCCGATCACTTATAAATCATCATATTCTGATCATTGCTATCTGTTTGTCACAACGTGACTCCTGTACTGAGTTAAACACACCACTGTTTTAAACACACCACTGCCAGCCTCAAAAAGGCTGGCAGCATCATCAAGGACCCACACCACCCTGGCCACACACTCATCTCCCCGTTACCTTCAGGTAGAAGGTACAGGAGCCTCAAGACTGCAACGTCCAGGTTCAGGAATAGCTACTTCCCCACAGCCATCAGGCTATTAAACTCAACTCAAACAAAACTCTGAACATTAATAGCCCATTATCAGCTTATTTGCACTTTATCAGTTTATTTATTCATGTGTGTATATATTTATATAATGGTAGGGTTACACAAAAAGCTGGAGAAACTCAGCGGGTGCAGCAGCATCCAAGGAGCGAAGGAGATAGGCGACGTTTCAGGTCGAGACCCTTCTTATATAATGGTATATAGACACACTGATCTGTTCTGTATTTATGCCTACTATATTCTGTTGTGCTGCAGCAAAGCAAGAATTTCAATGTCCTGTCTGGGACACACGACAATAAACTCTCTTGAATCAATATTTATTTGTTTTGATTGTGAACAAATAAGTAACTTAAATTGCACGTAAAATCACAATTTAGGTTAGTTTTTAGTTTGGAGATACAGCACGGAAACTGGCCCTTCAGCCCACCGGGTCCGCACCGACCAACGATCCCCGTACACCAACACTATCCTACGCACACTACGGATAAATTATTTTTACTCTTTGGAGTGCTGGAGAAAACCCACGCAGGTCACGGGGGGGACGTACAAACCCCGCACAGACAGCACCCGTAGTCGGGATCGAACTCGGGTCTCTGGTGCTGTGAGGCAGCAGCTCCACCCTGCTGTCCATTTTCATTGCTTCCCAGAATCTGATCTCATAGTAAACAGATATATTAAAGCTCGTAATTTCTATTTTTATTTATGTTACTTGGAACTTAAAAGTCAAAAGGCTCGAGTGAGTTTAATTGGTATTTGAACCAACAATGGAACAATAACATTCTTACTGACAGCAGCATAACAGGCTTGTAAACACAGCACGCATACACAACATCATAATCAGCTAAAATCTGTCATTTTACACCTAATATTAGGAGACCACACCTGGAGTATTGTGCGCAGTTTTGGTCTCCTAATTTGAGGAAGGACATTCTTGCTATTGAGGGAGTGCAGCGTAGGTTCACCAGGTTAATTCTCGGGGTGGCGGGACTGTCATATGATAATATAATGGAGTGACTGGGCTTATATTCACTGGAATTTAGAAGGATGAGAGGGGATCTTATAGAAACATAAAATTATTAAGGAATTGTTCACACTTGATGCAGGAACAAAGTTCCCCATGTTGGGGGAGTCCAGAACCAGGGGTCACAGTGTAAGAATAAGGGATAAGCCATTTAGGACTGCGTCGAGGCGGCTGCGGACCAATAGGCCGTCGCCGTGCGGAATTTTTGAACGCGGTCAGTTTTTCGGAGTCCCGCGCGATGTCGGATCCAGTTCCGCACAACTCGATATGGCTCCGGCGATCGAAGTGGGACCGTCCCCGCGAGGCCGGACGGCTCAAGCGACCACGTTAGGTCGCGCTCACCGCATGCAGTCGCATGCTGGTGGGACAGACCCTTAATGGTTGCCGTGCGGAATTTTTGAACACGGTCAGTTTTTCGGAGCTCCGCGCGATGTCGGGCCCAGCTCCGCACAACTTGATACGGCTTGCGCCACTCACCCGCCTTCCAGTTTGGTCGCGCTCACCGCATGGAGTCGCATGCTGGTAGGACAGGCCCTTAAGAATGTCATTGTTCTATCTGGGACACACGCAGTCTGAAGAAGGGTCTCGATGCGAAACGAACACCCATTCCTTCTCTCCAGAGGTGCTGCCTGTCCCGCTGAGTTACTCCAGCTGTTTGTGTCCATCTTCAGTTTAAACCAGCGCCTGCAGTTCCTTCCTGCAGTAGATAACAAGATGGTGGCTTTCTAGAACACAAACTACTCGTTCTCCTAGTGACCGCCTGGGTTTCCTCCGGGTACTCCGGTTTCTAATAATTTTATTTACGTTTATTTAGTGCGGCACGATGGCGCAGCGGTGGATTTGAGGGCCTGTCGCACTTACGTGACTTTTTCGGCAACTGCCGGCACCCGTCATAGGTTGTTGCGGGTTGCCGAAAATTTTCAACATGTTGAAAATCCTGCAGTGACCAGAACAAGGTACGACTCTTTGGGCGACTGAGGAGACGACTCACGGCCATATAGGCGACATGTCGCGTGGTGAAGCCCGTACGGTCGTGAGTCGTCGCCCAAAGAGTCGTACCTTGTTCTGGTCGCCGCTGGATTTTCAACATGTTTTCGGCGACCTGCAATGACCTATGACGGGTGCCGGCAGTCGCCGAAAAAGTCATATAAGTGGGACAGTCCCATTACAGCGCCGGAGACCCGGGTTCGATCCCGACTACGGGTGCTTTCTGTACGGATTTTGCACGTTCTCCCCGTGACCTGCGTGGGTTTTCTCCGAGATCTTCGGTTTCCTCCCACACTCCAGAGACGTGCAGGTTTGTAGGTTAATTGGCTTGGTTTAAATGTAAATTGTCCCCAGTGTGTGTAGGACAGAGTTAGTGTGCGGGGATCGCTGGTCGGCACGGACTTGGTGGGCCGAAGGGCCTGTTTCCGTGCTGTATCTGTTGATTCCCCTACTCTGGGTAAAAGACTCGGGGTCTAAAGCACTTACTGTTTTTACTGAACCATGTGGTTTTCGTGCTTTCAACTTATTTTCCATTTTTATACATTTATTTTATTCTTTCTGATTGAAGGAAAGCAAATGTTCCAATTGGTGATCGGGTTGAATGAGAGGAAAAATAAACACAGGTTAGCATTTTGAACTCCAAAGCCGTATCTTATGTATGAAATAACAGATACTGGGGCACGGGTTGAAAGCTGTAACATAGCCTTTGAGTTCAGATGACATTTGAAATCTTCTTTGAGCGTCAGGCTGACTTCTCACATCACCCTGGTGATCGCTTCGATTAGATTACATCCTTAAATTTCCTTGCATCCAATGCAGAATTCATTTCAACAAATGGCCATTTGGATGCGAGGAAACCGGAGATCTCGGAGAAAACCCACGCAGGTCACGGGGAGAACGTGCAAACTCCGTATAGACAGCACCCGCACTCAAGATTGGACTCGGGTCCCCGGCGCTGTGGGGCAGCAACTCTACCGTTGCCCACCGTGCTGCCCAATGGCTACTATAGACTGTATTATGATGCTCTCATAATCATAGTCACAGTGATACAGTGTGCAAACAGGCCCTTCAGCCCAACTTGCCGACATTGCCCAACATGCCCCAGCTACACTAGTCCCACTTGCCTGCGTTTGGTCCATAACCCTCCACACCTGTCCTATCCATGTACCTGTCTAACTGTTTCTTAAACGATGGGATAGTCCCAGCCTCAACTACTCCCTCCGGCAGCTCGTTCCATACACCCACCACCCTTTGTGTGGAAAGTTACCCCTCAGATTCCTATTAAATCTTTTCCCCTTCACCTTAAACCTGTGTGCTCTGGTCCTAGATTTCCCTACTCTGGGCAAGAGACTCTGTGCGTCTACCCGATCTATTCCTCTCATTATATTTCCTTTATAAGAATACTCTTTGTGTCCTTCTTCAAATTAAGGGACCAAAACTGCACACAATACTCCAGGTGTGGTCTCACTAGGGCCCTGTACAACTGCAGAAGGACCTCTTTGCTCCTATACTCAACTCCTTTTACATAGAAACATTGATAACAGGTGCAGGAGTAGGCCATTCAGTCCTTCGAGCCAGCACCGCCATTCAATGTGATCATGGCTGATCATCCACAATCAGTACCCCGTTCCCGCCTTCTCCCCATATCCCCTGACTCCGCTATCTTAAACCCGCACGTCTTTGAAGTGTGGAAGGAAGCTGGAGCACCCGGAGCAAACCCACACAGGTCACGAAGAACGTGCAAACTCTGTGCAGACAGCGCCCGTAGTCGGGGCTGAAGTCCGGCGCTGTGAGGCAGCAACTCTACCGCTGCACCGCCCACAATGTTTTATGTTAGTGCAGTTGGCTGACTGGCTTATCAATGTTACCAGGCCCACAGTGGGTCTAAAATGGTCTCAGCTTTCAGCTTTTTATTCTCAATGAACACCGAACAAACACAGCAATGGCCGGCATTTTATAACATAATGTGCAAGAAAGAGGAGAATTCAAGTGGAAATATTCTTTCCAACACACTATTCTACTTGTTAAGATGATTATTTTAAGAGGAGCTAGCTAGTCGCAGGCTAGTCATATTTAATCTGTGTGCAAGGCATGGTGAAGTGACCTGAATCTAACACAACGCAAACAAGTCAAATTGAATTAATCTTACAGAAGATAGACGCAAAGTGCTGGAGTAACTCAGCGGGACAGGCAGCATCTCTGGAGAGAAGGAATGGCTGACGTTTCATGCAAGACCCTTCTTCAGACTGTTTAGGGATAAGGGACACGAGAGATATGGGCAGTCACGGTGGCGCAGCGGTAGAGTTGCTGCCTCACAGCGCCAGAGGCCCGGGTTTGATCCTGACTACGGGTGCTGTCTGTACGGAGTTTGTACGTTCTCACCGTGACCTGCGTGGGTTTTCACGGAGATCTTCGTGTTTCCCCCCACACTCCAAAGATGTGCAGGTTTATAGGTTAATTGGCTTGGTGTATGTGTAAACATTGTCCCTAGTGTGTAGGGTAGTGTTAGTGTGTGGGGATCGCTGGTCGGCACGGACTCGGTGGGCCGAAGGGCCTGTTTCTGCGCTGTATATTTAAACTAAACTAAACTAAATATTGATTGTATCGATGTATAGTATAGGATGGAGAACATACAACGGGAGTGTACAGGAATAAGGCATTCGGCCCACAATGCTTGCGACAAACATGTCACCTGTGTTACTCCAGCACTCTGTGTCCATCTATGATGCCGTTAAACTGATCTCATTACAACATATACATCAATGTTCGTTAAATGCTAGACATTCTTTAATACAATTTAAAGTATTACACAGATTGCATTATTCTAAAACCAAATTGAATAGAATTTTTCCAAGTGTTTCCCCTATTTGTGATAAATGAAAAATTAATCATTTTTGGATGGACATTTTTAAGATAATCTCGGAAGTCGTCAATACCAAATTGGTCCCTGATGCAAAATTAATAATACTAGGAAGAATAGAACAAAATCAATTCATTACTTTGAATCAAAGAACCTTTATTGATTATAGTATAATAATTGGGAAAAAATTAATATTACAATTTTGGAAAGGTCCTATAACCCCCACAATTAAAATGTGAATTACGGAAATGTCGGAGACCCTATAGTTGGAAAGATTAAAGTGCCTGTCCCACTAGCGCGCGATTAGATGCGACAAGTGCGACCTACCGTGGTCGCTTTAGTCGCCCGGCCTCGCGTGACTCTGTCCCACTGCGATCGCCGGAGTCTCGTCGAGTTGTGTGTAGCTGGTGTCGACATCGCGCGTAGTGTCCAAAAACCGACACTGCTCAAAAAATTACGCGCGGCAAAATCCTGTCGCGCAGAATCACGTGTAGAACGTGATTAACGTGATGACGTTTTGACGTTGTGCGTCTTCAGCGTGGCGCTGCGTGATGACGTCACTGCCCGACGTCGTGCAACGCGCATGCTCATGCGCATCGTCACGTGATGAAAAATAACGTCCTTCCTTCGTACGTCGCACGTGTAATCGCGCGCTAGTGGGACAGGCCCTTCACTCGCACCGGGATCGCCTGACCCCCACGCGACCCCCGCGTCCGAATTTGTCGCGCTTGTCGCGTCTAATCGCGCGCTAGTGGGACACGCCCTTTAGTCTTAATGGACAAACAAGAACTATTTAAAAAGATATGGTCCCCATTCATTGAATATTTGAAGGGGCAAACTGGTTCGGCACGAGAACCCGACTGAAACCCGAATCGAAGAATAGATGAAGAAGTACATTTCATAAAACGCGGATATATCTCCAACGAGGCGTAACCTGCTGAACACTCCACTCTTTCTCAACTTTTCCTCCTCTTTTTTATTTACTCTCTTTCTATTCATTTTTATCTTTATAAAAATTGGTAAAAACATAAAGAAGTCCAGTTACTATGCAATTGTGAATGTAAATAATATTGATTATGTATGTCTACCATGAATAAGATGTTTTTTACTATGTCTACAATGAACAAATTGCTTTTTATTATGTAGTTACCTCTAATTAAAAAAATTTAACAAAATAAAACTGAATCTGCCAATACATGATCCATTATCCTCTATTCCCTGCATGTGCCCGTGCAAAAGCATTTTAAGCGCCACGATCCATTTGCATCCACCACCATTCCTGGCAATGCGTTCCATTTGATCGGTATGGACAGCATGCGAAACAAAGCTCGTTACTGTACCTCAGAACACGTGACAGCAATAGACCTAAAGTTTCAATTGATCCTCATTTCTATCTTGTTTTGGATGCCTTCCATTCATCGATTCCATTGCTAGTTACAATCAAGACCAATATTTTAAAAACTTGTGTGTGGGAAGGAACTGTAGATGCTGGTTTACACCGAAGAAAGACACAGAGTGCTGGAGTAACTCAGCGGGTCAGGCAGCATCTGTGGAGAACATGGATAGGTGACGTTTCACAGAGTGCTGGAGTAACTCAGCGGGTCAGGCAGCATCTGTGGAGAACATGGATAGGTGACGTTTCACAGAGTGCTGGAGTAACTCAGCGGGTCAGGCAGCATCTGTGGAGAACATGGATAGGTGACGTTTCACAGAGTGCTGGAGTAACTCAGCGGGTCAGGCAGCATCTGTGGAGAACATGGATAGGTGACGTTTCACAGAGTGCTGGAGTAACTCAGCGGGTCAGGCAGCATCTGTGGGGAACATGGATAGGTGACGTTTCACAGAGTGCTGGAGTAACTCAGCGGGTCAGGCAGTATCTGTGAAGGGAAGGAATGGGTGACGTTTCGGCTCGAGACCCTTCGGGTCTCGGCCCGAAACGTCGCCCATTTCTTCTCTCCAAAAAGAAGTGATTTTTCAAAAGGAATGGGTGACATTTCAGATCGAGACCCTTCCTCAGAGTTGGTACGGCAACACCAGACAGGGAGAGGTTTCATTGAGCGATATGTAACGTACTAATATTGTTCCTATTCATGAGTTGTGGTCAGATATGACATGTAGGTTGTGGTTCGTGACTACTATGTATAGACTTGAGGGTTTTCAGCTATTTATTCATCCGTAGGATACAGACATTGGCTTCCATTTCCTAATTGCTCATTGACGTAGAGTCATACACCATGGAAACCGACCGCAGCGTCACCGAGCTGCCCAAAGCCCTAATAAATGACCATTAAATATTTTTGAATTTAGCAATTATTTCTGTGACATCTTCAGTGAATAAATGATGGCTGAATTTGCTTTTTTTCAACCACAGCACAATTTCCAAATTTAATGAATGTCGATTGCGACACGTGGCTCTTGTCCTTCTACGACGTCACAGTTTGCTGCCAAAGCTGTCACGTACATGATTTATGGACCTAATGGCCAACTGAGAGTGTATTACAATCAATGTGTTGTGATCCCTTCATAATTTACAGGGATAATAGTTTTAATGGTGGCTTTATGAACCCATTAAGGCTTTGGACAAAGTCAACATGGATTTATGAAATGGTAATTGTTTTTGACAAATCTACTGGGGTTTTTTTCAAGGATGTAACTCGCAGAATAAGGCTGCTGCCTCACAGCGCCAGAGACTCGTGTTCGATCCCGACTATGGGTGCTGTCTGTACGGAGTTTGCACGTTCTCCCTGTGACCTGCGTGGGTTTTCTCCGGGATCACCGGTTTCGTCCCACACTCCAAAGACGTACAGGTTTGTATGTTAATTGGCTTGGTATAAATATAAATTATCCCTGGTGTGTGTAGGATAGTGTTAGTGTGCGGGGATCGCTGGTCGGCGCGGACTCGGTGGACGGAAGGACTGTTTTTCGCGCTGTATTTCTAAACTAAACTAAATGAGAGAAGATGTGTTTTCAAGTGAGTTAGATTTAGCTCTTAGGGCTAACAGAATCAAGGGATATGGGGAAAAAGCAGGAACGGGGTACTGATTGTGGATGATCAGCCATGATCATATTGAATGGCGGTGCTGGCTCGAAGGGCCGAATGGCCTACTCCTGCAACTATGTTTCTATGTTTAAAACCCAATCAGCAACGGTCCGACTTCAGTGAAAGCAAATTGTTTGACGAAGTGTCCAAAACATTTGTACAGTGATGTCTCTTTTTATAAATAGCAGAAATGTTCCTTCGCATGGAAGCGAGGCATTGCCTCTATTCAGTAACTGTGAGAGGCGATGCGGACTGACAGCTCGGCATTGCCTGAAGGAAGCAGAAATCTGCAGTGCATAAAATGCTGATGTCGGCACCACATGGAAGCTGGCTGCTGGAAAGTGGACCAAAGACCATTAGATTTCAGGCATCTTAACGTGTCTGAAGAAGGGTCTCGACCCGAGACGTCACCCATTCCTTCTCTCCACAGATGCTGCCTGACTCGCTGAGTCGGTGGGTCAAAGGGCCAGTATCTACAACAAAAAGGGCTGGAGTAACTCAGTGGGTCAGGCAGCATCTGTGGAGAACATGCATAGGTGACGTTTCACAGAGTGCTGGAGTAACTCAACGGGTCAGGCAGCATCTGTGGAGAACATGGATAGGTGACGTTTCACAGAGTGCTGGATTAACTCAGCGGGTCAGGCAGCATCTGTGGAGAACATGGATAGGTGATAGATGGAGACCCTTCTTCACTCTCTCCAGAGATCCTACCTGACCTGCTGAGGTACTGAGAAGAAGTCTTTCTAATTACACAAGAATTTCCAAGAGTCACTGTCGATATTTGGAGATATGATATCTTCCTTGTGTACCTTGCTTATCTCTGAGCACTGGGATTAACAGCTTGGCTTTTCAAAGTTACAAATAGGACGCTTATCTTTTATTAGGAGGGAAAACGTTCAGTTTAAGCGGTGAGATGAAGTGTTTACAGATATAGGTTATGAAGGACTTAGAACAATATAGCCCAGGAACAGGCCCTTCGGCCCACAATGTCCGTGTCGACCATGAGTCCAGGTCCATCTCTTACTTGCCTGCACGCGATCCATATCCCTCCATTCCCTGCGTATATCCATGTGCCTGTCTAAATCTGTGTAGGACGTATCTCTGAACATTGAAGGTCAAATCAAATCCAATCCATGTTCAATCACTCCATGTCTTGCATCCCCGCTCCGAGCTGTACTCACCACTGATATCCAGTCACGGGACCGCCATGAGGTGGAACAAAGGAAGTTATTCCCCAGCAGGGGGGAACGGCCTTGAGGGAGGGGGGAGAGGAGAGGGAGGGGGGAGGGGGGAGAGGGGAGGGGGGAGAACAAACGAGTGGGATACTTTCTAACTTTGTTGGTGCTCTTTATAGACAATAGTGCAGGAGTAGGCCATTCGGCCCTTCGAGCCAGCAGCGCCATTCAATAGTGATCACGGCTGATCATCCCCAATCAGTACCCCGTTCCTGCCTTCTCCCCATATCCCCTGACTCCACTATCTTTAAGAGCCCTATCTAGCTCTCTCTTGAAAGTATCCAGAGAACCTGCCTCCACCTCCCTCCGAGGCAGAGAATTCCACAGACTCACAACTCTGAAAAAGTGTGAAAAAGTGTTTCCTCGTCTCCGTTCTAAATGGCTCACCCATTATTCTTAAACTGTGTGTGGCCCCTGGTTCTGGTCTCCCCCAACATTGGGAACATGTTTCCTGCCTCTGGTGTGTCCAAACCCTTAATAATCTTATATGTGTTAATGAGATCCCCTCTCATCCTTCTAAACTCCAGAGTGTACTATGTGGTCACTATTTGCATACATTGGGTATATGCAAACAAAGAATGTCACAGTAACAATAAAGTGTTCATTCGTTCACTCACTCACTCATTGAATGCTTGACATTGAGCCTGATCTGGCACCAGCACATCCCCAGAGTAACTGAGCTTCAGTAACATCTCTGCCTTGGACACCCCATGTGTCAAACTGATGTTCAGCCTGTAGCAAGCCACCACTTCATACGCCCCGCCTTGCCTGTCCGCGTATTGGCTCGGGCAAGATGTAATGACCTGGAGTTAGGGTGGTTGGGCTAATGGGATCAAGGGATACGTGGAAAGGCAGGAACGGGGTACTGATTTTGGACGATCAGCCATGATCACATTGAATGGCAGTGCTGGCTCGAAGGGCCGAATGGCCTACTCTTGCATCTATGTTATATATTTCTATGTTTCTAGTGAAAAAAAACTAACTGGAGTGCATTATAGGGTTAACCAAAGATAGACACAAAAAGCTGGAGTAACTCAGCGGGACAGGCAGCATCTCTGGGGCGAAGGAATAGGTGACATTTTGGGACAAGACCCTTCTTTAGACTGTGAAAGGAGCAGAATTAGGCCATTCGGACCATCAAGTACTCCGCCATTGGAGCTGATCTATCTCTCTCTCCTAACCCCTTTCTCCTGTCTTCTCCCCTGACACCCATACTAATCAAGAATCTGTCTATCTCTGCCTTAAAAATATCCACTGACTTGGCCTCCACAGCCGTCTGTGGCAAAGAATTCCACAGATTCACCATGTTGTAAGGCTATGGATAAAATTGTGTTTGCTGGCTCCAGCTATCAACTTCCGTTTGCGCATAAAAAATGTCTTACCGCTGGCAGTATGCTAATGCCAAGGGCCGAACCGCACTGGAACAAACATACACTGTAGTTTAAAACCAACCTTAGTCAATGAAAGGACTCATTCATCCCAGCAAAACGTGCGTAGGTTGTTGTAGGAAGGAACTGCAGACGCTGGTTTATACTGAAGATAGACACCAACAATCTGGAGTAACTCAGCGGGACGGGCAGCATCTCTGGAGAGACGGAACGGGTGACGTTTCGGGTCGAAAATGTTCGGCTTTGTCACGTTGAAAATGTTAAAAATGTTGAAAATCCAGCGGCGACCGGACCCAACAGGCTTCACCCCGCGACTCTTTGGGCGACTACTCACGACCTAACAGTTTAGTCGCAAGTAGTCGCCCAAAGATCCGTACCTTGTTCTGGTCGCCGCTGGGTTTTCAACATGTTGGAAATTTTCGGCCACCCGCTGCGACTATGCCGGCAAGTCGCCAAAAGAAAATTGCATATTAGGCGATTTTTTTGGGCGACTACAGGCGACTGCTGCAAAGTTTTTTTAACATGTTGAACATTTTTGGGCGACAGTGGCGACAATTTGTGCTGTCGTAGGTTGACGTAGGCGTTGTCGTAGGTGAATTCCATTCAAACTAGTCCCTGGCAGTCTCCTAAAGAGTCGCCTACGTGGGACAGGCTAAGAGAGCTAGATGGAGCTCTTAGGGCTAATGGAGTCAGGGGATATGGGGAGAAGGCAGGAACGGGGTACTGATTGGGGATGATCAGCGATGATCACAGTGAATGGCGGTGCTGGCACGAAAGGCCGAATGGCCTACTCCTGCACCTATTGTCTATCTTTCTATGTTTCTTGCTAATCCATACTATACCCCCCCTCCCCCACCCCCACCTCCGCCACCCACTGCGTTCACAATCATGCATTTACACCCATGCGTATTGATGTTATGATGGAGACTCACAGAAAGAATTCTGAGTCTCTTTCTGACTGTGTGCATGAGTCTGTGAAACTATAATGTATTGTGTCACAGATTGAGTGGATTGAATCTGTAGTTACATCTCTCTTGAGATGGATGTAAGAGAGAGTTAGATAGAGCTCTAGGGGCTAGTGGAGTCAAGGGATATGGGGAGAAGGCAGGCACGGGTTATTGATTGGGGATGATCAGCCATGATCACAATGAATGGCGGTGCAGGCTTGAAGGGCCGAATGGCCTCCTCCTGCACCTATTTTCTATGTTTCTATGTTTCTATGAGATAATTAGTGTTAGCAAAACATATTAGTGCTCGCTGGATCAACAAAACAGCAGTTAAAATTCCACTCATGCCCAATAGTGGTTTACATTCATGCAAATGTTCGTGATTAATTCTCTCCATGGCAACGCGGTTATCATGCATTGTGCTCTAAAATAAGACCTGTTCCCAGTTTCAGTCTAAAATGGTGTTGAGAATACAATTTAGTGTTAGAGCTACAGTATATCTAACTGCAGGAGCATTGTTGCATCCTCAAGCAGAGAGCTGTAGACTTTAGACATCGAGTGGAAACAGATCCTGACTACGGCTGCTGTCTGTATGGAGTTTGCACGCTCTTCCTGTGACCGCATGGGTTTCCTTCAGGTAAAGAGGTAAATTGTAAATTGTCAGCAGTGACGGTGGTGCAGCGGTAGAGTTGCTGCCTCACAGTGCCAGAGCCCCGGGTTCGATCCTGACTACGGGTGCTGTCTGTACGGAGTTTGTCCGTTCTCCCCGTCACCTGCGTGGGTTTTCTCCGGGTGCCCCGGCTTCCTCCCGCACTCCAAACACATACAGGTCTGTAGGTTAATTAGCTTTGTTAAAAATTGTAAATTGACTCTAGAGTGTGTGTGTGTGTGTGTGTGTGTGTAGGATAGTGCTCTGGATTCCTCCCACACACAAGGACGTACAGGTTTGTAGGTTAATTGGCTTCGATAAGTTGTACAATTGTCCCTAGTGTGTGTAGATTAGTGTGCGGAGTGATCGCTGGTCGGCGCGGACTGGGTGGGCCGGAGGAGTCTGTTTCCGCGCCGTACCTCTATAGAGTCAAGAGACAAGAGCGTTTCATTCACGTGTCCCAGATAGGACAATGACATTCGTGCTTGCTGCAGCACAGCGGAATATGTAAACGTAATACGGAACAGGAGATAAAAGATCAGTGTGTCTATATACCATCGACCATATATATATACACAATAAATAAACAGATAAAGAACAGAATAGGCTGTTTTTGTTCAGAGTTGGATGTCGTGTTTAATAGCTGTGGGGAAGAAGCTGTTCCTGAACCTGGACGTTACAGATTTCAGGCTCCTGTACCTTCTTCCCGATGGCAACGGAGAGATGAGTGTGTGGCCAGGATGGTGTGGGTCCTTGATGATGTTGGCAGCCTTTTTGAGGCAACGACTGCGATAGATCCCCTCGATGGTGGGGAGGTCAGAGCCGGTGATGGAACCGGGCAGTGGTCACAACTTTCTGCAGTCTTTTCCGCCCCGGAAGCTCAAGTTGCTGAACCAAGCCACGATAATCTGAAGCCTCTATCTATGTCACCGTAGAGTCTAACATCTGCAATTAAACGCATTCAGCTGGAGGAACGTAGGGACAAGTGGCAGGTTCATCCAGAATTAGCAGACAGCTCTTGAAATACTCAGTAGGTTCCACTGAGGTTGAGAGGGTTTTGGGATTCTGACTGTGCCGACTTCTGCGATGCTATTTTCAGAGGCCGGTGAATAAGGGGATACACACTCAAGATAGACTGTTGACCACTAACCACAGAGGTAAGACATTTCACGGCCACAGTTGGAATCTTTAATATTTTCCACTCTGTACCACTGAGGTCATTAAGTCGTTATGAGGACAGTTTCAAGTGATTTTGTTAAACACCAAGCGAATTAGGAGTCTGAAGAACGGTCTCGACCCGAAACGGCACCCATTCCTTCTCTCCAGAGATGCTGCCTGTCCCGCTGAGTTACTCCAGCATTTTTGCGCCTCTCTTCGGTCTAAACCAGTGTGTGCAGTTCCTTCCTGCACGAGAGGATCAGGATAATGCATGAAGTAGAATGTTGGTAGAGTTGCTGCCTCGCAGCGCCGGAGACCTGGGATCGATCGTGACTACGCGTGCTGTCTGCATGGAGTTTGCACGTTCTCCCTGTGATCTGTGGGGGTTTTCTCTGAGATCTTCGGTTTCCTCCCACACTCCAAAGACGTACAGGTTTGCGTTAATTGGCTTTGGTAAAATATGTAAACTGTCCCTCGTGCGAGTAGGATCGTGTAAGTCCATAGTGTGTGTGGGATAGTGTTAGATGTGCGGGGATCGCTGGTCTCGGTGAGCCGAGGGGCCTGTTTCTGCGCTGTTTCTCTGAACTAAACTAAACTAGGATGTAGTTCAGGATCAGAGTAAAATTCACTCGGTAAAACCTCTCGGCAAACTCGTGAATGGGCTGAGAACAGGCAGCAGTATAAACCCAAAAATGTTGAAGCCACTCAGCAGGTCGGGCAGCATCTGCGGAAAGAAAAGCAGAGTTGGCACTTCAGATCAAATGTGGAGTTTCAAGGAAAGTGCCCGTCTGCGTGGAGTTTGCACGTTCTCCCCGCGACCGCGTGGGTTTCCTCCCGGCGCTCCGGTTTACTCCCACGTCCCAAAGACGTGCGGATTTGTGGATTAATTGACCCCTCTGTAAATTGCCCCCCCTGGTGTGTTGGGAGTGGATGAGAAAGTGGGATAACATGGAACTGGTGTGGACGGTCAGCGTGGACTCGATGGGCCGAAGGGCCTCTTTCCGTGCCGTATCTCTCCATCGCTCAATAGAAGACTCTTTGTCAGAAGTGAAGCATTAACCTTGTATCGATTTTCAGAGACTCTGCACAACTTCCAATATCTATTTTTTAATTATTCAGAACAATTAACAATTTACATTTTCTTTCCAATTCCCAAAGTGTCTTAAGAAGGAACTGCAGTTGCTGGAAAATCGAAGGTAGACACAAGTGCTGGAGAAACTCAGCGGGTGCGGCAGCATCTATGGAGCCAAGGAGATAGGCGACGTTTCGGGCCGAGACCCTTCTTCAGACTTTTCAAGAAGGAACTGCAGATGCTGGAAAATTGAAGGTAGACTCAACAAATCAAATGTGCCCCAACTTGACTCTAAGAAAAAACACTGCAGGTTTGTTCCCATAAAGTCGACACCATTATAAACTTTCTGAACAAAACTGCCAAGTTTAGAAGGAATCTAATCCCATTATATCGAAAGCTGGCAAGTGTAAGGAATCGATATTGCAAATAATGCAGTACCGATCAGCATTCTTTACACACATTAACTTTAATAGGTCGACAAAACATGGCTCTGAGTGGAAGATGTCCGGAGTTTTCTGTGTTCACCGGATGCAAGGGCTTTTAAAATGGGGATCAATAATGCCTCTTCTTGCCAAAGAGTATTTAACTCTGGACCGAGGATCTATGTCCCAAGGCTGAAGGGGCAAGACTGTAAAATCCTTGGCAGGCACCTCACAAGACCTTCAACTCTATAATAGCTTTCATAGGGGATAGGAGCAGAATTAGGCCATTCGGCCCATCAAGTCTACTCCGCCATTCAATCACGGCTGATCTATCTCTCCCTCCTAATCCCATTCTCCTCCCTTCTCCCCATAACGCCTGCCACCCGTATCAATCAATAATCTGTCTATCTCTGCCTTAAATATACCCACTGACTTGGCCTTCTGTGGCAAAGAATCCCACAGATTCACCACCCTCTTAACAAATTCCTCCTCATCTCCTTCTTAAAACAACGTCCTTTAATTCTGAGGCTATGACCTCTAGTCCTGGACTCTCCCACTAGCGGAAACATCCTCTCCACATCCACTCTATCCAGGCCTTTCACTATTCGGTACGTTTCAATGAGGTCCCCCCTCATCCTTCTGAACTCCAGCGAGCACAGGCCCAGTGCGGTCAAATGGGCGTCCAGTCCCTCCACACCGCCAGCCGCAGCGAGGAACGTCCCAAGGTTCTCTGTTCCTTCCTCGAGCAGGGACCCAGCCAACTAACGGTAGAGTTGCTGCCTCACAGCGCCAGAGACCCGGGTTCCATCCCGACTACGGGTGCTGTCTGTACGGAGTTTGTACGTTCTCCTCGTGACCTGCGTGGGTTTTCTCCAGGATCTCTGGTTTCCTCCCACACTCCAAAGACGTACAGGTTTACAGGTTAATTGGCTTGGTGTAAATGTAAATAGTAAGGTTAAATGAGAACTTACCAGTTTGAAGTTTGATCTTTATTTCATGAGGAGTTATGTTGATGATTACGTGAAGACCCCGCCAGCACGCATGCGCATCAATCTTCATAGCAGCGGTGTGAAATCACAGATAACAGTAGTTGAACTGAATATAGTAAGATTAGAGAAAATAGGATACCAACTGACCTATATAATAGAGGGTTTGGGAGCGGAGGGCACGTAATCCCTCATCGTAACTCCTCATAAAATTAAGATCAAACTTCAAACTGGTAAGTTCTCGTTTAATCTTAATATTTTACTTCGGAGTCACGTGAGTGACTACATGAAGATTTCAAAGCTTTGTGATTTCATGCCCTGGAAAAGAGTCCATGCGTCACACACTGCATCAGTTGACCAATGATGAGTGAACATTAATAATGCATTCAGCCATGACATAGATATAGACATGTTGATGCTTTTAATGAACAAATAATGATAATAGTAACCTCCCTCAACCGGGGGGAAACTATAAACAGAACCTAAAATAGAGTTGGCAAATACCCCCGGTCTGGCAATGGGTTAGTTCTAAAATGTTTTGGAAAGATCGTTCGTTTGACCATCCTGCAGCCGCTAGGATGTGGTCCCGCGAAACGTCCAAAACCCTGCTGCTGATGTTGTTGCAGCCTAGGTGGAGTGAGACTTGAAAATGTCAGTGTTCACTCCTGTATAAGCCAGAACCCGTTTTAACCACCTGGAGATGGTCTGTAGTGATACCTTCTTATGTGACTAACAAACATTGCTCGTTCAGAGTCTCTAAGGCTCTAGTGACCTTAACATACTGGTGTAGATGTGTGGCCACACACAACCGAAGGTCCATGGGATATGCCAACAAATCGAGTTTGAGGCCTGATGTCCCTGGTGTATTCTGCTTGACTAAGTCATAAACATAAATGTTATTTTGCCTGCAGATATAATAATCCTGTCCAGTCACGGCTTATGCAAAGACTGGGCCCGTTGCCCTGAACTCAGCGCCATGAGCATAACCACTTTAAGTGAGTTTGACCAAGGACAGGGATGTAGCCCAATGTTAACATCGCATATCTCTGCGTACCTGGGCCTGGGAGGTTTCGAGTTGAAGATACCCTTCATAATCTAGATATCAGAAGGTGAGACCCGACAGTGGATTCTGCTTCCCGTCGCCAATGTGATGAGAAGGCACGTTAGGCACAGTAAATGGCACTTTAAATTAATGATTGTCAAAACCCCATATAGAACTGAACTTCACGACGTCAGTCATCCGTGCCGAATTATAAGTAATATTTGTATAAAACAAAATACTTCCCAGAAAGTACTGCTTATTTGGTGCTATCCCTGCAATCTGCAGTGAGCACGTCCATGGTTTAGTTTAACAACCCGAGCCGCAGGAACGGTCTTCCCAGTCTGCAAGTCAATTAATTGATTATATCATGCAGAGGATGGTGTCCCGAGTCATGGCTAAACCAGCACATTTTGTGCCTAGAAATAACCATATAAGGTTCTATTATCATTCCCAACATCAGCGGGACCATGGCTGTATAGGCCAGTCAGGCATGACGAAAATGCCTGAAGCGGGAACTTGCTGAATTTTGCAAGACCCGTCTGATGAGGCAAAATGGAGGAAGACATAAAGAACATTCCTCCCCAGTGTAGCGAGAATGCATCCATCGCCACTGATATGCCACATATTTTTTGCAACTGGTGATTGAGCCTGGATGCAAATATTTCGATCTTTTAGTGTTCCATCGAGCCCACAATGTCATTAAATACTTGTGATCCAACATCCATGCTGTGTTGTCATTGAGTTTACATGATGATACACCAATGCCAAATGAGGTTAGGTAAACTATCACCGGATACTTTGAATTGATTGCACCCATGTGATTAACATATAACAGCACCAGAGTGTATCAAGTTAGACTTGAGCATGCAGATTATGCATATTCGCTCAAAACCTTTAATCCATAGAATGCACCTAGTGTGTGTAGGTAGTTGATACCATATAACTGAACAATTGGTAACCCATGCAAACCCATCCGCCTCCGTAACTAGAAATGGTATTAGTAATTTTCCATCTTTGAGCAATAGCATCAGTTCGTAATTAACTGAAGATTTACTGATGAAGGTTAGTGGAGCAATGCTGAATACTCTTTGTCCACCATGGTGACTTTGATAATTTCAGCTGGGAATAGCATATGTCTGGTAGCAATTACCTACATGTTACTTGAGAACGTACTCCTTTGCACGCTGTATAGCTCTGATAATGGCAGAAACCCTTCTTCTGAAAGCCAATATATTGCCAATTACACTTGAATAGAAGGCTGCTTGATAACAACAAGGTTGTCACAAGCTTCAATTAGTTCCAATCTCTTGCCTCAGGGCGAAGTCCCAGGCAATTTAATAGAGTTAAAGATAAATCCCAATACTCAATAATTTCAGTTGGTATCAACTTAAACTTAACTGGATGGATGAGAACCCAATTTTTGAAATATAGTTTTGTGGCTGATACCGCTAATTTTGAAAAATACAGTGTTTAGAACATTATCCACATAGGCCATAATAACAATAGCTTTTTTAGCTCTGAAGCACTGGTTTTAGTAATTTGGTAAATAACCTGGGAGCTGAAGTTAGCCCGTTTTGCAACGCTTTTAACTGTATCATTGCCCCATCCAGCTAAATTTCAAATACCTCCAGTGAGCCCTGTGAGTGGAAACTGATGCTCAGTTGTTAGACAGTAATGAAGTTTCCTATTCAGAAATGTCTCTACTGTACATGCGAGTTGAATCGGTATCCTCCATGATGACAATGAGCGGGCTGCAACTACGGCCTGTCTTGAAAGGCAACCAGCCATATTCCCAGAACTCTGGCCAATTCCTGCGTCTGTCTCGCTTGTACACTGTGCAGCATAAAACTGATCTCATGTTATCTTTTAGTTTATAAATAGATCATATGCACAAAACATGTGTAAATTTTACCAACTTGTAAATGGTCCACATACCTCATATTTCGCAAAGAACCAGACCTACCTACCTTCGTAGTTAATGGTGGTCTTGTGGGAAGCCCAAAGGCCCCTGATGCAGGTTCTATTTCCCTCCCAGATTTGGAGAGTAGGATTGCTGGGGTGCGTGGTTCCCATATTTTTTCCTGAGGACCAGTTTGGGCCTTGGCCTGAAAGACCTGTGCCCAGCTTTGAAGCTGCCACCAGCGTCAGTGAAACGCTTGCTGCCAATAGCGGCGTGGGGTGTCTTGTTGCCGTGGTACCTTGATTAGCCGGACAGCTTTGATTCTTCATCCGGGTCTTACCTGTTTGGGCAGGTTTCCTGAAGAGAGGATTCGGCGGCTGGACATTGCTGGCCTCACTTGAGCCTGTAAATTTGGAATTTAAGGCAGGTCCGATGGCGTTCTTCTGGAAGCAGTTCATTTGGAAGTGTACATTGTACCCCCACATAGCGCTGTTCACTGCTGGTCCTTTCAGGAACTATTTTACAGGTGCATGGTATCTCACAGCCGGCACTTGTTCCTGTAATGATGTGACGTGAGGTGGCTGCTGCTTCACGAGGGACCTCTGGCCCTTCCTGGAGCAGCGCGTCCCCAGCCTGTTGTTGCGCAATGCGATAGACGATATGATGCGCATGCGGGATGGCGGGGTCTTCACGTAGTCACTCACGTGACTCCGAAGTAAAATTGTCCTCAGTGTGTAGTAAAGTGCTAGTGTGCAGGGATCGCTGGTCGGTGGGGACTCGGTGGGTACTCGGTGGGGACTCGGTGGGGACTGGGTGGGGACTGGGTGGGGACTGCGTGGGGACTCGGTGGGGACTCGGTGGGGACTCGGTGGGGACTCGGTGGGGACTCAGTGCAGACTCATCGGGGACTCCGTGGGGACTGGGTGGGGACTCGGTGGGGACTGGGTGGGGACTGGGTGGGGACTGGGTGGGCCGCAGTGCCTGTTTCCGGGCTGTATTTCTAAACTGAAACAAGCTAAAAAGGGTCCTGACCTAAAACATCAACGATCCAAGAGACGTTGCCTGACCCGCTGAGTTACCTCAACTTTTTAGTGTCTGTCTTTGGCATAAACCAGCATCTGCAGTTCCTTGTCATTACGGTAAAATCCTTGCTAGCAGAATGAACCCCACCTTGTTATAAACTAGACTTGACTGTCTTTATAGCTTCCAGTGATGGTCGAATGCAAGCTACCAGTTGGAACCATTTTAAGAACCTCTACCTTTTATGACTGAAGGTTTCACAGTGGTGGTAACAGTCGGGGTGGCACAGTGGCGCAAAGGGTGGCGCGGCGGTAGAATTGCTGCCTCACAGCGCCAGCGACCCGGTTTCGATCCTGACTATGGGTGCTGTCTGTGTGGAGGTTGTATGTTCTCACCGTGACCTGCGTGGGGTTTCTCCGGGTGCTGCAAGGACGTGCAGTTTTTATAGGTTAATTGGCTTCAGCAAATTGTCCCTAGTGTATGTAGGATAGTGCTTGTGTCCGGGGGGATCGCTGGTTGGTGCGGACTAGGTGGGCCGAAAGGCCTGTTTCCGCACTGTATCTGTAAAATCTAATGTCTAAAATCAAATTGTGTCCAGCAGGTCCATGTAAACGTGCCAGCAGTATTGATATGAGTGTGATCTTTCAGCACATTGCCAGCAGCTGTGATTGGAATTACTGTATACATCCATTCCAGGAACAGCATCTTACGATCTGGGCTTGTATTCACTGGAATTTAGAAGGATGAGAGGATATCTTATAGAAACGTCTATAATTCTTAACGGATTAGCCAGGCAAGATGCAGGAAAAATGTTCCCCATGTTGGGGGAGTCCAGAACCAGGGGTCACACAGTTTAAGAATAAGGGGTCAGCCATTTAGGACTGAGAAGAAGAAAAACGTTTTCACCCAGAGAGTTGTGAATCTGTGGAATTCTCTGCCACAGAAGGCAGTGGAGGCCGATTCACTGGATGTTTTCAAGAGAGAGTTAGATTTGGCTCTTAGGGCTAACAGAATCAAGGGATATGGGGAGAAAGCAGGAACGAGGCACTGATTTTGGATCAGCCATGATTATATTGAGGGGCCGAATGGCCAGTGTGGAAACAGCGCCTATTTTCTATGTTTCTCTATTTCGCTGGGCCAGTTTACAACCCAGCGGTATGAATTATTGATTTCCCTATCTTCAAGTAACCCTTGCATCCTCTCTCTCTCCATCCCTCCCCCACTCAAGTGGTTGTTCCAGCTTCACACTCGTCTTGTTGAGTCTCATTGTCTGTAGTACGTTTTCACCTAACCCACCTGTTTCCTCCATCATCAATACTTTTTTGCATATCGTTCATTCAATTCCCTTCCCCCTGACTCTCAGCCTGAAGGAGGGTCTCGACACGAAACATCACCATTCCTGCCTGTCCCGCTCAGTTACTCCTGCTTTTTAACCATATAACCATATAACAATTACAGCACGGAAACAGGCCTTCTCGGCCCTTCCAGTCCATGCCGACCATTTATTTTCCCCTAGTCCCATCTACCTGCACTCAGACCATACCCCTCCATTCCCTTCCCGTCCATATACCTATCCACTTTACTTTTTGTGTCTACCTTTGGTTTAAACCAGCATCCTCCCGATACAACTGTCTTAGTCACGGTGCATGCACTCTCCTGTCCATCACTGGAGCAACACCCGGTGGTTAGGCCACTGACTGTGCGAACCCTCGGCAGTCGGGGGCAGGGTCACATGACTAGGTTGGGCAGGAAGGAGGCGTCACGGGGTATAGGGGCGTGCCCTGGTGGAAATAATGAAGCCCGGGTTCACCTTCCCCCCCATTTGCTTGTGTGCAGATCTCTTTACAGTGTTAATGAAGATCTCTTTGCTTCACCACGCGTGGCTTGATTATTCGCCCTCCATATTGGTGACCCCGACGATCGATACAGCTTCTCCCCCAACAGCCATTCAGCTATTAAACACAGCACCCTCTAATAAGCTCTCAGCTACAAAGACTATTATTGTTATCATTGCATGATTATTGTTTGTAGATTTGTGTGTGTGTATGTATGTGTGCACGCGTGTGTGTGTGTGTGTATACATACAGTATATATGATCTATATACTGTATGTATACACACACACATGTGCACACATACACACACACACATGTGCACACATACATACACACAAATCTACAACAATATTTGTGAGTTGACACAATATTCCCCAAACTAAATTGAAGAATCATCATCCTCTTCCTCTTCCTCTTCCTCTTCCTCATCCTCTTCCTCTTCCTCTTCCTCTTCCACTTCCTCTTCCTCTTCCTCTTCCTCTTCCCCATCATTGTTGAGAACATCACCCGTGTTGGGGGGAACTCCCCCTGACCTGACCGACAACCCGAAGAAAATGCTTAGCAAACCAAAACAAAAGAGTGCGGCCCAATATTTAGGTTCTCGTGTTTACCGCTGATCTTGTCTTGCTGGTTGGTTTCCGCCCAATGGTCTAATTTGAAGAAACTATTCCAAGTCTGCATTTGATAATTATCCATAATCCTGCTGCGATCCCATGGGATTAGCCAAGTGCTCCACAAATGCACATGGAATCTGCAACGCTTGGTAGACTTGATGATGTCAATGCTATTCTGGAAAATCTCAGTGTGTGATGGAAAGTGGCAGAGATGCCACCAATTACACTTCACAGAGAGCTTCAACTCAAACTTCATATTTATAGACTCATAGAGTGATACAGTGTGGAAACAGGCCATTCAGCCCAACTTGCCCACACCGGCCAACATGCCCCAGCTACACTTGTCTCACCTGCCCGCTTTGGTCCATATCCCTCCAAACCTGTCCTATCCATGTACCTGTCTAACTGTTCCTTAAATGTTGGGATAATCCCAGCCTCAACTACCTCCTCCAGCAGCTAGTTCCATACACCCACCACCCTTTGTGTGAAAATGTTACCCCTCGGATTCCTATTAAATTTTTTCCGTCTCACCTTGAACCTATGTCCTCTGGTCCTCGATTCCCCGACTCTGGGCAAGAGACTCTGTGCAACTACCCGATCTATTCCCCTCATTATTTTGTACACCTCTATAAGATCACCCCTCATCCTCCTCCGCTCCATGGAATCGAGACCCAGCCTGCTCAACCTCTCCCTGTAGCTCACACCCTCTAGTGCTGGCAACATCCTCGTAAATCTTTTCTGAACCCTTTCAAGCTTGACAATATCTTTCCTATAACATGGTGCCCAGAACTGAACACAATATTCTAAATGTGGTCTCATCAACGTCTTATACAGCTGCAACATGACCTCCCAACTTCTAAACTCAATACTCTGACTGATGAAGGCCAAAGTGCCAAAAGCTTTTTTGATGGGGCACCATTTGTTGGCATGGACGAGCTGGGCTGAATGGCCTTTTTCCGTGCTATATTTTGCTGTGACTTATGCTGTAGAAAGCACCACATCACAGTGGCGCAACGGTAGAGTTGCTGCCTCGCAGCGAATGCAACGCCAGAGACTGGGGTTCCATCCCGACTACGGTGGCTGACTGAACGCGGTTTGTACGTTCTCCCCGCGACCTGCGTGGGTTTTTCTCCGATTTCTTCGGTTTCCTCCCACACTCCAAAGACGTACAGGTTTGTAGGTTAATTGGCTTTGGTAAATGTAAAAATTGTCCCCAGTGGGTGTAGGATTGTGTTAGTGTGCGGGGATCGCTGGTCGGCGCGGGACCGCTGGGACAAAGTTCCTGTGTTTCCGCGCTGTATCTCCAAGCTAAACACTAACCATGACCACTGAATGTAATTAGATCTTGACGGATGTATTTGTCCATATCAAGTCGCATGCACAGATTCTCCAGATTGCTCTGGCATTGTCACGCATGTATGTCATACATTCCACGTATATTTCTGTAACATTAGCCCATTCCCGGAGATCATGCCCAGCTCCCACAGTTAATGATCTCAGATTCAACTCTATCCACCAGGCAGAAACTATCTCAGAAACATGTGCTCCACGCATAACTCTAACTTATTTTACAATGATCCAAGCAGCTGGGCAGTTACGATAGTTTCTACATATTCTTATGGCCATAGATTGGTGGGGGAGAGCGTGAGATGTCAGTGCATCAGCTCGGTTACATTGATATTTTTACGTTTGGGCTTTAGAGGGGTAACGGGAGTAGGTCCAGTCCCCTGCCGTCGGAGGTGAAAATGGATGTTCGCACCATTGCAAAGCGCTTGCAAATGTTACAATATTACTTCGCTTTCAGAACCAGAAATAGAACATTAGGCTCATGTCGTCCATGTAACTGCTTGTGCCGATAAGAAAATGTTCCCCATGTTGGAGGGGTCCAGAACCAGAGGGTCACACAGACTTTGAGAATAAGGGGTTGGCCGTTTAGGACTGAGATGAGGAAAAACTTTTTCACCCAGAGAGTTGTAACTCGGTGGGATTCTCTGCCACCGTGCGGCACGGTGGCGCAGCGGTAGAGTTGCTGCCTCACGGCGCCATAGACCCGGGTTCGATCCCGACTACGGGTGCTGTCTGTACGGAGTTTTTACGTTCGCCCCGTGATCTGCGTGGGATTTCTCCAAGATCTTCGGTTTCCTCCCACACTCCAAAGACGTGCAGGTTTGTAGGTTAATTGGTTTGGTAAATGTTTTAAAAAAATTGTCCCTGGTGGGTATAGGATAGTATTAATGCACGGGGATCGCTGGTTGGCGCGGACCCGGTGGGCCGAAGGGCCTGTTTCCACACTGTACCTCTAAACTAAACTAAAGGTGGTAGTGGAGGCCGATTCACTGGATGTTTTCAAGAGAGAGTAAGATTTAGATCTTAGGACTAATGGAATCAAGGGATATGGGGAGAAAGCAGGAACGGGGTACTGATTGTGGATGATCAGCCATGATAATATTGAGTTACTCCAGCACTCTGTGAAACGTCACCTATCCATGTTCTCCACAGATGCTGCCTGACCCGCTGAGTTACTCCAGCACTCTGTGAAACGTCACCTATCCATGTTCTCCACAGATGCTGCCTGACCCGCTGAGTTACTCCAGCACTCCGTGTGTGTTTCCCCTTTAAACAAGTCATCCTAAGGTTACTGACAAACACCCACCTGTCCAGCTACTGCATAAGTTTCACTGTTGCTGTTCCATTAAACATCCAAATATAAATCGAGCATCTGTTTCTCTATTTAAACCTTGCTTCTGGGAAGTGGGGGAATGTTTTCCTGAGCAAACAGAGAATATAATTGATAGATTATTCTGTCGTTCACGCCTGCTCCAAGACATTGCCTGTACAATCAAACAGTAATCATTTTGTCACTAACTTTCCATAAACAGTGAAGCCCTTCAGCTCCAGTTTGTTCCTGGAAAAAAAAACTTGAAGTTAGGCAAGGCTGGTATTTATTTCCTGTCTCCATCCAACACCAATCTATACTTTACCCATGGGTGGTTGAGAGGCCTAAAGAATATCTGCAACTATTTATGTAGTGTCATTATAGTTTTAAGACGAGAGGGGCAAAGTTTAAAGGGGATGCGCGGGGCAAGTTCTTTTTACACAGAGGGTGGTGGGTGCCTGGAACATGATGCCAGGGGTGGTGCAGGGGGAGGTTAGTTTAGTCTAGTTTAGGTTAGTTGAGTTTAGTTTAGGAAGGAACTGCAGATGCTGGTTTGCACCAAACAGTGTAGAAACTCTGAAGAAGGGTCTCGACCCGAAACGTCACCCATTCCTTCTCTCCAGAGATGCTGCCCGTCCCGCTGAGTTACTCCAGCATTTTGTGTCTGTCTCAGTTTAGTTCATTGTCGTGTCTACCGAGGTAAAGTGAAAAGCTTTTTGAAAAGTAAAAAGATAGATATGATAGTGGCATTGAGAAGATGTTTGGATTGGCACATGGACAAGCAGGGAATGGAGGGATGGATTATGTATACAGGTGGATAAGGGTTGGTGTTGGCATCATGTTTAGCACGGACATTGTGGGCCGAAGGGCCTGTTCCGGTGCTATACTGGTCCATGTTCTCTGCTGTAACACTATAAAATGACGTTATTAGCCAATATTAGCCAATTCCTTATATATCTCTCCACTGTTGAAAAATAAGTTACTCAATCATTTCAGATGGGCGGCACCATGATGCAGCTGGTAGAGCCGCCATCTCACAGGGTCAACCCTGACCTTGGGTGCTGTCTGTGTGGAGTTTGCACGTTCTCCGGGTTTTCTCCGGGTGCTCCGGTTTCCTCCCACATCCCAAAGGCCTGCGGGTTTGTAGGTTAATGGGCCCTCTGTAAATTGCCCCCTAATGTGTAGGGAGTGGATGAGAAAGTGGGATAGCATAGAACTTGTGTGAACGGGTGATCGATGGTCGGCGTGGACTCGGTGGGCTGAAGGGCCTGTTTCCGTGCTGTATCTCCACACTAAATTAAATTAAACCGCCGTCAGGATTGAACCTGGGCCTCGGGCGTGGAGAGGAAGCAACTCTTCCATCTATGTCACTCTGCCACCCACGTTAAAATATTCCTTCTGTACACACTGGCAGTCCAGTTTAGTCTATCGTCACGTGTACTGAGGTACAGTGAAAAGCTTTTGTTGCGTGCTAACCAGTCAACGGAAAGACAATACGTGATTACAATCGATCCATCCACAGTGTACAGATACAGGATAAGGGAATAACGTTTAGTGCAAGGTAAAGCCGGCAAAGTCCGATCAAGGAGGGTCACCAATGAGGTAGATAGTAGTTCAGTACCGCTCTCTGGTTGTGGTAGGATGGTTCAGTTGCCTGATAACAGCCGGGAAGAAACTGTGTGTTAGTTTGCTCAGCCACTTCCACCAGAGAATCACTGAGGTAAACAACATGGAAATAGACCCTTCGGCCCATCATGTCCTTACTGACCCCTTTCGCCCTGTGTATACTAATTCCACCCGACTGCGTTAGGACTATAAAATCCTACGCCTTGTCTATTTAAGTGTCTGCCTAAATGCCTCTTAAATGTAATCATCGTATCTGATTCCACCACCACCTCTGGCAGAACATTCCAGATAGCAACCATTCTCAGTATGAAAAAAAAACTCCTCAGACTCCCCTTTGAAATGTCTCCCTCTCACCTTAAACCTATGTCTGAAGAAGGGTCTTGACCCGAAACGTTCCCTATTCCTTCGCTCCATAGATGCTGCCTCACCCGCTGAGTTTCTCCAACAATTTTGTCCACGTTCGATTTTTCCAGCATCTGCAGTTCTTTCTAAAACCTTTTGGGTTTGGATACACCAACAGACAATTTACGTCCTTTCAATTCCTTAGAAGCACACAAAGAGTTAACAATTGTTTTTTTTTAGCTGATGAAGCTTCTAGTATGGACAAAAATGCAGGCTAAGGAATAAGTGACATTATGGGTCGAGACCCTTCTTCAGACTGATGTGGCATTTATGAGGTTGTTAAAACTGTTGGAACATTGACTTCTCCAGTTTCAGGTAGTCCCTGCTTTCTCCCTCCTTCCCCTCCCTTTCCCAGCTCTCCCACAGCCCACTGTCTCCGCCTCTTCCTTTCTTCTTCCTGCGCCCCCCCCCACATCTGTCTGAAGAAGGGTCTTGACCCGAAATGTCACCTTTTCCTTCTCTCCGTAGACGCTGCCTCACCCGCTGAGTGTCTCCAGCATTTTTGTCTACCTTCGATTTTTCCAGCATCTGCAGTTCTTTCTTAAACATAAGCTACTAATATAAATCACCTCAATCTTAGTTAACAAACCCAAGATGATTTTTGCTTGCGGATGACGTTTAGTTTAATTTTAGTGTCACAGTCTTTGGTTTAAACCAGCATCTGCAGTTCCTTCCTGCACATTAGTACACAAAGTAAGCACACCCTGAGGAGATTTTGCAGTGGAGCAGACGAGATGTGTGGGAACGAACTGCAGATGCTGGTTTACACCGAAAGTGCTCATAGAAACATAGAAACATAGAAATTAGGTGCAGGAGTAGGCCATTCAGCCCTTCGAGCCCGCACCGCCATTCAATATGATCATGGCTGATCATCCAACTCAATATCCCGTACCTGCCTTCTCTCCATACCCCCTGACCCCTTTAGCCACAAGTGCCACATCCAACTCCCTCTTGAATATAGCCAATGAACTGGCCTCAACGACCTTCTGTGGCAGAGAATTCCAGAGACTCACCACTCTCTCTGTAAAGAATGTTTTCCTCATCTCGGTCCTAAAGGAATTCCCCCTTATCCTTAGACTGTGACCCCTTGTTCTGGACTCCCCCACCATCGGGAACAATCTTCCAGCATCTAGCCTGTCCAACCCCTTAAGAATTTTGTAAGTTTCTATAAGATCCCCCCTCAATCTTCTAAATTCCAGTGAGTACAAGCCGAGTCTATCCAGTCATCAATGAGGTAGAGAGTTCAGCACCGCTCTCTGGTTGTGGTAGGATGGTTCAGTTGCCTGATAACAGCCGGGAAGAAACTGTGAGTTAGTTTGCTCAGCCACTTCCACCAGAGAATCACTGAGGTAAACAACACGGAAAGGAAATAATAATGTTTATAGACAATGGACAATGGGTGCAGGAGTAGGCCATTCGGCCCTTCGTGCCAGCTCCACCATTCAATGTGATCTTCTTCCACAGAGAATTCCACAGACTCACAACTCTCTGGGTGAAAACGTGTTTCCTCATCTCCGTTCTAAATGGCTTACCCCTTATTCTTAAACTGTGACCACTGGTTCTGGACTGCCCCAACATGGGGAACATTTTTCCTGCATCCTAACTGTCCAATCCCTTAAGAATGTTATATGTTTCTATCTTCTTGTGTGTGGCGTGCACGGCCTAAAGTTGTAGGACAACGTGTTCTATTTGATCTTGTTTGATTGTGCACGCCGGGCTGATTGCATTCGTCGAAACAGGGCGGACCACGTGAAGGTTGCAATCTCCCACCCCCATTCAATGTGACCATGGCTGATCATCCCCAATCAGTACCCCGTTCCTGCCTTCTCCCCATATCCCCTGTCAATGCCTACTATGTTCTGTTGAATTTGCGCTTTGCTCCTATACTCATACTGAAGACCTAAACCATTGCCCGGTGAGACAGCATCTATAGAGAGGGGCAAAGCAAGAATTTCATTGTCCTATCTGGGACACACCACAATAAACTCTCTTGAATCTTGAATCTTTAAGAGACCTACCTAGCTCTCTCTTGAAAGTATCCAGAGAGCCGGCCTCCACCGCCCTCTGAGGCGGAGAATCCCACAGACAAGTGCAAGGTAAAGCCAGCAAAGTCCGATCACGTGCGGTCTGCGGGTCGCGATGAGGTAGACAGTAGATAGATCACGGAGCGAGGCGTGGCGTTGCTGCTAGCGGCGAGGACACGGTTTGCATTTTTAATTCAAATCCATTTCTGCTGGGGATTATTTATGTCCGTCACGGTGGCTATGTGATGCTGATTCCGAAGCTGCAGCAGCTGTCTCCGTAGTGGAAGGGGCAGGAACGTCTACTCTACTGAACACACACACATCCTAGTTTACAACAGAGAGCACACCTACACAATGCCCACTGGCTGTCAGACACTCTGAAGCACTCAGCCGCCGGCCCTGATATGTGACAGTGATATTCATTGAGAATCACAGCGCATTCACGCCCGCGCTGACTCGCTCGTTACAGCTTGGGCAGCCTGTTTCCCAGTGGGCGCGCCCTCGACTAATGGCGTTGTAGATTTGTTGACCTTGATGATGTCGCTGTCCAGGAGGCGTCTGGTCACGTGCCTCGGGAACATGGAGAGGTCTCATTCACGTGTCCTTCTGATGACCCCAAGGAGCTGCAGATGCTGGGACACAAAGTGCTGGAGTAACTCAATGGGTTCATGAGCCGGAGGAGCAGAATTAGTCCATTCGGCCCATTGAGTCCACACTGTCAATCAATGAAGGAATGAATGAATAGGTTTATTGGCCAAGTATTCACATACAAGGAATTTGCCGTGGTGCTCCGCCCACAAGTAACAACATGACATACAGTGACAGTTAGGAATGACACATAAAACATTAAACATTGATAATAAAACATTATTGATTAAACATGTGAATTAAATAAAATACCAGATCAAAAGGAGGCTACAGATTTTTGGCTGTTGAGTAGAGCAACTACTCGTGGATAAAAACTGTTTTTATGTCTGGCTGTGGCAGCTTTGACAGTCCGGAGTCGCCTTCCAGAGGGAAGTGATTCAAAGAGTTTGTGGCCAGGGTGAGAGGGGTCAGAGATGATCTTGCCCGCTCGCCTCCTGGCCCTTGCAGTGTACAGTTCATCAATGGAGGGAAGGTTGCAGCCAATAACCTTCTCTGCTGATCAGACGATTCGCTGCAGCCTCCAGGTGTCATGCTTGGTGGCTGAGCCAAACCAGACCGTGATGGAGAAGATGAGGACAGACTCTACGATGGCCGTGTAGAATTGGACCATCATTGCCTGTGGCAGATTGTGCTTCCTCAGCTGCCGTAGGAAGTACATCCTCTGTTGTGCCTTTTTGACTGTGGAGTCGATGGTAGCCCCCCACTTAAGGTCCTTGGAGATGATGGTTCCCAGGAACTTAAAAGACTCCACAGATGTGACTGTGGTGTTGTTGATGGTGAGTGGGGTGAGGGGAGGGGGAGCTCTCCTAAAGTCTACTGGTCTATATTTCCCTATTGGGTGGCATGGTGGGGCAGGGGTAGAGTTGCTGCCTCACTGTGACGGGGATCCGGGTTCAATCCCGACGACGGGTGATGTCGGTACGGAGTTTGTACGTTGCCTCCAATCCGTTCATCCCGCAAACCGTCTTCATAAGTTGAATTAGTTTAGTTTATTGTCACGTGTACCGAGCTACAGTGTGAAAGCTTTTGTTGCGTGCTAACCAGTCAGCGGAAAGACAACATGGTCACAATCGAGCCGGCCACAGTGTACAGATACAGGATAAAGGGAATAGCATTCAGTGCAAGGTAAAGTCCGATTAAAGATAGACCGATGGTCTCTACTGAGGTGGATGGGAGGTCACGACCGCTTTCTAGTTGGTGAGAGGATGGTTCAGTCGCCTGATAACAGCCGGGAAGAAACTGTCCCTGAATCTGGAGGCGTGCGTTCGTTTTCACACTTCTGTACCTCTTGCCCGATGGGAGAGGGGAGAAGAGGGAGTGACCGGGGTGAGACTGGTCCTTGATGATGCTGCCGGTCTTGCTGGGGCAGCGTGAGGTGTAGATGGAGTCAGTTGCCTGACAACAGGTGTGCGAATTCTAACTCTTTTGGGATGGAATGAGCTTGTATCTCTCTTGTTATGAAAGAGATAAAAAGAGATTACCTGGTCCAGTTAATTTCGTTCAGACATACAGCACGGAAACAGGCCCTTCGGCCCATCGAGTCCACACTGACCAGCGATCCCCACACACTAGCACTATCCTACACACACTGGGGACATGTTAGGTCGCGCACATCGCATGGAGTTGCATGCTGGTGGGACAGGCCCTTAACACTATCCTACACACACTAGAGACAATTTACATTTATACCAAAGCATATTAACCTACAAACCTGCGCGTCTTTGGTGTGTGGGAGGAAACCGAAGAACTCAGAGAAAACCCACGCAGGTCACGGGGAGAACGTGCAAACTCCATACAGACAGCACCGGTAGTCAGGATCGAACCCGGGTCTCCGGCGCTGTGAGGCAGCAACTCTACCGCTGCGCCACCGTGCCGCCCTTTTGCCCTTTGCTAATCCCATCAACCCCTCCCTCTCTCATTTCCCATTCCCTCCAATTTGCACTCTCTCTCTCTCTCTGTCTCTCTCTGTCTCTCTCTCTCTCTCCCTCTCTCTCTCTCTCTTTCCCTCTTTCTCTCTCTCTCTCTCTCTCTCTTTCTCTCTTTCTCTCTCTCTCTCTCTCTCTCTCTCTCTCTCTTTCTCTCTTTCTCTCTCTCTCCCCCCCTCTCTCTCTCTCTCTGCCCCTCTCTCTCTCTCTCTCTCTCTCACACATCTGCCAACTTTCTTTCTGCATGCCTACACTAAGTTAGCTAATTAAATGACCAGGACATATTTAGCACAGGCGAGCTTCCTGCACAAACCCACAGTTAGATAATGCCACATCGGACAGCACCAGAGGTCAGCGTGAACCCGGCTCCCTGTCACTGGGTGACAGCTGTGCTAATAGCTGCTCCTCTCTGAGACCAGAGTGCAAGAGAGACACAGGCAGGCAGAGAGAGGAGTGCATTGTCTTTGCCGTGTTGTTGGCAAGAACAGGTCACTTCAGACCGAACCCTCTGATCATCACATTTACATTCACAACCCTGTGTGCCGCTTCATTGAGCTGCAGAGAGCGTTGAGTGGAAGCATCTTTAACCTTAATAAAGTTTGTTGGCAAAAGTTGGCCCAAAGTTTGTACAGTGAAGCTGCTTCAGTTGGTTTCCCTGAACAGAGTTGAATTCTCGCCACCTGACTACGTCAAATCTTCAAGATAGACACAGAGTGCTGGAGTAACTCAGCGGGTCAGGCAGCATCTGTGGAGAACATGGATAGGTGACGTTTTGGGTCAGAAATATTGTGGTCACAAAACACAAAACTGTACGTGGAACCCATTCAGCCCATCGTGTCTATACTAGCTCCACAGAAGAACAGTCTGGAGAGGATGTTTCCACTAGTGGGAGAGTCTAGGACCAGAGGGCACAGCCACAGCATTAAAGGATGTTATTTTAGGAAGGAGATGAGGAGGACAAGTGGTTGATGAATCTGTGGAATTTGTTGCAGATATTTATATATTTAAGGCAGAGACAGATAGATTCTTGATTAGTACGAGTGTCGGAGGTTATGGGGAGAAGGCAGGAGAATGGATCAGCTACGATTGAATGAGTAGACTTGATGGGCCGAGTGGCCTAATTCTGCTCCTATCACGTATGAACCTCATAAACATGACGCTAACAAAGCTGAAACCATCGGAGGAAAAGTTTGCAATGAGGGGAGGAAGTGTAGTCTGATTAATAAATCATAACCAGTGGTTGCTCTGACTGCGCGTCACGGTGGGGCAGCGGTAGAGTTGCTGCCTCACAGCGCCGGAAACCCGGGTTCCATCCCAACCACAGGTGCTGTCTGTACGGAGTTTGCACGTTCTCTCCGTGACCCGCGTGGGTTTTCTCTGGGCGCTCCGGTTTCCTCCCACACTCCAAAGACGTGCGGATTTGTAGGCTAATTGTCTCCCGCTAATTTTAAGTTGTCCCTAGTGTGTGTAGGATAGTGTTAAGGGCCTGTCCTACTTAGGCGACTCTTTAGGAGACTGCCAGGGACTAGTTTTAATGGAATTCACCTACAACAACATGCCACAGAAAAAATTGTTGCCACTGTCGCAAAAAAATGTCAACGTTGAAAATTTTACGGCAGTTGCCTTTATTCGTCCAAACAATCGCCTACGTGGGACACAGGCCCTCTAGTGGGAGGGGCTCGCTGGTCGGCGCGGACTCGGTGGGTCCAAGGGCCGTTTCCACGCAGCATCTCTAAACTAAACTAAGCTAAGCGTAGTGGAACAGCAAGATTTACACGTTAAATAAGAGATTTGAATCGTATGATTCAGGATGTAAAAGTGTGTCAATGTACAGCTGGTGATTAGGGATTACACTGCCACCTGGTGAGACCATTGTCAACGTGTGGCTGACAATTTGCTTCATTCCCCGTGTCAGAAGCAGAGGGCCGTTTAAAACAACACGTGGAATAGTACAGCACATGAACAGGCCCTTCAACCCACAGAGTCCGTGCCGAACATATTGTCATGGTAATCATGGCTCCTCCAGCCGTGATCCGTAACCTCCCATTCCCTTCATATCCACCTGCCTATCCGAAAGTCTCTTAATCACCACTATCGTATCTGCCTCCGCCCTTTAGCCCACCGAGTCCGCTCTGTGCCCCACCCAGTCCGTGCCCCACCGAGTCCCCGCCCCACCGAGTCCGTGCCCCACCGAGTCCGTGCCCCACCCAGTCCGTGCCCCACTGAGTCCCCGCCCCACCGAGTCCGTGCCCCACCGAGTCCGTGCCCCACCCAGTCCGTGCCCCACTGAGTCCCCGCCCCACCGAGTCCCCGCCCCACCGAGTCCCCGCCCCACCGAGTCCCCGCCCCACCGAGTCCGTGCCCCACCGAGTCCGTGCCCCACCGAGTCCGTGCCCCACCGAATCCGTGCCCCACCCAGTCCGTGCCCCACCCAGTCCGTGCCCCACCCAGTCCCCGCCCCACCGAGTCCGTGCCCCACCGAGTCCGTGCCCCACCGAGTCCGTGCCCCACCGAATCCGTGCCCCACCCAGTCCGTGCCCCACCCAGTCCGTGCCCCACCCAGTCCGTGCCCCACCCAGTCCGTGCCCCACCCAGTCCGTGCCCCACCGAGTCCGTGCCCCACCGAGTCCGTGCCCCACCGAGTCCGTGCCCCACTGAGTCCCCGCCCCACCGAGTCCGTGCCCCACCGAGTCCGTGCCCCACCCAGTCCGTGCCCCACCGAGTCCGTGCCCCACCGAGTCCCCGTCCCACCGAGTCCCCGCCCCACCGAGTCCCCGCCCCACCGAGTCCCCGCCCCACCGAGTCCGTGCCCCACCGAGTCCGTGCCCCACCGAGTCCGTGCCCCACCGAATCCGTGCCCCACCCAGTCCGTGCCCCACCCAGTCCGTGCCCCACCCAGTCCGTGCCCCACCCAGTCCGTGCCCCACCGAGTCCGTGCCCCACCGAGTCCCCGCCCCACCGAGTCCGTGCCCCACCCAGTCCGTGCCCCACCCAGTCCGTGCCCCACCCAGTCCGTGCCCCACCCAGTCCGTGCCCCACCCAGTCCGTGCCCCACCCAGTCCGTGCCCCACCCAGTCCGTGCCCCACCGAGTCCGTGCCCCACCCAGTCCGTGCCCCACCCAGTCCGTGCCCCACCGAGTCCCCGCCCCACCCAGTCCGTGCCCCACCCAGTCCGTGCCCCACCGAGTCCGTGCCCCACTGAGTCCTTGCCCCACCGAGTCCGTGCCCCACCGAGTCCGTGCCCCACCCAGTCCATGCCCCACCCAGTCCGTGCCCCACCCAGTCCGTGCCCCACCCAGTCCGTGCCCCACCGAGTCCGTGCCCCACCCAGTCCGTGCCCCACCCAGTCCGTGCCCCACCCAGTCCGTGCCCCACCGAGTCCCCGCCCCACCGAGTCCGTGCCCCACCGAGTCCGTGCCCCACCGAGTCCGTGCCCCACCGAGTCCGTGCCCCACCGAGTCCGTGCCCCACCGGGTCCGTGCCCCACCGAGTCCCCGCCCCACTGAGTCCGTGCCCCACCGAGTCCTTGCCCCACTGAGTCCGTGCCCCACCGAGTCCGTGCCCCACCGAGTCCGTGCCCCACCGAGTCCGTGCCCCACCGAGTCCGTGCCCCACTGAGTCCCCGCCCCACCGAGTCCGTGCCCCACCGAGTCCGTGCCCCACCGAGTCCCCGCCCCACTGAGTCCGTGCCCCACCGAGTCCGTGCCCCACCGAGTCCGTGCCCCACCGAGTCCGTGCCGCACCGAGTCCCCGCCCCACCGAGTCCGTGCCCCACTGAGTCCCCGCCCTACCCTGTCCGTGCCCCACCCAGTCCGTGCCCCACAGAGTCCGTGCCCCACCCAGTCTGTGCCCCACCGAGTCCGTGCCCCACCGAGTCAGCTCCGTGCCCCACCCAGTCCGTGCTCCACCCAGTCCGTGCCCCACCCAGTCCGTGCCCCACCGAGTCCGTGCCCCACCCAGTCTGTGCCCCACCGAGTCCTTGCCCCACCGAGTCCGTGCCCCACCGAGTCCCCGCCCCACCCTGTCCGTGCCCCACCCAGTCCGTGCCCCACCGAGTCCGTGCCCCACCCAGTCTGTGCCCCACCGAGTCCGTGCCCCACCGAGTCAGCTCTGTGCCCCACTGAGTCCGCGCTAACAAACGAGAAACCATCGGAAGGAAAGTTTGCAATGAGGGGAGGAAGTGTAGTCTGAATAATATATCGTAAACAGTGGGTTACACAAAAAGCTGGAGAAACTCAGCGGGTGCAGCAGCATCTAAGGAGCGAAGGAGATAGGCGACGTTTCGGGTCGAGACCCTTCTTCAGACTTCCTCGGGGCCTATCGTAAACAGTGGTTGCTGTGACTGGGTGGCATGGCTATCCTTGATCAGACTTTGCTGGCTTTACCTTGCACTAAACGTTATTCCCATATCATGTATCTGTACACTGTAAACGGCTCGATTGTAATCCTGTATTATCTATCCGCTGACTGGATAGCGAGCAGCAAAAGCTTTTCACTGTACCACGGTAAACATGGCAATGAATGAAACGAACTACTATTGAATGAAATAAAACTACGGAAAATAACTCTGCTTGCAAAAACTAGCTCTTCAAAGGTGGGAGACTGCAACCTTCACGCGGTCCACCCCGTGGCGACGAACGCAATCAACCTGGGGTGCACAAACAGAAGGTCAAAGAGGACACGGGTTTAAGAAGGAACTGCAGATGCTGGAAAATCAAAAGTTAGACAAAAGTGCTGGAGAAACTCAGCGGGTGAGGCAGCATCTATGGAGCGAAGGAAATAGGCAATGTTTCGGGCCAAAACCCAAAGGGAAGGAAATAGGCAACGTTTCGGGCCGAAACCCTTTGGGTTTCGGCCCGAAACGTTGCCTATTTCCTTCGCTCCATAGATGCTGCCTCACCCGCTGAGTTTCTCCAGCACTGTCGACCATCAAACAGAACAGGTTGCGTTACAACTTTAGGCCGTGCACGCCTTAAGCAAGAAGAAGGAGCTCTTAAAATATAAACGAATCCTGTGGATGCAAGTGTATCATTGGGGTTATCGAGGGGGACATTTCTCTTCACTGGCGTTTTGTTGAGTTAAGGGCCTGTCCTACAACTCCATGCGATGAGCGCGACCTAACGTGGTCGCTTGAGCCGTCCGGCTTCGCGGGGCCGGTCCCACTTCGATCGCTGGAGCCGTGCGGAATTGTGCGGAGTTCGTCCCGACATCGCGCGGGGCTTCGAAAAACTGACCATGTTCAAAAATTCCGCGCGGCAACGGCTTGTCGGCTCGCAGTCGCCTGGACACATTACACACCACCTCGACATCGTGCCTCCGTGAACCTATCTGTAGGTGCCTCCGTGACCCTCTATGTGTGTGGTTCCGTGGCCCTCTGTGTGTGTGTGCCTCTACGCCCCTCTCTGTGTGCCTCTCTGTCCTGGCGAACTTACCTTAAGACTTCGCTCCAAGTTCGCCTCACTTTGCACCGCGTTGCGCTACTCACCCGACCTCCGCGCGGCCCCCGCTTCTAGTTTGATCGCGCTCATCGCATGGAGTTGCATGCTGGTAGGACAGGCCCTTTAACCCAAATTAAAACAACGGATGTGTCTTTGGTTTTTGGTTCACAGTGGATGGCATTGGATGTCCCGGCGTTGAACTGCACTTGCCGAGTGGGTGCCCACTGACTGCAGCCAGTGAAGGCATTACTGCACCACATCCAGCACAGGAGCGCTGGTAATTGTTGCTTGCCACGGACGGCTCTTCAGAAGAGGAAGTCCTGTCAGCTGCCAGGCTATGATTCCCTCTTCACCGTAGCGCGCTGTACCTGTCCAAAATCGCACGCATTATGAACAAGTCAGCACCGTGTAATTAAGTTTTGCAGGTTTCCAAATTAGCCAAGCCTACAATTTCCAGTGCATATTAAAAATTAATATTCAAGAGCGAGTTTGATATAGCTGTTGGCGCCAATGGAATCAAGGGATGTGGGGAGAAGGCAGGAACGGGGTACTGATTGGGGATGATCAGCCATGATCACATTGAATGGCGGTGCTGGCTCGAAGGGCTGAATGGCCTACTCCTGCACCTATTGTCTATTGTCTATTGTCTATTTTGTCTCTTTTTTAATGTAAATACTGGTTCTGTCCTGTTGTTCTGCACAATCCCACTTTTATTTCACTGCACATCTTGTAGTGTATGTGACAAATAAAGTTGACTTCAATGGCAGTGCTGGCTCGAAGGGCCGAATGGCCTACTCCTGCACCTATTTTCTATGTTTCTAAAATGAAAAGTAATGACTTTAGGTTCCTAGTCTAGATCTGGGATAGGGATAGCAGAGTTTTGATATTGGGTTACACAAAAAGCTGGAGAAACTCAGCGGGTGCAGCAGCATCTAAGGAGCGAAGGAGATAGGCGACGTTTCGGGTCGAGACCCTTCTTCAGAGAGTTTTGATATTATTATTAATATATATATTTTTTGCAATGCAAAACTGGTTGGTGAGGCCGCATTTAGAGTATTGTGTTCAGTTCTGGGCACCGTGCTACAGGAAAGATGTTGTCAAGCTGGAAAGAGTACGGAGAAGATTTACGAGGATGTTGCCAGGACTAGAGGGTGTGAGCTACAGGGAGAGATTCAGTAGCCTTGTCTCTATCCCATGCAGCGCAGGAGGATGAGGGGTGATCTTATAGAGGTGTGCAAAATCATGAGGGGAATAGATCAGGTAGATGCACAGAGTCTCTTGCCCAGAGTAGGGGAATCGAGGACCAGAGCACACAGGTTTAAGGTGAAGGGGAAAAGATTTAATAGGAATCTGAGGGGCAACATTTTCACACAGAGGGTGGTGGGTGTATGGAACAAGCTGCCGGAGGAGGTAGTTGAGGCTGGGACTATCCCTAACGTTTAAGAAACAGTTAGACAGGTACATGGATAGAACAGGTTTGGAGGGATATGGACCAAGCGCAGGCAGGTGGGGCTAGTGTAGCTGGGGCATTGTTGGCCAGTGTGGGCAAGTTGGGCCGAAGGGCCTGTTTCCACCCTGTATCACTCTGTGACTGTAAAAGAGACCACAAAGTTTGAAAAGGCAATTTCCAAATCAATGATGGAGGGCACGGTGGCGCAGCGGTAGAGTTGCTGCCTCACAGCCCCAGCGACCCGGGTTCGATCCTGACTACGGGTGCTGTCTGTACGGAGTTTGTATGTTTTCCCTGTGACCCGTGTGGGTTTTCTCCGAGATCTTTGATCTCCTCCCACACTCCAAAGATGTACAGGTTTGTAGGTTAATTAGCTTGGTGTATGTGTAAAATTGTCCCTAGTGTGTGTAGGATAGTGTTAGTGAGTGGGGATCGCTGGTCGGTGCGGACTCGCTGTACCTTTAAACTAAACTAAACTAAACTAAACGTCGTCGATGTATGGCGATGGTGCATTTGTTTCTCGAGCAAAAGTATTGCTCTGCAAACATGACAGTCAAGAACTGTTGAACTCGTGAACTTCAGCTGGCATCAATGACAGATGAATTTAGCTCCCTGCAGATCCCTCTGGCTTCACTATTCACGCCTCTCACACCTTCTGCTTTTATCTCTGGCCTTTGTTCCAACTATTCACACAAAGGGCGGTGGGTGTATGGAACGAGCTGCCGGAGGAGGTAGTCGAGGCAGGGACTATCCCAACGATTGAGAAACAGTAAAGGGCCTGTCCCACTTGGCGATATTTTCGGTGAGTACCGGCGTCATTGACTGACGTATCAGCGTCGCCAAAAGATTTTGAACGTTTCAAAATGCAGCTGCGAGAAAAAAAAATGTTGCCACACTTGAAAAAACACCGCGCGTCAATGTCGCCACGCTGCGTCATGCGGCAAATTGTTCGGTGTCCTGATACGTCAGTCGCCGAAACAATCGGCAAGTGGTCCTTTAGACAGCATACTTAAAGCATACGGCATTGGGGGTTCAGTATTGATGTGGATAGAGAACTGGCTGGCAGACAGTAGGAGTAAACGGGTCATTTTCAGAATGGCAGGCAGTGACTAGTGGGGTACCGCAAGGCTCAGTGCTGGGACCCCAGCTATTCACAATATATATTAATGATCTGGATGAGGGAATTGAATGCAACATCTCCAAGTTTGCGGATGACACTAAGCCGGGGGAGCAGTGTTAGCTGTGAGGAGGATGCTAGGAGACTGCAAGGTGACTTGGATAGGCTGGGTGAGTGGGTAAATGCATGGCAGATGCAGTATAATGTAGATAAATGTGAGGTTATCCACTTTGGTGGCAAAAACAGGAAAGCAGACTATTATCTGAATGGTGGCCGATTAGGAAAAGGGGAGATGCAGCGAGACCTGGGTGTCATGGTACACCAGTCATTGAAAGTAGGCATGCAGGTGCAGCAGGCAGTGAAGAAAGCGAATGGTATGTTAGCTTTCATAGCAAAAGGATTTGAGTATAGGAGCAGGGAGGTTCTACTGCAGTTGTACAGGGTCTTGGTGAGACCACACCTGGAGTATTGCGTACAGTTTTGGTCTCCAAATCTGAGGAAGGACATTATTGCCATAGAGGGAGTGCAGAGAAGGTTCACCAGCCTGATTCCTGGGATGTCAGGACTGTCTTATGAAGAAAGACTGGATAGACTCGGTTTATACTCTCTAGAATTTAGGAGATTGAGAGGGGATCTTATAGAAACTTACAAAATTCTTAAGGGGTTGGACAGGCTAGATGCGGGAGGATTGTTCCCGATGTTGGGGAGGTCCAGGACAAGGGGTCACGGCTTAAGGATAAGGGGGAAATCCTTTAGGACCGAGATGAGAAAGACTTTTTTCACACAGAGAGTGGTGGGTCTCTGGAACTCTCTGCCACAGAGGGTAGTTGAGGCCAGTTCATTGGCTATATTTAAGAGGGAGTTAGATGTGGCCCTTGTGGCTAAGGGGATCAGAGGGTATGGAGAGAAGGCAGGTACGGGATACTAAGTTGGATGATCAGCCATGATCATATTGAATGGCGGTGCAGGCTCGAAGGGCCGAATGGCCTACTCCTGCACCTAATGTCTACGTATCTATGTTTCTATGACAGGTACATGGATAGGACAAGTTTGGAGGGATATGGACCAAGCGAGGGACTAGTGTAGCTGGGACATTGTTGGCTGGTGTGGGCAAGTTGGGCCGAAGGGCCTGTTTCCACACTGTATCACTCTATGACTATCTGCCTATTAAACACCTGCCTTGCCTGTGTGCACCTATTACCTATCATTCTTTAACCTGCCTCTGCCCTCTACTCTCCCGCCCCCCCCACACACACAACCGGGCTAAAGAAGGGTCCCAACTCAAAACGTCACCTATCCATGTCCTCCAGAGATGCTGCCTGACCCACTGAGTTACTCCAGCACTTTTTAGTTCAGTTTAGAGTAACAGCATGGAAACAGACCCTTCGGCCCATCGAGTCCGCACCGACCAGTGATCCCCGCACACTAACACTATCCTACACACACTGGGGACAATTTACATTTACACCAAGCCAATTAACCTACAAACCTGCACGTCTTTGGAGTGTGGGAAGAAACTGAAGATCTTGGAGAAAACTCACGCAGGTCACGGGGAGAATGTGCAAACTCCGTACAGAGAGCACCTGTAGTGGGGATCGAACCCGGGTCTCTGGCGTTGCAAGCGCTGTAAGGCAACAACTCTACCGCTGCGCCACCGTGCCGCCAATCACACATGCAATCTTTAACCTAAATGCAGGGATAAAAATCACCACAGACAGATGGTACAAACTCGGCAATTAACAAGCTAACATCACCCTCCCTGACTTCCCGATACACCTCCATAGATCTTGGCTCAACTTCTTAAAAAGAGTTTAAAAATAAGCCGCGTTGCTGTTCGTCAGGGAAAACCATGTGAGCTTCAGAGTTTTAGGTTATTAAAGGTACGGACAAAAAAGCTTTGAAATGTTTCACTGCCACAGTTCAGACGTTGCGCCTATAATTAGGCTGTGATTTGTGTGTAAAATACACAATGGCGTTGGAGGATATTTTTACTACTTCTCCAGTGCAGGGTAACATTGTAATGTGACATTGCACTCCAACCCACAGCTACAGGAGCGTGAAATTAATTCTTATAATTGCAATGCATGTTGACAGCCAACAGTAACGTTGGAAGCCACGGTGGCGCAGCGGTAGAGTCGCTGCCTCACAGCGCCGCAGATCCGGGTTCCATACCGACCACGGGTGCTGTCTGTACGGAGTTTGCACGTTCTCCCCGTGACCTGCGTGGGTTTTCGCTGAGATCTTCGGTTTCCTCCCACACTCCAAAGACGTGCAGGTTTGTAGGCTAATTGGCTTGGTGTATGTGTTTAAATTGTCCCTAGTGTGTGTAGGATAGTGTTAGTGTGCGGGGATTGCTGGTCGGCGCGGACTTAGACAATAAACAAAAGACCATAGACAATAGGTGCAGGAGTAGGCCATTTGGCCCTTCGAGCCAGCACCGCCATTCAATGTGATCAAGGCTGATCATCCCCAATCAGTACCCCGTTCCTGCCTTCTCCCCATATCCCCTGACTCCGCTATTTTTAAGTGCCCTATCTAGCTCTCTCTTGAAAGCATCCGGAGAACCGGCCTCCACCGCCCTCTGAGTCAGAGAATTCCACAGACTCACCATTCTCTGTGAGAAAAAGTGTTTCCTCGTCTCCATTCTAAATGGTTCACTCCTTATTCTTAAACTGTGGCCTTTGTTGGGCCGAAGGGCCTGTTTCCGCGCTGTAGCTCTAAACTAAATTAATCTTCCCAATGACGTTATATGAGCTGTTATCATAATCCTCCACCAATTGCGTAGGAGGGAATTAAATATTCAGTTCATGAGATGTTCCAGCATCGAGTATCACCTTTGCATTATGAGGCAGCTTATTTAGACTGAGCGGACCGCTATTGAATCAACAATGAAGTGTAATTACAGTACATCAATACGACCTGACAAACATCAGACATCATCATTATTCCACATTTGATATAAACCTCGGCTAGGCTGCATGTATGGCATGCTTGGCCTCATAGTGTAGAATATAAGTCTAGAAGTTAGAATGCAATTTTGCAGGATTTTTGTCAGGCCGCATTTTGAAGTGTTAAATCATGAGAGGAATAGATCGGGTAGATGCACAGAGTCTTTTACCCAGAGAAGGGGAATCAAGGACCAGAGGACATAGGCTTAAGGTGAAGGGGAAAATATTTAATAGGAATCTGAGGGGTAACTATTTCACACAAAGGGTGGTGGCTGTATGGAACAAGCTGCCAGAGAAGATGGTTGAGGCTGGGAACATCCCAACGTTTAAGAAACAGTTAGACAGGCACATGGATGGGACAGGTTTGGAGGGATATGGACCAAACATGGGCAGGTGGGACTAGTGTAGCTGGGACATGTTGGCCGGTGTGGGCAAGTTGGGCTGAAGGGCCTGTTTCCACACTGTATCACTCTGTGACTTATGAGTATTGTGTGCAGTTCTGGTCACCCCGATTACAGGAAGGATGTGGAGGCTTTGGAGAGGATGCCTGGATTCGGGGGGTATCAGCTACAGGGAGAGGTTGGACAGACTCGGATGGTTCTCTCTGGAGCGCTGGAACGCTGGGAGGCCAGATAGAAGCGAATGAATGCATATTGGCCAAGTATTCACATACAAGGAATTTGCCTTGGTGCTCCGCCCACAAGTAACAACATGATATACAGTGACAGTTAGGAATGACACACAAAACATTAAACATGAATAATAACACATGATTGATTAAACATGTGCATTAAAACAAATACCAGAGCAATGCCTAAACTAATCTCAACTAAGTGTATAAAAGTATCGAGGCATAGATTAGGGAACACAGTCAGAGCCCTTGTCTCAGGATGGAAATATCAAATACTAGTTTTAAGGTGGGAGAGGGGGGGGGCAAATGAGATGTGCAGGATAAGTGTTTTACACAGAGGGTGGAGGGTGCCTGGAACTCGCTGCCGGAGGTGGTGGTGGAGGCAGATAAGATAGTAGTGTTTAAGGGCGCTCCGATATCCTCCCACACTCCAAAGACGTGCAGATTTGTTGGTTAATTGGCTTGGTAACATTGTAAATTGTCTCTAGTGTGTGTAGGATAGTGTTAGTGTGCGGGGATTGCTGGCTGGTGCGGACTCGGTGGGCTGAAGGGCCTATTTCCGCGCTGTTTCTCTAAACTACACTAAACTACACTAAATGACACCACACTCAACTAAACTATAGGAAGTTTACGCCCCAGCGGTATGAACATTGACTTCTCTAATTTCAGGTAGTCCCTGCTTTCTCCCTCCTTCCCCTCCCCTTCCCAGCTCTCCCACAGCCCATTGTCTCCGCCTCTTCCTTTATTCCCCCCCCCCCCCCCCCCCCCCCGTGACATCAGTCTGAAGAAGGGTCTCGACCCGAAACGTTACCTATTTCTTCGCTCCATAGATGATGCTGCCTCACCCGCTGAGTTACTCCGGCATTTTTTGCTACCTTCGATTTTTTTTCCATCATCTGCAGTTCTTTCTTAAATACTTAATCATCAAAACACTCATCAGGGACGCCAGAGAGAATTCCAACGGGAAGAACAGGAAGAGAAACTGTGTAAATGCTGGAGGTCTTCTCCCCACCGCTGGAGTTCCAGCAATTAACAGCCAGAAATCTGTAGCCTCCCTTTGATCTGGTATGTTGTTGGTTCACACGCTTGATCAATGGCGTTTTATCATGAATGTTTTATTATTATTAATGTTTAGCGTTTTCTGAGTCATTTGTAACTGTCACTGTTTGTCATGTAGTTACTTGTGGGCGGAGCACCAAGGCAAATTCCTTGTATGTGAATACTTGGCCAATAAACTTACTTACTTACTTACAATAACAGCATGTGTCCTCATAAATGCCAAGTGTAGACAAAAATGCTGGAGAAACTCAGCGGGGTGAGGCAGCATCTATGGAGCGAAGGAATAGGTGACGTTTCGGGTCGAGACCCTTCTTCAGACTGTTGTGGGGGGGTGGGTGAGGGCGGGAAGAAGAAATGAAGAGGCGGAGACAGTGGGCTACGGGAGAGCTGGGGAGGGGAGGGGAAGGAGGGAGAAAGCAGGGACTACCTGAAATTGGAGAAGTCAATGTTCCAACAATTTTAACAACCTCATAAATGCCAAGGACATCATTGTAGGAAGAAAGTGAAAGCTTCAAGGAGATCCACTTTACTTGAAGGCTGAGTGGCTGCTGCACCTGAATTGATGCAGCCTGACTTCTATCAACAAACAGAAGCACCTGAAAGGGCTTAAGCATTCTGCTGATTAATATTGAAGAGGCATTTACCATGGAGTGCATTTAAAATAATTGCAGATAGGATTATCTCTTCCCCAACATCCTGTCTTCCATTCTGTGTCGATAAGACTGATGTCTCACATAACAAAATGTAGGAAGGAACTGCAGATGCTGGTTTACCTTGAAGATGGGCACAAAACGCTGGAGGAACTCAGCGGGACGGGCAGCGTCTGTGGAGAGATGGAATGGGTGATGTTTCGGATCTGGACCCTTCCCGAAGCGTCACCCATTCCTTCTCTCCAGAGATGCTGCCCGTCCCGCTGAGTTACTCCAGCGTTTTGTGTGCCTGACGCACCAGAAGGATCCCGATCTGAAACATCACCTATCCACATTCTCCAGAGATGCTGCCTGTGTTCATTAGATCATGTGATAGGAGCAGAATTAGGCCATTCAGCCCATCAGGTCTACTCTGCCATTGAATCATGGCTGATCTATCTCTCCCTCCTAACCCCATTCTCCTGCCTTCTCCCAGTGACCTCTGACACCCATACTAATCAAGAACCTGTACTAATCAAGTGTTACTCCAGAACTTTGCTTCTTTTTTTTTGGTAAACCAGCGTCTGCAGTTCCTTGTGTCTTCGCAGGGACTAAGGCAGGTGAGCGCTGAATGACTAGGGGGGCGGCTCTGAGCTGGGCCTCAAGCTTTGACCACCTCGCTTGTTAGATCTATACTTATCCAGGCAACTCACGAGGATTCCGATGGACTTCTAAGTTGGGTCCCAGTAAATGATCTGTCCAACATTCAAGGTATGTGAACGCCAGAGTATATGATTCCTTCATTGGAATCTGTGTTTCCACTTATAGGGAAGCACATTGGCAACTGGGGCTGGGGAGGTGTTGAGTAATGGATGAGTGTGTAATGGAACTCGCAAGCAGGGGCGGAAATCGCTTTTATAACACGGGGGAGGGACACACAATGAGGCCTGACATCATAGGACAGGGGCAACTTACGGCCCACGGGCCGGATCCGGCCCCTAACCTGAAATTATCAATTTGTTTTTGCGATCTGGGAGCTGCAGCCAGTCCCGGGCACGCAAGTGAGCTGACCTGGGAACCACAGGCCCTTTGGCCCATCGTGTCCGCGCCGGCCAGCAATCACCCCGCACACTAGCACCATCCGATACTCCAGGGACCATTTACAAATTACCAGAGCACTTAACCTACAAACCTGCACGCCCCCCCCCCCCCCCCTCCCTCCCAGAATGTCCGGCAATGATTTGCCTGCCAAACCCAAGCCCTGGACTGCTAAATGCAGCAGGAACACGGTTTTAGAGTATGGGGATTTAGGAAGGGTCTCGACCCGAAACATCACCCATTCCTTCTCTCAGAGATGCTGCCTGTCCCGCTGAGTTACTCCAGCTTTTTGTGTCTACCTTCGTTTTAAATCAGCGTCTGCAGTTCCTTCCTACACATTTGGGGTTTCAGGGTTCTGGGCCTTTGGGGATAGGACTTTTATGCTTCCCACTGAGATGAACAGCAGGTGAATGCCTAGCAAGATGTCCGAGGATTTCCTGCTGTCCCTTCAGTTTCTCCAACAAACGTGAACCAAGGGTCAGAGAGGGACGACTGGGGTAAGGGCTTGGACTTGCAGGGTTTGGACTCTTAAGGTTTTGACTTTTGGGGTTTAGGGTATTTGGGGGTTAGAGTTAGTGGTCTTGGGGTTTGGAGTTCAGAGTTGAGGGATTGTGGTTTGGGGTGTTGCTGTCACGTGTACCGAGGTACAGTGAAAAGCTGCTTGTTGCTGTGCTGTACATGATTACAATCGAGCCGTCCACAGTGTAAAGGGAATAATGTTTAGTGCAAGGTACAGTGCCAGAGACCCGAGTTCGATCCTGACCTCAGGGGCTGTCTGTGTGTGGAGTTTGCACGTTCTCTCTGTGACCGCGTGGGTTTCCTCCGGGTGCTCCGGTTTCCTCCCACGTCCCAAAGACGTGCGGGTTTGTGGGTCAATTGTAAACAATGCCACTAATGTGTAGGGAGTGGATGAGAAAGTGGGATAGCATAGAACTAGTGGATTCAGTGGGCCGAAGGGCCTGTTTCCATGCTGTATCCTCCTCTCCATCAATCTTTTACATTCATCAGCAGCTCATCGCCAAGGCTTTGACGGTTCAGAGCGATGACTTTTCCTGTCCCAGGATATTTTGCCCCTGCAGTGTTTCAGCAGGGGGGGGGTGGGGGGGGGGCGCGATCACGATGACAAGGGAACGAGAGGGAAATGTCGGGGAGACGGACGTGGACATGACATCACGGAACTTCAGAGAATCAGGTGAGGCATGCGAGCAGCTTCAGTAGTAACACCAACGAGGGGAGGACGCAGGGAATGATGAATAATGAAGATAGACATCGCTGGTCAACACGGACTTGGTGGGCCAAAGGGCCTGTTTCTGCGCTGTATCTCTAACACAAAATGCTTCGAGTAACTCAGCGGGACAGGCAGCATCCCTGGCGAGAAGGAATGGGTGACGTTTCGGGCCGAGACCCTTCTTCAGACTGAAGAAGGTGAATAATGTCCGGCACAAAATCTACATTAGATCTTTCTTCCGCAGACCTCTTCAAACCACCACCTCGTTCCGTCGAGCTGCTGAACGACGGCTGAGAATGGAGAAGGGCCAGCGCGGTCGAGTTGCTGCCTCACGGCGCCACAGACCCGGGTTCGATCTTGACTACGGGTGCTGTCTGTACGGAGTTTGCACGTTCTCCCCGTGACCTGCGTGGGTTGTCTCCGGGCGCTCCGGTTTCCCCCCCCCCACACACTCCAAAGCCGTGCAGCTTTGTTGTTTCATTGGCTTTTCTAAACTATAAATTGCCCCGAGTGTGTTTAGGATAGTGCTAGTGTGCGGGGTGATCGCTGGTCGGCGCGGACTCGATGGGCCGAAGGGCCTGTTTCCGCGCTGGATCTCCAGAGTCTAAATGCTTGTCGATCCTGCTTCCTGTTGGCAGGGAGCAGGATAGTGGATATACGGGGCAGTCTGCTGACTATCACGACAGGTGCTGGCATGTCCCCCCCCCCCCCCTCCACACCCCCTTCTGCACACACGTGAGAAGTCAAAAGGTTTTCTTTCTCAAACCGTGTTCACTTTGCATCATCGTTCAACTATTTTGAATTTCTAGCCACCCAGCCATGTGTAACGGCACAGATCAAATTAACCAGATGCAATGGACGCGGTCACCAGCTGTCCCAGCTGTAGCTGAGCCTTGTGAAGGTGGCTGTGTCTCTCTGGGATGTTTCCCTGTTTAGTTTATGGATACAGTGCAGAAACATGCCCCTTGGCCCCACCGAGTCTGCGCCAACCAGCGATCCCCGTACACTAACACTACCCTACGCACACACACTAGGGACAATTTACACTAACTGTACACCAAGCCAATTAACCTACAAAACTGAAGATCTCGGAGTAAACCCACGCAGGTCACGGGGAGAACGCACAAACTCCGCACAGACAGCACCCGTAGTCGGGATCGAACCCGGGTCTCTACCACTGTGCCACCGTGCCGCTGCGTATGACTAACCTAATTACTCCCACTCTCCAAAGACGTACGGGTTTGTAGGTTAATTGGCTTGGTAAAATTGTAAATTGTCCCTAGTGTGTGTGGGATAGTGTTAGTGTGTGGGGATCGCTGGTCGGTGCAGATCCGGTGGGCCGAAGGGCCTGTTTCTGCGCTGTATCTCCAAACTAAATTATACTAAAGATAGACACAAAATGCTGGAGTAACTCAGCGGGATGGGCAGCATCTCTGGAGTGAAGGAATGGGTGACGTTTCGGGTCGAGACCCTTCTTCAGACTGGTTAGGGATACGGGAAACGAGAGATATAGACGGTGATGTGGAGAGATAAAGAACAATGAATGGGAGATGCAAAAAAAAGCAATGAACGAAACTAAACGAGTCTGAAGAGCGGTCTCGACCCGAAACGTCGCCTGTTTCTCTATGTTCTATCACTTTACGAAAAGACAACTAACCCTAAACAATTGTGGATGAGTGACTCTGTAGATCAGAAGGTGGACAAAAATGCTGGAGAAACTCAGCGGGCGAGGCAGCGTCTATGGAGCGAAGGAATGGGCGACGTTTCGGGTCGAGACCCTTCTTCAGACTGACGTCGAGACCCTTCTTCAGACTGATGTGGAGGTGGGGGAGGGGCGGGTTCCCGCCCCTCCCCCACCTCCACATCAGTCTGAAGAAGGGTCTCGACCCGAAGCGTCATCTATTTCCATCGCTCCATAGACGCTGCCTCACCCGCTGAGTTTCTCCAGCATTTTTATCCACTTTTGATTTTCCAGCATCTGCAGTTCCTTCTTAAACTAAATGAAAAGTAGTTCACAAAAACAATTTTGCACTTGGCTTCTGCAACCTGTATTTTTTTTGTTATAAAAGAAAACTCCACTCGAACCTGTGAGTTGAAATAACCATATAACTATATAACAATTACAGCACGGAAACAGGCCTTCTCGACCCTTCCAGTCCGTGCCCACCATTTATTTTCCCCTAGTCCCATCTACCTCCACTCAGGCCATACCCCTCCATTCCCTTCCCGTCCATATACCTATCCACTTTAATTTGAAATGAGGTAGATCTTAATCAGACTAAACTCTAAGACAAGCATTCTGTTGTCCTGTTGGCTTTCATCGAACAGATCGGAGGGCTGCCGGCTTTGATGCCAGAGATAATGGAGGTAACTGTTTGTGGTAACTGATAGAGGCTGATGTATTATTGATCGATATGCAGTGCGCTACAGTCATTATTCATGATGAAACTATCCCCTATATAAACTAATAGCATCTCTCTAAGAGGGCGGCATGGTGGCGCAGCGGGCAGAGACGCTGCCTCACAGCCCCAGGGAACCCGGGTTCGATCCTGACCTGGGGTGCTATCCTTGCGGAGTTTGCACGTTCAAGAAGAGTGTTTTATTGTCACATGTCCAGGACGGAACAATGAAATTCTTACTTCCTGCAGCACAACAGAATATAAGTGAAGGTTACACAAAAATCTGGAGAAACTCAGCGGGTGCAGCAGCATCTAAGGAGCGAAGGAGATAGGCGACGTTTCGGGTCGAGACTCATCGTCAGACTCAATATAAGTGAATATGTAAACATTGTATAACAGGAAAAAAATAAAAAGCTCAATAAATAACAAAGATAGTGCAAATAACAAATAATAATATAGCCTTTGGCAGTTCAGAGCTCACAGCTTATTTGATGTTGTGTTTAATAGCCTGATGGCTGTGGGGAAGAAGCTGTTCCTGAACCTGGACGTTACAGTTTTCAGGCTCCTGTACCTTCTTCCTGATGGCAGTGGTGAGATGAGTGTGTGGCCAGGATGGTGTGGGTCCTTGATGGTTTTGGCTGCCTTTTTGAGGCAGTGACTACGATAGACCCTTTCGACGGTGGGGAGATCAGAGCCGGTGATGGACTGGGCAATCCGTGGTTTTTACATATGATCATAAGCTGCACCAACATTCAATCGTGGCTGATCTATCTCTCCCTCTCAACCCTATTCTCCTGCCTTCTCCCCATAACCCCTGACCCGCACTAATCAAGAAAGGTTTTCTCCGGGTGCTCCGGTTTCCTTCCACATCCCGAAGATGTGCGGGGTTGTAGGTTGATCGGCCCTCCTGTTAAATTGCTTCCAGTGTGTAGGGAGTGGGTCAGAAAGTGTGATATCTTGGAACCAGTGTGAACGGGTGATTACAGTGGGCCGAAGGGCCTGTTTCCATGCTGTATCTCTAATTCATCGTCGTTGACAACATCAGCGATGCAGTGGTGCTGGTTTCCGACGGGAACGGTGACGGACGCACCACACATCCTTGTCCTCCAGTTCCTGCGGACTTCCGCCACTGGAAGTATTGGATTTTGGTGTGTGTGTGCTTTATCATACAAAGTAGCCAGAAAAAGCAGCATACCAGAGGACTGGGGGAAATTCAGAGGCCAGCAGAGAAGGACAAAGGGCTTGATTAGGATAGGAAAAATAGATTATGAAAGAAAACTGGCAGGGAACATAAAAACTGACTGCAAAAGTTTTTATAGATATGTGAAGAGAAAGAGATTAGTTAAAACAAATGTAGGTCCCTTGCAGTCAGAAACAGGTGAGTTGATCATGGGGAACAAGGATATGGCGGACCAATTGAATAACTACTTTGGTTCCGTCTTCACTAAGGAAGACATAAATAATCTGCCGGAAATAGCAGGGGACCGCGGGTCAAAGGAGGAATTGAGTGAAATCCAGGTTAGTCAGGAAGTGGTGTTGGGTAAATTGAATGGATTAAAGGCCGATAAATCCCCAGGGCCAGATAGGCTGCATCCCAGAGTACTTAAGGAAGTGGCTCCGGAAATAGTGGATGCATTAGTGATAATCTTTCAAAACTCTTTAGATTCTGGAGTAGTTCCTGAGGATTGGCGGGTAACAAACGTAACCCCTCTTTTTAAGAAGGGAGGGAGAGAGAAAACGGGGAATTACAGACCAGTTAGTCTAACATCGGTAGTGGGGAAACTGCTAGTCAGTTATTAAAGATGGGATAGCAGCACATTTGGAAAGTGGTGAAATCATTGGACAAAGTCAGCATGGATTTACGAAAAGTAAATCATGTCTGACGAATCTTGTGGAAATTTTCGAGGATGTAACTAGTAGCGTGGATAGGGGAGAACCAGTGGATGTGGTGTATCTGGACTTCCAGAAGGCTTTTGACAAGGTCCCACATAAGAGATTAGTATACAAACTTAAAGCATACGGCATTGGGGGTTCAGTTTTGATGTGGATAGAGAACTGGCTGGCAAACAGGAAGCAAAGAGTAGGAGTAAACGGGTCCTTTTCACAATGGCAGGCAGTGACTAGTGGGGTACCGCAAGGCTCAGTGCTGGGACCCCAGCTATTTACAATATACAGTAATAATCTGGATGAGGGAATTGAAGGCAATATCTCCAAGTTTGCAGATGACACTAAGCTGGGTGGCAGTGTTAGCTGTGAGGAGGATGCTAGGAGACTGCAAGGTGACTTGGATAGGCTGGGTGAGTGGGCAAATGTTTGGCAGATGCTGTATAATGTGGATAAATGTGAGGTTATCCACTTTGGTGGCAAAAATAGGAAAACAGACTATTATCTAAATGGTGGCCGATTAGGAAAAGGGGAGATGCAGCGAGACCTGGGTGTCATGGTACACCAGTCATTGAAAGTAGGCATGCAGGTGCAGCAGGCTGTGAAGAAAGCGAATGGTATGTTAGCTTTCATAGCAAAAGGATTTGAATATAGGAGCAGGGAGGTTCTACTTTAGTTGTATAGGGTCTTAGTGAGACCGCACCTGGAATATTGCGTACAGTTCTGGTCCCCAAATCTGAGAAAGGACATTATTGCCATAGAGGGAGTGCAGAGAAGGTTCACCAGACTAATTCCTGGGATGTCAGGACTGTCTTATGAAGAAAGGCTGGATAGACTCGGTTTATACTCTCTAGAATTTAGGAGATTGAGAGAGGATCTTATAGAAACTTACAAAATTCTTGGGGGGTTGGACAGGCTAGATGCAGGAAGATTGTTCCCGATGTTGGGGAGGTCCAGGACAAGGGGTCACAGCTTAAGGATAAGGGGGAAATCCTTTAGGACCGAGATGAGAAGGACTTTTTTCACACACAGAGTGGTGGGTCTCTGGAACTCTCTGCCACAGAGGGTAGTTGAGGCCAGTTCATTGGCTATATTTAAGAGGGAGTTAGATGTGGTCCTTGTGGCTAAGGGGATCAGGGGGTATGGAGAGAAGGCAGGTACGGGATACTGAGTTGGATGATCAGCCATGATCATATTGAATGGCGGTGCTCGAAGGGCCGAATGGCCTACTCCTGCACCTAATTTCTATGTTTCTATGTTATCATCGTTCCTTACACTGCCGTGTACGACAGTGATCGCAACTTCTACTGAAGTGTAATATGGATTATTTGATGTGGTCGAGAAGTTAATTTTCCATCTCCAGTGGCTTATTCAGCTTGAGTAAATATTCAAAATCTGTTTTTAAATCCATCTTTTGACACTGTGGATCAGCTGTGAGGCTCTGTGTTTGCATATTTGCCAGAGAAAGAACCACTCCGTCTATTAAAGGTGAGGCAGCATCTAGGGAGCAAAGGAATAGGTGACGTTTCAGGTCGAGACCCTGACCCGGGTCCAGCCGGAGACCCAGGTTCGATCCCACCCTCGGGTGCTGTCTGTGCGGAGTTTGCACGTTTTCCCCGTGACCCGCGTGGCTTTTCTCCGAGATCTTCGGTTTCCTCCCACACTCCAAAGACATGCAAGTTTGTAGGTTAATCGGCTTTGGTATCAAGGTAAATTGTCTCTAGTGTGCGTAGGGTAGTGTTAAGGGCCTGTCCCACCAGCATGCAACTCCATGCGATGAGTGCGACCTAACGTGGTCGCTTGAGCCGTCCGGCGTCGCGGGGCCGGTCCCACTTCGATCGCCGGAGCCTTGCGGAATTGTGCGGAGTTCGTCCCGACATCGCGCGGGGCTCCGAAAAACTGACTATGTTCAAAAATTCCACACGGCAACGGCTTGTCGGCTCGCAGTCGCCTCAACGCATTACACACCGCCTCGACATCGTGCCTCCGTGAACCTATCTGTAGGTGCCTCCGTGGCCATCTGTGTGTGTGCCTCTGTGCCCCTCTCTGTGTGCCCCTCTCTGTCCTGGCGAACTTACCTTTAAGACTTTGCTCCAAGTTCGCCTCACTTTGTGCCGCGTTGCGCCACTCACCGGACCTCCGCGCGGCCCTCGCTGTCGGTTTGGTCGCGCTTGCCGCATGCAGGCGCATGCTGGTTGGAACGGCCCTGTACAGGGATCACCCGACCTCCGCGCGGCCCCCACTTCTAGTTTGATCGCGCTCATCGCATGGAGTCGGATGCTGGTAGGACAGGCCCTTTAGTGTGTGGGGATCGCTGGTCGGCACGGACTCGGTGGGCCGAAGGGCCTGTTTCCGCGCGGTGTCTCTGAACTAAATGCCCGATTTGCAAATCGTGAGCTTAAAGACATTGAGCGTTGATGAACAGAAACCAGAAATAGGAATAAAGTGGACTGGAGACGGACACATTGTCAGTTTGTGCTGATGTGGCAAACGCACGCTGTCGACAACAGATGTATCGGAAGAAGACGGAATCGGGTTAGTGCTAAAAATTCTAAAGCGGTTTGATAACTAATTCACCACGGCCAATGGCCTCACCGGAATGGATTCCATGAGTAATAAGTATTAAATTACAAAATATTTGTATCAGTCGACACCAATTATGGTTTAAGCCCCATGATGTACGCACCATGCCCACTAGAATTATCCTGCATTACCTTGAAAGGGAATAATGAAAGAACTCAAAGCCTGTCTTCAATGTCAAGTGAAGGGAAGGCAGATCAGTGAGAATTACATTTCACCGCATTGTGAAATGGTGTAAAGATGTGAGGCCTTTTGCAAAAGAAGAATGGATACCTGCCTCTTTTTAATTTTCATGTACAATTTAGTTTAGATACAGCGCGGAAACAGGCCCTTCGGCCCACCGGGTCCGTGCCGACCAGCGATCGATCCCCGCACATTAACACACGCCAGGGACAGTTTACATTTATACCAAAGCCAATTAACCTACAAACTTGCACGTCTTTGCAGTGCGGGAGGAAACCGAAGATCTCGGAGAAAACTCACGAGGACAACGTACAAACTCCACACAGACAGCACCCGTGGTCAGGATCGAACCCCGGGTCTCTGGCGCTGTGAGGCAGCAGCTCTACCACTGCCTATTTGTTGTAAACCTTTGTAGAGTGCGTTACAGATAGTCGATAGGCAATAGGTGCAGGAGTAGGCCATTCGGCCCTTTGAGCCAGCACCACCATTCAATATGATCACGGCTGTACAGTCATTTGCCTGTACCAGCGAGCAGTGGTAGAGTTGCTGCCTTACGGTTCAGTCTCTCCCCCCCCCTTCACCTTAAACCTGTTTCTCAAAGTTCTTGGGGAAAGAGAGGGGAAAAATGTAATAGGAACCGGAGGGGTAACTTTTTTTTACAAAATGGTGGTGGGTGTATGGAACGAGCTGCTGGAGGAGGTAGTTGAGGCTGGGACTGTCACAATGTTTAAGAGACATTTGAATAGGTACATGGATAGGACAGGTTTAGAGGGATGTGGGCCAAGAGTGGACACATGGGACTGGTGTAGATGGGGCATGTTGGTCGGCATGGACAGGTTGGGCTGAAGGGCCTGTTTCCACGCTGGATGACTCCATGACTTTAAGCAAGACATGTCCAGTCAAATAGAAAAGATGGGTCAAGGAATTACATAATCTTGTCTTATCAAAAATTCATAATGACGCCATTCAACCCATCACGTCCATACTAGCTCCGCAGAAGAACACTCTGGAGAGGAAGTTTCCACTCGGGGGAGAGTCTCGAACCAGTGGGCACAGCGTCGGAATAAAAGGACGTTCTTTTGGAAGAGAGATGAGAAGATGTTTCTTTAGTCAGAGGGTGGTGAATCTGTGGAAATAATTGCCACAGAAGGCGGTGGATGCCAAGTCAATGGATATTTTGTAAGGCGGAAGTTGACAGATTTTTGATTAGTGCGGGTGTCAGGGGTTATGGGGAGAATGCAGGAGAATGGGGTTAGGAGGGTGAGATAGACCAGCCATGAGTGAATGGCGGAGTAGAATTGATGGGCCGAATGGTCTAACTCTGCTCCTATCACTTCTGAACTTAAGAACATTTTCATTTGTCCGTTTCCCCCGTCTCTAAACTCCCTGCAGCCCAGCAACTCATTTTCTCGCACATCTCCATCAGCTCCCCTCGATGACCTTCATTGCCACCAGTCCGCACTAAATCACCAGCAGATCATTAACCTACCAGCTCCTCTTTGGATGTGGGATGAAACTTCGGGAAGCAGAGAGACAAGGCGCACATTTAATGCAGATACTGGCGAGCTCGGGATCAAAACCGTGTCCCTGGGACCGTGATCCAAACCGGGAAATAAATGGAGCTAGAATCTTACGATGGAGACTGAAGGTCGATTTCTGAAGATGTTAAACGATGTTTAATATATGAACCTCTATTGAGCACTGCCACCCAGTGTAGCTCGTGCAGAACTGCAGGCCATTATGCTATAGATAGACTCAAATGGCTGCAGTAACTCAGCGGGTCAGGCAGCATCTGTGGAGAACATGGATAGGTGACAGAGTGCTGGAGTAACTCAGTGGGTCAGGCAGCATCTGTGGAGATAAAGTCTGAAGAAGGCCACCGACCTGAAACGTCTCCCATCCTTTTTCTCCACAGATGCTGCCTGACCCGCTGAGTTACTGCAGCACTCTGAAACGTCACCTCATTAACTTTGCTAAATGCAGCATTGGACACCATTATTTACATTATCACGATATTGAAGCCACTGCAGGTTCTAATGTCAAAAATAAGCTGGTTGTCGATGAATATTAAGAATGGAGCGACTGGGCTTGTATTCACTGGAATCTAGAAGGATGAGAGGCGATCTTATAGAAACATAGAACATTCTTAAGGGATTGGACAGGCTAGATGCAGGAAAAATGTTCTCGATATTGGGGAAGTCCAGAAGCAGGGGGGTCACACAGTTTAAGAATAAAGGGCCTGTCCCACCAGCATGCAACTCGATGCGATTAGCGCGACCTAACGTGGTCGCTTGAGCCGTACGGCGTCGCAGGGCCGGTCCCACTTCGATCGCCGGAGCCGTGCGGAATTGTGCGGAGTTCGTCCCGAGTTCGTCCCGACGCCGCGCGGGGCTCCGGAAAACCGACAATGTCCAAAAATCCCGCGCGGCAGTCGCCGCGACATTTACACACCGCCCGGACATCGTGCCTCCGTGAAACTATTTGTAAGTGCCTCCGTGACCCTCTATGTGTGTGGCTCCGTGGCCCTCTATATGTGTGTGTCTCGGTGCCCCTCTCTGTGTGCCTCTCTAAGTCCTGGCGAACTTACCTTGGACTTGCTTCAAGTTCGCCTCGCTTTGCGCCGCGTTGCGCCACTCACCCAACCTCCGCGCGGCCCCTACTGCCGGTTTAGTTGCGCTTGCCGCATGCAGGCGCATGCTGGTGGGACCGGCCCTGTACAGGGGATCACCCGACCTCCGCACGGCCCCCGCTGCCGGTTTGATCGCGTTCATCGCATATAGTTGCATGCTGGTGGGACAGGCCCTTAAGGGTTCGGCCGTTTAGGACTGAGATGAGAAAACACTTTTTCACCAAGAGAGTTGTGAATCTGTGGCACACACACACTCTCACACACCCGATACTTTCACACACTCTCACTCTCACATACACACACACATTCTGGAGACACAGTAATACTGGTCCATATGTGCTCCATTCCTTTACAATATAAGATCACCTGACATGATGTTTAAAGCCGGAATCACTTGGAGCTCTTGCTGTTTTGGACCTTATTTCATGTCGTGCTAAAACACCCTGGCGACAAGACAAGCAGGAAGGACTTGTCCATAGACCGTTCCGTCCCAACCAGCAAGCGTGGGCATCAGTGCCGTGACGTATATTTATTTATTAATCAGGACGTTAAAGAAGGAAAAATCAACAAAAGAGCCACAATTAACATAGATTCTGTGTTTTGAAAACATCAGCAATGGGCGAGTACTTGTGGCAAATGTATTCAGTATTTGTGTAATGGGAATAATGTAATGCATATTAATTCAGGGTCACATATGGAATTATTTATGGAGTTACAACCACTCATAACTAAAAACTTAATGCACGCCTGGCAAAGCAGCTGTTATAGTTAACTATTAAGATGGGTTAGTAATGCCCCTGTCCCACTTAGGAAACCTGAACGGAAACCTCTGGTGACCTTGCGCCCCACCCAAGGTCACTCTCCCGAATGGTCGAGAGTGGTTTACGCGTGGTCGAGGCTTCTTCCATGTTCCTGCGATTATTTCAAAGAAACCAAAACTGGCCTCGACTAGAAATAGGTTGCCGGTTGGTCGAAGCCAGCGGAGTGGGGTCGCTGTTTACTTACAGGCAGTCAAAGGCCATCTCCTTCGCTGACCGGCCATTTTGATTGGCTCATTGGAGTTTTCAGCAAAGATCCTGTAGGATCTTTGGTTTTCAGGACCTAGAAGATTCGCCGGAAGGTAAAATCCCCGCTAACTTTATTAAACTTCTTAAAACTGTCTCCACTCCTTCTCCCCCCCTTCACCCCTTCTCTGTCCTTCTCTCCCCATCTCTCCCTCCCTCCGGCACTAAAGGACCGTGCTCTGTGGCAGCCGTTTACCTTCCTCTTCATCACGCAGACAGCGCTCCTCCGGCCCCTGGCCCCCACCTTCGCGGTGTGGGTGTGGGTGCGGGTGCGGGTGCGTGCGCTCGGTAGCGGTAGGTCAGTAGATGCAGCTCAAGCTTCAGTTGAGGCTTTCCAGGCGAGTGACCAAACCCTCTGGCGACTCACGGAGACCTTGGGTGGGACGCAAGGTCACCAGAGGTTCCTGTTCAGGTTTCCTAAGTGGGACAGGGGCAGTACAGTGTACAGATACAGGATAAGTGAATAACATTGAGTGATCATAGGAAGAGTCACAGAGTGATACAGCGTGGAAACGGGTCCAACTTGCCCACACCGGCCAACATGTCCCATCTACACTAGTCCCACTTGCCCGCGTTTGGTCCATATCCCTCAAAACCTGTCCTATCCCATGTACCTGTCTAACTGTTTCTTAAATGTTGGGATAGTCCCAGCCTCAACTACCTCCTCTGGCAGCTCGTTCCATACAGCCACCACCCTCTGTGTGAAAAGGTTCCCCCTCGGATTCCTATTAAATCTTTTCCCCTTCACTTTAAACCTGTGTCCTCTGGTCCTCGCTTCACCTTCTCTGGGCAAGAGACTCTAAAGTGCATCTAAAGGAAGTAAATTAAAAGTAAAGGAAGAAATGTTGGTGCAGGAGTGGAGATTTAATAGTGTGAAGCGATTGTAATATGTGATGGTAGATCTGCTTCCGTGGCCCGCGCGCTACTACCCGCCTGGGCTGGCCGCCATCTTGCCTTCACTCCGTACCGTACCACTCGACCCCCATCCAAACCCCTCCCAATTCCAGCAACCTGTGCGCTGGCTGTTTGCCCTTATATGTGTTCCGTTCAACAGAATGCGGAGGCACGGTGGCGCAGCGGTAGAGTTGCTGCCTCACAGCGCCAGAGACCCGGGTCCAATCCCATCTGTACTGAGTTTGTACGTTCTCCCCGTGACCTGCGTGGGTTTTATCCGAGACCTTCAGTTTCCTCCCACACTCCAAAGACGTGCAGGTTTGTAGGTTAATTGACTTGCTGTAAATGTAAATTGTCCCTAATGGGTGTAGGATAGCGTTAGTGCGTGGGGATCGCTGGTCGGCACAGACTCGGTGGGCCGAAGGGCCTGTTCCCGTGCTGTATCTCTAAACCAAAAAACTCTTTTAAATCTCAGCTTGGAAAAATCTCCAGGTCAAATCAGGCATTGGGAGATTCAGCCGAGCATCCTTGGACCACTCTGGTCACCCCTGTGATCAGGCAAAAAGCTGGAGCAACTCAGCGGGACAGGCAGCATCTCTGGAGAGAAGGAATGGGTGACGTTTCCGGTCGAGACCCTTCTTCAGACTGAGATTCGGGGGAGTGGGAACCGAGAGATAGACTGTAATATAGAGAGATATAGAATGAATGAATAGAAGATTTGCAAAAAAAGTAACGACGAGAGCCTTCTCTCCCCCCCCCCACCCTACATCAGTCTGAAGAATGGTTTTGGCCCGAAACGTTGCCCATTTCCTTCACTCCATAGGTGCTGCTGCACCCGCTGAGTTTCTCCAGCACTTTTGTCTACCTCAGGTCATTGTTAACTGTGACCTGGGTGAAAACAGGTTCCAGACAATGCAACTCATCAAGCCGACTATGAAGCTGGTACAATAACAAGGGTGGGGGAGGGATGGGGAGAGGGGGAATGTAAGGGTTCCTTGAAGCTAGAGAAACCACCATTCATACCAAAGATACACACAAAAAGCTGGAGTAACTCAGCGGGACAGACAGCATCTCTGGAGAGAAGGAATTGGTGACGTTTCGGGTCGAGACCGTTCTTCAGACTGAGAGTCAGGGAGAGGGAAACTTGTAGATTGTGGATGACCAGCCATGATCAAATTGAAGGGCGGTGCTGGCTCGAAGGGCCGAATGGCCTACTCCTGCACCTATTGTCTATACTAGAGGAATGCAAAGGTACAGAGGACAAATGAATGAAAGTTATGCAAAAGGACAAATCAAAGCCAGCAACGATGAGAGAAGGAAAGATGGAGCCCACAATGGTCTATTGTTGGCTGTAGAGTAGGTGATAACGAGTGGATACAAACAGTGTATCTGTGCGGGATGACTGCGAAACAAGTCGGAAGACGAGGGTGGGGGAGGGATGGAGAGAGAGGGGGGGAGCTCATCATCACAACAATTCCCACACAATGCTTCAAGAAGGTGCAACAGAGAAAATAACGTTGGCTGTTTATGTACTTCTGTTTGCTCACAGTTTTCTTATGAAACGTTGTACCATCGGAAACAGGATGTCTCCATCTGCAGGGCATTTGGAATCATGGCCAACTCTGGTGTGCAACAGAGGCTCAAGCAACTGCAGGTACTGAGACCAAGTGCAGGAGTAACTCAGTGGGTCAGGCAACATCTCTGGAGAACACTGACTGCAGAAGGGTCCGGACCCAAAACGCCACCTATCCATGTTCTCCAGAGATGTTGTGTGTAGGTAGGAACTACAGATGCGGGTTAGAACAAAAAGCCAAAGTAATTAAGTCTGAAGAAGGATCTCGACCTGAAACGTCTCCCATTCCTTCTCTCCAGAGATCCTGCCTGTCCCGCTGAGTTACTCCAGCATCTTGTTTCCATCTTCGGAGAATGACGTGTTGGATGCGGGGGCTGGTGAATTGAAAGATGCTGTACAGTATTGTGTACAGTTTTGGTCTCCTAATTTGAGGAACGACATCCTTGTGATTGAGGCAGTGCAGCGTAGGTTCACGAGATTGATCCCTGGGATGGCGGGACTGTCATATGAGGAAAGATTGAAAAGACTAGGCTTGTATGCACTGGAGTTTAGAAGGATGAGAGGGGATCTTATAGAAACATATAAAATTAGAAAAGGACTGGACAAGCTAGATGCAGGAAAAATGTTCCCAATGTTGGGCGAGTCCAGAGCTAGGGGCCACAGTGTTAGAATAAAGGGGAGGTCATTTAAGACTGAGGTGAGAAAACACTTTTTCACCCAGAGAGTTGTGAATTTATGGAATTCCCTGAGGGCAGTGGAGGCCAAATCACTGGATGGATTTAAGAGAGAGATAGAGCTCTAGGGGCTAGTGGAGTCAAGGGATATGGGGAGAAGGCAGACACAGGTTACTGATTATATAGAATGGCGGTGCTGGCTCGAAGGGCCGAATGGCCTCCTCCTGCACCTATTTTCCATGTTTCTACGAAAGGTTAGGACCAGGGGAACTCCTTTTCTCATCTGGGTTTATCTTTACATCATATCATAAGATCATAAGTGATCAGAGCAGAATTAGGCCATTCAGCCCATCAAGTCTACTCCGCCATTCAATCCTGACTGATCTGTCTCTCCCTCCTAACCCCATTCTCCTGCCTTCTCCCCATAACCCCTGACACCCGCACTGATCAAGAATAGCAAGATTAAATGCGAACTTACCAGATCGAAGTTTGATCTGTATTTTATGAGGAGTTACGATGCAGCCTTCTTCCACCTTCTCAGCCGCCAGCCAAACATTATCCTCGGCCAATTCCACTGAGGTCATCTTCTTGGGCCGCGCTTTGTCAGGGACCTCCCCCTCCACCTTCCTGCCATGAGGCCAGCTTACAGGATCTAAGGCACACGCATATGTCTCCACTATAAGGTGGCGAACCTCAGAGAAGTCCCAGCCTCACAAACAACTCAACACAATAAATAATGTAAAGCAGCCTGGGGCAAGATGGTTTGCCCATGATTTAAATTTGAAACAGCATCCCGTCACCCATTCCTTCTCTCCAGAGATGCTGCCTGCCCGCTGAGTGAACATACTGAGGGAATTCCCACGTATATGAAGCAGAGAGAAACGCGAGTTCTACACGGCTCTGCCTGACGTTTGAGAATGGATTCGCTGGTTTGCACCCACTCCCCCTCCCTGCTCACTCACCCACCCACCAAGCCAGCCAGCCGGACCTCTCCTCGTTCCAGCAGCGGACGCGACATTTCCAAGAGAATGGGGCAGAGAGCTGGGGCAGCGCTGGGATGGGAGCAGGGCAGATGAGGCGCACAAAAGGAACAAACAAGTTGATGGCTGCAAGGGGAGGCGGTAGTGGTCTTGTGCCCCAGCGAGGTAGACCGCTCTTCCCCTTGCTAATGCACGCACAGAAAGAGAGAGATGAGAGCAGAGAATGATCCCAGCCTAGCTCTGGCACTGGACGGTGTGCATTTTCCCTTTGTAGGTCATATCAATAGACGCGGCCGCGCTGGATTATATCTTTAACTCAAAGCCGCTTTAAATTGCCATAGCTGTTTCATCCAAATAAACTTTAGGTATTTACGATGCTCCTTGTGTATGGGTACTGAGTAGTAGGCATCTTTTAAACCAATGCTTGCCAGAAAGTACCCTCTAGAAATCAATTGTCTGGCTGTTTCAAAAGTTTCCATCTTGAAATGTATATACTTAACAGTTTTGTTTAAAGAAGTCAAGTCAATGATGATGCGACATCCACCATCTTTTTTAGTTTTAGTGAAAATATTAGACACAAATTCCAAAGGTTCATGTTTTGTTCTTTCAATGACACCTTTTGCTAGTAGCCTCGTCAGTTCAGCTTGACCCTCTTGTTTCTCTTTGACTGAGAGGGTGAATACCCTTTGGGGTATATGCTGAACTGGCGGCATGTTTTCATGAACGAAGTCAATTTTATAGCCATGAATGCTGCTGAGTATATATTTGTCATTAGTGATAGACTCCCATGCATCCATAAACAAGTGCAATCTCCCCCCTGTTAGTATAGAGCCCCTACTGCTCATATGCTGAGAGGAACCAGACCCACCTACCTCCATGGTTACTGGTGCTTCTTCTGCCTCTTCGCTGGACGATGAGGTGTCTGCTGGGCTGCTGTTGATGTTGATGTTGGGGGTGGCGCATTTTCCATGGGGTCCGCTCTGGGCCCTGGCCTAAAAAAGGCTTACAGAGAATGTTTGCGGACCCCGAGCTTTCACCAGTCCCATATGGTAGTCGGCGACTGGTGGACGCCTTGGGGTACTGCCGCCTGGGTTTGTTAGGTCTGCTCGGTCCCAAACCTGCCCTCACGAGACCAAAGGTCTTGGACTCTTCCTCTAGGTCTTTCACCTTTTTTGGAAGGATCTTTCCAAAGAGCAGAATTGGAGGTTCTGAACCCGGTGTTTTGCAAAGTCCTGCAAACTTAGGGTTGAGGGCAGGCTTGATAATTTCCTTCTGTAAATTGTTAATCTCATATTGAGTGGTGCACAGCAGAGCTAATGTATCTTGCTGATTTGTGGTGATGTCCACACCATCTATGGCCCGAGCATATGATGTTATTCCTGCTGTCAGGAGTTTTAGGGTTTTCTGGAGCTTCAACTCCAAGTTCCTGATGTTCTGCCCCAAATGTCCCCAAATTTGGCTGTTTACAGCTGGTACATTCAATGATGTACAATTTTCTGGTGCTGTATATAATTCAAGAGCCTCATTGACCACCCGTTCTTGTAGGGGTTTTGAGGACAGGTGGTCAATTCTGGCTGCAGGTTTCGGCTCTAAAGGCCGACCCGCTCGTGGAATGGCCATGTAGCGGTTGACCACACCCAGCAGCTCTTCCTGAACCTGTACACCCTGCGTACTCCGGACATCTTCAGCCTGCGACCCCTCTTCTTGACCAGCCCAGACCTGGTCGCCAATGCTGCCTTCAATAGAAGGTGAAGCAATGGCCAGTGCTGTAAAAGACACTGCGGGAGTGCCTGAGCTCCCTTGGCGAGTCTGCTGCTGTTCTCTCAGTAAATCTCGCTGGAGCAATTGCTCCATAAGCCGTTCCATTCGGCTTAGGCGGCTGCCTTTGCCGCTCTCGAGCGGTGAGGCATCTTCATCCGAATCGTTGGATACTACCGCCCGGTTCTGGCCGCAGATACCTCCAGCCCGCTGCCCAGGCTGCACTGGCGGTGCTGGGCTCGGTAGTCAATCCTGCCGCCTCTCGCCCCCCCCCCCCTCCAAAGAACGTTCCTCAACGGGAGACGAACGGGGGCGAGCTGCAGATTTCTTTCCTCTGGTCTTGCTCATTCTTCCTGGAACACAAAGCAGACCACAGAGAAAATACACACGGCCACGGTAAAACACTTACCTGTCGGCCCGACTTTCAAATTATAGCGGGAGCGCCTTGAACTCCCGTTCGTCGCGGGTGCACTGCATGAACGCTAGACGGGGTCTTCACATAGTCACTCACGTGACTCCGAAATAAAATAGTAAGATTAAACGAGAACTTACCAGTTTGAAGTTTGATCTTTATTTTATGAGGAGTCGAGTTGAGGGACTATGTGAAGAACCCCGTACAGCCGTTCGTGCGTCAATCTTCAAAGCAAAGGCATGAAATCACAGCAAATAATAACTGAAGTTTAATAGTAAGATTAAACGAGAACTTACCAGTTTGAAGTTTGATCTTTATTTTATGAGGAGTTACGATGAGGGATTACGTGAAGACCCCGCCAGCACGCATGCGCGACATTCTTCAAAGCAGTGGTGTGAAATCACAGACAGTCACAATGACTAATATAGTAAGATAAGAGAGAACTTTCATACCAGGTGATCTTTATAGTAGAGGGTTGGGAGCGGAGGGCACGTAATCCCTCATCGTAACTCATAAAATAAAGATCAAACTTCAAACTGGTAAGTTCTCGTTTAATCTTACTATTTTATTTCGGTAGTCACGTGAGTGACTACGTGAAGATTTCAAAGCTCTGTGATTTCATGCCCTGGAAGCTCCATGCTCACACACCGCTATGCTGGGATGAGAGGATGAACGCAATTCAGACATGACACTGGCTGAAAAACAAAAATAGGTATTTATTCATACCAAAACAAAATAAATATCCCATAGGGGTAAATTATTTGGCAGTACTCAAAATCCTCCCTGCATAAGTGTCAGGGGAGGCCACGGGTTTGTTGTAGAAACTGTGAAAAGTCCTTTCATTACTCCAACCCGCTGTGGCCAGGATGTGGTCCAATGGTACTTCCATCCTCCTAGCCGCCGAAGTGGATGCCGCCCTGGTGGAGTGAGATTTGAATATATTAGTGTCCACCCCCGCCGCATCCAAAACCACCCTTAACCATCTAGAAATGGTTTGCACCGTGACTTTATGATGGGGCTTCTTGTGGCTCATAAGCAAAGCTGTCTCCGTGCCCCTGAGATTTTTAGTGACTGATATATTGTGAAATTAACGTGACGATGCAGAGTCGAGTATCTGCTGGATATGCCAGAAATTCCAAGGTATGACCAGACGCTCCGGGTCGATCTTGTTTCAACAGTCCCTGCACATGAAAAGTGATTTTATCATTGGTGATAGTCATGGCATCCAGATTAAGTTTGTGCAGAGACTGGACCCGTTGTGCCGTGATAAGTGCCATAATCATTACCATTTTGTATGTGAGCTTTGCCAAAGTGAGTCCCGTGTTAGGTGTCCATCCTCGCAGCATTGTTAGGACTGTGCTGATATCCCACGTATGGTTATATCTGGGCCTAGGGGGATTGGAATTGAATATTCCTCTCATTAGTTTGGACACTAATGGATGTGATCCAATTCCCAATTGGTCACTCCCCTGGCCCAAGTAGGATGATAGTGCACTCCTGGCACTGTTTATGGCACTGTAGCTCAGTCCCTCATCAAAGTGTAGGGTAGCCAAGAATTCCAGCACTTCTGTAATGGTAGCGGATTCATATGTAGTGTTGGTAGTAGCGCAGAATCCTTCCCATTTCTTGATGTAGGTGAGGTACTGCTTCCTGGTGGACTCCCTGCATGCCGCCGAGATGGTGTCTATCGTTCTGCTGGTGAGTCCGAATCCGCGAAGAGGCAGTTTTAAAATCTGCAAATTAACAGGTCCATGCGGTCATAACATGGGTGATGTTCTCCTGTGACAGGATGAATGAGCAGGCTAGGTCGTTTATTGACCCGAATGCAAGGTTCTGTGGCCATCTTCTGTACCGCTGGGAACCATGGTTGGGTAGGCCAGTCGGGCACCACCAAAATACCCGATGCGGAATCTTGTTTTATTTTCTGCAAGACCCAACTGATGAGGCAGAAAGGGGGGAATGCATAGCAGAACAAATCCCCCCAATGTAGCGTGAAAGCGTCCATCGCTACTGCCCCAGGGTCTGGTTCCCAAGCAACATATGTTGGTAGTTGGTGATTTAATCTGGACGCGAAGAGGTCGATATCTGGTGTCCCATAACGTTCTACAATATCTGTGAACACTTTTCGATCCAACATCCATTCTATGTTGTCGTTAAATTTGCGTGACCTGGTGTCTGCCACTGTGTTTAGCTTGCCTGGGAGGTAAGTGGCTGAGATCCAAATTTCCCTTTGCAGACACCAGAGCCAGATATTGTTGGCCAATTCATCACACGATATCGACTTTATTCCGCCCATGTGGTTAATATAGGCCACCACCATGGTGTTGTCAATTTGTATCCTAACATGAACTTTGTGCATGTTTGTGCAGTATGCCCTGAGGCCGTGAAATGCTGCCAGCATTTCTGAATAGTTAATCCCAAAATTTTTGAATAGGGTTAACTCTTGTGCACTCCATCTACCTCCACAACTAGAGGTAGTATTAGTAGCTCCCCAACCTTTGGCACTGGCATCCGTTTGTAAGGTGATCGAGGGATTGATGATAGTGATGGGTTTGGAACAATATTGGGCATTAGCCATCCACCAATTTAATTCGGCTTTTGCCTTTTCTGGTATTTTCATAGGCCTATCGAAATGGCCTGCATGACTTTTGAGAGCTATAATTTTGGCTCTTTGTAAGTTTTGATAATGTAAAGGCCCATATTGTGCTGCGGGAAAGGCAGCCACTATCTTCCCAATCACCCTGGCCACCTGCTGAATGGATGGGTCCTTGATGCCAATAAGGCTCCTGCAAGCCTCTATCAAGTCCTCCACCTTACTTAGTGGCAACGTGATAGACATTTGCACTGAGTCGATATTGAACCCCAAGTATTTCATAGTGGTAGAGGGTTTTAATATTGATTTATCTGGATGTATAATGAAACCCAGCTTCTGAAAGAGATGTTTCGTGGCTGTAACTGCCAATGTAGCCATTTCCAAACTTTTCCCAACAATGAGGATATCATCAAGATAGGCCATAACAGTATGATTCTGTTTCCTTAAGTAGGCCAAGGCTGGTTTTAATATCTTGGTAAACAATCTGGGTGCTGATGATAACCCATTAGGCAAGGCTTTGTATTGCCATAATTGTCCCATCCAGATAAATTTTAAATATTTCCTATGATCCTTGTATATTGGTACTGAATAGTATGCATCTTTGAGGTCAATGCATGCCATGTAGTACCCATAATCTATTAACTGTATAGCAGTGTCAAAGGTGTCCATTTTAAAATGAACATACTGAACAGAAGTATTCAGTTCGGTCAAATCTATGATAATGCGGCAACCGCCGTCTTTTTTGTTTTTGGTGAATATATTAGACACAAACTCCTGTGGTTCTTTGGTGGCCTTCTCAATTACCCCTTTTTCAATTAATCTGTATAGTTCAGCATGCCCTGCTACCCTCTCTTTTTGAGAGAGTATGAATTTTCGGCTAGGTGAATGCTGGACCGGGGTAGGGAGTTCGTGAATAAATTCAATTTTGTAGCCCTGAATACTCCTGAGTATGAAAGGATCAGAGGTAAAAGTGCGCCAATTTTCATAAAACATGTGCAACTGGCCCCCTACATAAAGTGAATTTAGGCAAGATGTGTTTCTGGGGAACCCAGACCCACCTACCTCCATGGTTATTGCCGGTGTTGCGGTTTCTGTCCTTGTTTTCTTTGTTGATTCATCGTGTTGTAGGAGTGGCGCATCTTCCAAGAAGGCCGGGCTGGGCCATGGCCTAAAAAAGACCGCTGTGCAGGTTGGCCGGCCTTCGAGCTTTCACCACCGGCAGGTCTCTGATGGTATCTCTGTCCGGTGGGTGTGTAGGGGTGCTGTCTTTGTGGGTAATGAGGTTTGGTAGGCCCGGGAACCTTGATCAGGCCCAAGGCCTTGGCCTCCTCATCAAGATCTTTTACTTGCTTGGGAAGGTTTTTCCCGAACAGCAAGCTTGGAGGCCGAGTCTTCCCAGGCTTACACAACCCCGCAAACTTGGGGTTAAGCGCCGGCTTTATGATGCTCTTTCTGAAATTGTTTATCTCATACTGTGTATTACACAGTAGAGCCAGGGCATCTTGCAGTTCTTCCGGCAACTCTATCCCCACTGCAGTTCTGGCCACTGCTGTGATCCTGGCGGTTAAGAGCTTTAGGATTCTTTGAAGTTTGATTTCCTGCCCTCTGCTCGAGGGGCTCATATTCCCCCAAATAGGGTTGTTCACCGCAGGGACATTAAGTGAGTTGCAGTTTTCAGGAGCCATATATTTATCAGCTGTAGATTTTATGGCCTGTTCCTGTAGCTGGTTGGTCGCCATGTAGTTAATGCTGGCTGCCAGCTTAGGGTGGATAGGTAGGCCTTTCTGTGTCGGCATTGCATGTTTATTTACCATATCCAGATATTCTTCACACACCCCTGACACAGATGGTTGTTCAGCCAGCTCCCCTTCTTCTGGGTCAGCCCAGTTCTGACCCTCAATGCTCCCCTCCAAGGAGGGAGAGACATTAGGCAGTCCTTGGTAGGAACCTGCCGTGAGCCTGCGAGGAGGCCCACTGTGACTCTGCCCCTGCATTAGCAGGTCACGTTGGAGCAATTGCTCCATCATCCGCTCCATGCGGGTTAGACGACCTCCGTCGCTATCTGCGAACGGGGTGTCCTCGGAACCGGACCCAGCTGGGTCGCCGGCCCCGTCCGACTTCCGGGTGGGTTTGCCGCCCGACCGTGGAGTACCAACGGCCCTCATGGGCGAGAAGTCGGGAGCTGCAGGTAATACCTGTAGCTCTGGAGAGGCGGTACGCTGGCTGCTCTCCATAGCAGCTGCTCTCGCCGCTGCTCTCTTGGACTTCCGTGATTCCATAATGATACTATTTTCTCGTCGACGCTCACTCTCCGGTGAGACTTACCTGGCGTACGTTATTTAAACTTACGCTGGAGGAGCCCCGCTCCTCCCGACCGTCGCTTCCGCATGCGTACGACGATATGTCGCGCATGCGTGCTGGCGGGGTCTTCACGTAGTCACTCACGTGACTACCAAAATAAAATGTAAGATAAAGACTAGAACTACCAGATGAAATCTATGAGGGCTGGGAGCGGAGGGCACGTAGTCCCTCAACTCGACTCCTCATAAAATAAAGATCAAACTTAAAACTGGTAAGTTCTCGTTTAATCTTACTATTTTACTTCGGAGTCACGTGAGTGACTACGTGAAGACTTCAAAGCTCTGTGATTTCATGCCATGTGAAACGAGTATACACAACCACAGCCGCTTCATTGACAAATGAAGGGAAAACATTCATAATGCATACAGTCATAACAGATGTAAAACATGCTGATGCTGTTTAAATGAAACAATAATATTTCCATCTCTCACCCAGATGGAAAATATAACCAGAACATAAATAGAGTTAACAATATTCCTGGTTCACCAATGGGTCATTACAGATGTTTGGAGATTCATTCGATGGACCATACTCCAGCCGCAACAATGCGACCCAGCGGAACATAAATACCCTTGCTGCTGATGTTGTAGCAGCCCTGGTGGAATGAGATCTGGAAACAGAATCCATTAGTACATAACACAACTCTGTTTTCCTCATCTGGAATGCCATGAACAATAAGTTCTCCCAAATTCTTTGTGACTAACAACATTGCTAGTCCAGAACTCCAAGGCTCTTGATGACCTTGACATATTGTTGTATACATGTGTGCTTACCTTATCAAAGGTCCCCTGGTATGCCTGTGACTATTTTGAGACCTGACCCCCTTCTGGTCTGCTCAAGTATTTATAACATATTATATATTATAATTTACAGACATTATCATCCTGTACCATCACAATTATTTAGCGACTGAACCTGCTGCACTAAACCAGTGCCAGAAGGATAACTACCTAATAAACTCCAGCCAAATTTAAGGATATAGTTGCTGCCTCCTGGTGAAATAGTGTTCACAAATATCAACATCGCATATGGCATTATACTGGTCCTGGGACCTATGTTGAAGATATCTACCCCTTGATAACCAGTGTGGACCCGACAGCGAGTCTTGTTTGTTACAGCCAATTCAATGAGGAAGCTCATGGAGTTATATGGCCATTAATTGGCTCGATAAGTAACAGACAATCATTTAGCATGAACTCGAAACATTAGCAATCAATACCATTTTCCATGGAACACAAGCATAACAAACTCTTTCATCTCCTGGAAAATAAAATTCAGCCATTTGGTGCTATGCAAACACTTTGAACACATAGAAGGATAGATGTAACAACCCAAACCTTAGGACAGTTTGTTTGACCTGCAGAACATACATTTGAGTTTATCATGCAACATCTGATTTCCGAAGCCTCAGGCTGAACAAGCAAATTCAAGTTTAAAATAACCAATAAGGTTATATAATTATTCGCAACAAATCAGGAATCAATTTGCATAATCACACAATAGGAACTTAAAGCCTCTTAATGACTTTATTTGAAACCTCGATTGATGAGACAAAATGGAGGTAGCCATAAAAGACCCACCTGCTCCTTTTGGCGAGAATGTATCTTTCGCCACTGCTATGCCAACTATTTTGCAACCAGTGAAATAAACATGAAACCAACATACATATGTATACACATATACATATATTCATATTAGGTGTTCCATTGAACCAGCATTTCATAATACAGTGCGATTCAACACCAACTCTGTGTTGCCATTACCCACACTTGATGATTCTCCTGTGGCAACAAGATTATGTAACCATTCCAGTGGTTCTTTAACCGATTGCACCCTCGTGACTAACATATGCCATCATCACAATGCATCAACCTGAACATGAGCATGACAATATGCTTATTTGTCCAATCACTCTATAGCCCATACAATGCCCGTAGAGATAGTTGATACTAATAACAGAAATGTTTTGGCAAGTCATGCAAATCTGTTCCATCTCCAAACTCGAGATGATCTTTCAGCTACTTGGTAACTACCTTAAATAGTAACTGTGGCCCGATTTCCGAGCCAGTCTAGCAAGACAATCTTGGCCCTTATACTGAACCTGTCCAATTCTAACCTGCTTGAAAACCAATATTGTACATTTTACATTTACCGTTCAAAGTAGCTGATAATGTCTCAATCATTTGTAATATATAACTAAGTATACACCTTACCAAACTGCAAGTGGTCCCTTAATTGTAGAGTAGCACAGGTACAGTGCGTGGAACCTCTGGCCAGCTTTCATGCTGCCAGCAACTTCAGTGAACCGCTACTGCCAATAAAGACATGGGATGCATTGTTGCCAAAACTATGAAATCTTGCTTGTTCCAATAGCTTGTGCTTCACCCTCCAGGTTACACCTATGGAAAAGTCTTACCTGAATAGAGGATTCGGCAGCCAACTGTAATGTCCCCCTGAAAGCGGTGTTCACTGCATATTGTGTTTGGGATGGTAACTTTCTTGCCAGGCATAGACCTCTGGCACATGCCCCGATCTCTTCGGTATGCTCTATGGCTATACCCTCAGACTCGGCGTTAAACTATACCAATCCCACATGCTCACCTCTTACATGAGGGAGCCATAAAGCAGGCCTGCTACAAAGCCCTGCTGGCACCATTTCCCATTTAGGCCATTAGCACAAATTTGCAATAGAATAAAAGGTTTACCTAACAACTACTAGAGCAGTAATGAACACTGTTTGTCCATCATCGTGACATTATTAATTTCAGCTGGTGTTAACAATGACCTAGATGGCACTTACTAATTAACCATTTAACAAAATAACTGTTGCACTACTTACACACCTGAATTGCATCTATGCACTTAACAATTAATCCAACGACTAGAACTGTTTTATACCAACAACTGTTACCAAAGTCTTATTGACTGCAATCTGTTGCCCAGGCCGGCATCATGGCCAATTGAATACCTAAAAGTAAATCCCAACATCCTACAAATCTATTTGATAGGACTTAATCTAACTGGATAGAGGAGCCCAATTTCTCAAATATAGTTTGAGACTAGACAGTGGATTTTAGCACAAGCGCTTTTAAACTGTGTATAGTTTTCTTTGAATACTATTGTCATCATTCTGTTATATTGCCTTATCCTAACAATGCCTCCTCATCCCCCATGATCACTGTGAAAGGGAATACCCTACTAAACTGCTATTCCCATAAAGCAGCCCTAACAAGGTACCCCTGGTGCCCATGAAGCAGCCCTGAACAAAGTAGCTGCTTCCCATAGCCCAGTATTTGCCATAGATTTGGCATTCTCATCAAGCAGCCCTGAGCAAAGGTGCTGCTGGCATAACCTCTCCAATAGGCTAGCCTACCATAACTTGGCATTCCCTTAGAGCAGTCCTGAGCAAAGGTACTGCTGGCACCGCCTCTGCAATAGGCTAGCCTGCCATAGTTTGGTATCCCCATGAGCAGCCCTGAGCAAAGGTGCTGCTGGCACAGCCTCTCCAATAGGCTAGCCTGCCATAGCTTGGCATCCCCATGAGCAGTCCTGAGCAAAGGTACTGCTGGCACAGCCTCTCCATCAGGCTAGCCTACCATAGCTTGGCATCCCCATTAGCAGTCCTAAACAAAGGTACTGCTGGCACAGCCTTTCCCATGGGCTGGCACTGCCACAACTTGGCATTCCCATGAAGCAGCCCTACCCAAAGGTGCTGCTCTCTAAATTAATTCCCAGAGGTGAAATCTCATAACTTTCCCAATTGTACTGACTATTTTGTCAGTTGTCCCCACATCCTGGGGATTATTGTAGTTTGAGAACCCCATAGGTGAATTTCCCCTCACCAGGAATCCATATAAATATAATATATATATAAATATATACCCACGGTACCCTCATGGCACGCAGGCTAATTATTTATGTGAATTAACCCCATTACCTGGGGACTACTGTGGTCTGGGAACCACACATATACCTGGGTTTCCCCTGCACCGGGAACCCAGCCTAACCTTTAGGTTTGTTTTAACCCCATGCACTGGGGACTACTACGATGTAAACTGCATATATTTGGGTTTCCCCTGCACCGGGAACCCAGCTTAACCATTTAAGCTAGTTTTACCCAAGGTCCCCGGGACTACTGCGGTCTAGAACCGCATATGCTTGAGTTTATCCTCCCCGGGAACCCAGGCAGACCGTTCAGGTCCGTTAAGCCCCATCCCCTGGGGACTACTGCGGTCTAAAACCGCATATGCTTGAGTTTATCCTCCCCGGGAACCCAGGCTGACCGTTCAGGTCTGTTAAGCCGCATCTGGTGGCAGATTAGGTGAGGGGGAGATGCAACAAGACCTGGGTGTCATGGTACACCAGTCATTGAAAGTAGGCATGCAGGTGCAGCAGGCAGTGAAGAAAGCAAATGGTATGTTAGCATTCATAGCGAAAGGATTTGAGTATAGGAGCAGGGAGGTTTTACTGCAGTTGTACAGGGTTTTGGTGAGGCCACACCTGGAGTACTGCGTACAGTTTTGGTCTCCAAATCTGAGGAAAGACATCCTTGCCATAGAGGGGGTACAGAGAAGATTCACCAGACTGATTCCTGGGATGTCAGGACTTTCATATGAGGAAAGATTGGATAGACTCGGTTTGTACTCGATGGAATTTAGAAGATTGAGGGGGGATCTTATAGAAACCTACAAAATTCTTAAGGGGTTGGACAAGTTAGATGCTGGAAGATTGTTCCCGATGTTGGGGGAGTCCAGAACAAGGGGTCACAGTCTAAGGATAAGGGGGAATTCCTTTAGGACCGAAATGAGGAAAACATTCTTTACACAGAGAGTGGTGAGTCTCTGGAATTCTCTGCCACAGAAGGTAGTTGAGGCCAGTTCATTGGCTATATTTAAGAGGGCGTTAGATGTGGCACTTGTGGCTAAAGGGATCAGGGGGTATGGAGAGAAGGCAGGTACGGGATACTGAGTTGGATGATCAGCCATGATCACATTGAATGGCGGTGCAGGCTCGAAGGGCCGAATGGCCTACTCCTGCACCTATTTTCTATGTTTCTATGTTTCTATCCCCTGGGGACTACTGCGGTCTAGAACCGCATATGCTTGAGTTTCTCCTCCCCGGGAACCCAGGCTGACCATTCATGTCCGTTAAGCCCCATCCCCTGGGGACTACTGCGGTCTAAAACCGCACTATTCTCGGGTTTCCCCTACCCGGGAACCCAACGTGTGGAGTCACTGACCGCGTTATCAGTGACTCCGATCGCGAACCCGACTTTCCCAGCTTTCCGCTTCCGCGGTCGGACCAGGGTTTTCCCCCAAAGCCCTAGGCTGGTTCCCTCGTCGGCTATCGCGAACATCCACTGCAAAAACCCTGGAGGTTCCTGCAGAGACCTAGAACAGGTAAGAAAAATAACACTTACCTGCAACTTTTATAGACTTACCATGGAGGAGCTGCGCTGCTCCACAGTCGTCTGCACGAAAAACGTCTGACGCAATGACGCACGAACGGCTGTACGGGGTTCTTCACGTAGTCACTCACGTGACTCCGAAGTAAAATCTATCTATCTCTGCCGTAAAAATATCCACTGACTTGGCCTCCACAGCCCTCTGCGGCAGTGAGTTCCACAGATTCACCACCCTCTGACTAAAGAAGTTCCTCATCGTCTCCTTCCTAAAAGAGTGCCCTTTTAATTCTGAGGCTGTGACCTCTGGTCCTAGACTCTCCCACTAGTGGAAACATCCTCTCCACATCCACTCTATCCAAGCCTTTCACTGGCCTCTCACCAAAACCCCATGATAAATGGTAGATGTTGATAACACGAAAATATCACATCAATACTGGCAACATAACACTGATAATAAGATGCTCCTGATAAAATAAATAGTGATAATATAAAAACACGATGAATGCCCGGAATACAATAACATCCTTAGAATATACGAGGTTCTAAAATCAGAGTTTAGTGCACAGTAACAATTGTTTACTGATCCAAATGTATATTGTACATTATCTGACTTGTTCAGCTTGTTGTAGAACATCACGTTATCTACCGCATCGATATTGGTGCCAACTCAAGTAATGTTGAAAGATTATTTTAATTATTTTACAGATATTCCACAATATGCTCGTGGTAAATTGATGGCATTTATCTAATTAATCTGAAATTATTGAATCGTAAAATACAAGAGCTTGCAATTTAATGCAACAACATCTTAAACGCAAGGGAATGATGCAAAAAAATATATTATGCCGACCAATATAAGGAAAAAAATAAAGAGTTTAGGGTTAGGAAGGAACTGCAGATGCTGGTTTAAACCGAAGATAGACACAAAGTGCTGGAGTAAATCAGCGACACAAGTAGCATTTATGGAGAGAAGGATTGGATGACGTTTTGGGTCAGGACCCTTCTTCAGACTCCTAGATAGATAGATCAAGCATGATTGAATGGCAGAGTAGACTCGATGGGCTGAATGGTTCATTCTGTTCTAGGCAGCCAGCAATCCAGGGAGCATCTGTAAAGGGTGATACACATTTAACCTTTCAAGATTGGTGGCGGCATTAGAGGCGGCACGGTGGCGCAGCGGTAGAGTTGCTGCCTTACAGCGCCAGAGACCCGGGTTCGATCCTGACTACGGGTGCTGTCTGTACGGAGTTTGTACGTTCTCCCCGTAACCTGCGTGGGTTTTCGGGCTTGGTGTGTGTCAATTGTCCCTAGTGTGTAGGATAGTGTTCAACTTCAAGTGAGTTTATTGTCATGTGTCCCTGATAGGACAATGAAATTCTTGCTTTGCTTCAGCACAACACAACATAGTTGGCATTGACTACAGAACAGATCACTGTGTCCATATATCATTATATAAATACACACACATATGAATAAATAAACAGATATAGTGCAAATAACAGATAATGAGTTATTAATGTTCAGAGTTTTGTCCGAGCCAGGTTTAATAGCCTGATGGCTGTGGGGAAGTAGCTATTCCTGAACCTGGTCGTTGCAGTCTTCAGGCTCCTGTACCTTCTACCTGAAGATAGCAGGGAGATGAGTGTGTGGCCAGGATGGTGTGGGTCCTTGATGATGCTGCCAGCCTTTTTGAGGCAGCGACTGTGATAAATCCCCTCGATGGAAGGGAGGTCAGAGCCGAGGATGGACTGGGCAGTGTTTACTACTTTTTGTAGTCTTTTTCTCTCCAGGGCGCTCAAGTTGCCGAACCAAGCCACGGATGCAATAGACAATAGACAACAGACAATTGGTGCAGAAGTAGGCCATTCGGCCCTTCGAGCCAGCACCGCCACTCAATGTTATCATGGCTGATCATCCACAATCAGTACCCTGTTCCTGCCTTCTCCCCATATCCCCTGACTCCGTTATCTTTAAGAGCCCTATCTAGCTCTCTCTTGAAAGTATCCAGAGAACCGGCCTCCACCGCCCCCTGACTCAGTACTCTCTGTGTGAAAAAGTGTTTCCTCATATCCGTTCTAAATGGCTTACCTCTTATTCTTAGTGTGCGGGGATCGCTGGTCGGTGCGGACTCGGTGGGCTGAATGGCCTGTTTCCGTGCTGTATCTCTAAATTAAACTAAACTAAACAAATTGGTAAATGAGACATCGCCCAACTGAAATGTCAATTCTATCTCTCTTCCTCCAGAGATGCGGCTTTGGAATTTTCTGCCATCCATTTTCAAAATTAAGTTTTGCATGTTTTTTCATAGAAATACTGACAAATAATGTCCTTGCTGTGGCATCTATGGGAGGACTGGAGAGAGACGAGCACAATTTTATTTGAGTGCATCTGATATCTGGTTCCGTTCTTAGCTTTGAACACGGTGGCGCAGCGGTAGAGTTGCCGCCTTACAGTGTTTACAGCACCAGAGACCCGGGTTCGATCCCGACTACGGGCGCTGTCTGTATAGAGTTTGTACATTCTCCCCGTGACCTGCGCGGGTTTTCTCCAAGATCTTCGGTTTCCTCCCACACTCCAAAGACGTACAGGTTTGTAGGTTACTTGGCTTGGTATAAATATAAAAATAAGTTGTACCTAGTGCGTTGGGCAGTGTTAGTGCGCGGGGACCGCTGGCCGGTGCGGACTCAGTGGGCCGAAGGGCCTGTTTCCGCGTTGTATCTTTAAACTAAATTCCCAGATAATTGTGAATCTGTTGAATTCTCTGCCTCAGAAGGCAGTGGAGGCCAATTCTCTGGATGCTTTCAAGAGAGAATTAGATAGAGCTCTTAAAGATAGCGGAGTCAAGGGATATGGGGAGAAGGCAGAAACGGGGTACTGATTGTGGATGATCAGCCATGATCACATTGAATGGCGGTGCTGGCTCGAAGGACCAAATGGCCTACTCTTGCACCTATTGTCTATTAATGATGTGTTCCTTGTCTGAAGCAGGTAGTTTATCTTTCACAAGCAGGAAATTATATTGCAGATAAAACGTTGTGTATTTCCACAGGGGCATCCATGTTTGACAGATTTAGAGACTTTAACATCAGTGTTCTCTCAGTGTTATCCTGTATTTGGCTGAGATTCTGAAAATATTGCCATCTTGTTATCAATGACAGAACAATCGAACATTGTCGTCATTGTAGTGTGATCTCAACTGGGAGAAATGGGAGGACAATACAAGTGATAACAATGAATGATGTTTCAATTACGTTCTCCCTGTATTTTAGCAGAACATTTGGAGCAGAGAATATTTCTGATTGGCTTCAATCAAAAGTCAAGAGCGTTTTATTGTCAAATATCCCGATGGAGATAATAAAAGACTTCAGGAAGAACAAAACAGAACTGGTACCACTTATCATCAGAGGGGACTGTGTGGAGAGGGTGGCGGATTTCCGCTTCCTGGGAATCCATATTGAGGAGGACCTGACGTGGAGCGTGAACACCTCTGCGCTGCTGAAAAGGGTCCAGCAGAGACTGCACTTCCTGAGGGTGCTCAGGAAGAATAACATCACACAGAGACTGCTGCTGTCCTTTTATCGGTGCTCCATTGAGAGCATCCTAACATACTGTGTATGCGTGTGGTACACCAGCTGCACAGCGGCTCAGAGGAAAGCGCTCCAGAGGGCCATTGACAACGCCCAGAGGATTGTCGGCTGCCCTCTCCTTACCTTGGAGGACTTACACAGTTCCCGCTGCATCAAAAAATCCCAGCATATTATAAAGGACATTTCCCACCCCGGACACTCCCTGTTTGAACTGTTGCCGTCAGGCAGACGGTACAGATCTACAAGGACAAGGACAAACAGACTCAAAAACAGTTTTTACCCCACTGCGATAAAGGCACTAAATGTAGCCACCAAGGAACGCGGGGACTAAGGGACTGTGGTTGGTACACTGTGAAATCGACAGAAGGATGTAGGGTTGGGTGTTTATGCGTGCTGTTTTTATATTTCATATTTATTTTAGTTGTTTATCTTTTTTAATATTTTACCTTGTATGTATCGTTAGCTTTTATGGTTTGAATGTTGCACTGACTGGTTGACATTTTTTAATTTCGTTGTACATGGTCCATGTTACAATGGCAATAAAGAAACTCCTACTAGAATGCAATGAAATTCTTACTTCCAGATCTCCAGGGATGCTGCCTGACCCACTGAGTTCAGTTCCGTTTAGCTTATTGTCACGTGGACTGAGGTACAGTGAAAAGCTTTTTGTTGCATGCTAACCAGTCAGCAGAAAGACAATACATGATTACAATCGAGCCGTCCACAGTGGACAGATACAGGATAAAGGGAAGGTGGACAAAAATGCTGGTGAGGCAGCATCTATGGAGCGAAGGAAAAGGTGACATTTCGGGTCGAGACCCTTCTTCAGACTGATGCTCAAACTGCGGAGCGTCTTGGACAATACAGCTCACCCCCTCCATGACACACTGGTCAACCTGAGGAGCCCCTTCAGCAACAGACTGGTTCCACCAAGATGCAGCACAGAACGCCACAGGTGAGCCTTCTTCCCTGTGGCTATCAAACTGGACAACTCCTCCCCCTTCTGTCATGGGGTAGACGGAGACTGACCCACCCCCCAATTTTTGCACACCCCCAATCCTTTCCACTCGTCACTTTAATTTCATGTTTCATGTATGTTGTGTTTATGACTGTTGCCAGATCAATTTCCCTCCTGGGATAAATAAACTTCTATTGTATCGTACTGTATCGTAAATTGGCCGCTGTAAATTGTCCTTATTGTGCAGGATAGAACTAGTGTTCAGGTGATCGCTGGACGGCGTGGAATCGGTGGGCTGAGTTGAGTATAGGAGCAAAGAGGTCCTTCTGCAGTTGTACAGAGCCCTAGTGAGACCACACCTGGAGTATTGTGTGCAGTCTTGGTCCCTAATTTGAGGAAGGACATTCTTGCTATTGAGGAAGTGCAGTGTAGGTTTACAAGGTTAATTCCCGGGATGGCGGGACAGTCATATGCTGAGAGAATGGAGCGGTTGGGCTTGTACACTCTGGAATTTTGAAGAATGAGAGGGGATTTCATTGAAACTTATAAGATTATTAAGGGTTTGGACACGCTAGAGGCCGGAAACATGTTCCCGATGTTGGGGGAGTCGAGATCCAGGGGCCACAGTTTAAGAATAAGGGATAAGCCATTTAGAATGGAGATGAGGAATCACAGAGAGTTGTGAGTCTGTGGAATTATCTGCCTCAGAGGGCGGTGGAGGCCGGTTCTCTGGATACTTTCAAGAGAGAGCTAGATAGGGCTCTTAAAGATAGCGGAGTCAGGGGATATGGGGAGAAGGCAGGAACGGGGTACTGATTGGGGATGATCAGCCATGATCACATTGAATGGCAGTGCTGGCCCAAAGGGCCGAATGGCCTACTCCTGCACCTATTGTCTATTGTCTATTGTCACACTGCATCTCCAAACTAAACTAAACTAAACTAAACTCATGATCCCATGGGATCGGAGATGAATTTCTCCCCCTCTCGACATTCATCAACTTGAGTTGATTTATTCAAGGGTCCCAGCTGAGATGAAGGATTACACTCGCAACATGAACATTAGAATTAATCTCAACTACCAGATGGTAATGAAATCATAATTTCAATACAAAGATTTAATGGATTTTATATTTAGTAATTACGATGGTGCAATGATTTCCGCACCTGCATCATGATGAAGAAAGCAGTAGATGGCAATAGAAATACTAGCAAGATCACAGTTTCAGAATAAGGGGTAAGCCATTTAGAACAGAGACGAGGAAACACTTTTTCACACAGAGAGTTGAGAGTCTGTGGAATTCTCTGCCTCAGAGGGTGGTGGAGGCCGGTTCTCTGGATGCTTTCAAGAGAGAGCTAGATAGGGCTCTTAAAGATAGCGGAGTCAGGGGATATGGGGAGAAGGCAGGAACGGGGTACTGATTGTGGATGATCAGCCATGATCACAGTGAATGGCGGTGCTGGCTCAAAGGGCCGAATGGCCTACTCCTGCACCTATTGTCTATTGTCTATATGATTCATCACAGCGATATCCCACATATGGGAAGCCTTGAGTAATTATATCAGCATGAACTGGCAGTAGATTTTCTCGTTTTTTTTCGTTTTAGAGATACAGCACATAAGCAGCCCCTTCGGCCCACCAAGTCCGTACCGACCAGCGATCACCCTTCACACTAATTCTACGTAATCCCATTTTCTCATCCACTCCCTACACACTAGGGACAATTTACAGCGAATAATTAACCCACACAGAACAACATGGATAGGTGACCATTCTTCACATCCTAACCCAAAACGTCACCTATCCACGTTCTCCACAGATGCTGCCTGACCCGCTGAGTTACTCCAGCACTCTGTGAAACGTCACCTATCCATGTTCTCCACAGATGCTGCCTGACCCGCTGAGTTACTCCAGCACTTTGCATCTATCTTCGGTGTAAAGCAGCATCTGCAGTTCCTTCCCACACAAGCCGACGGTACATTTGGTTGCCAGTTATTGCCGACTGCACTCACAGTGGTGTCTAAGCAACAGGGAAGTATTAAATATTTTCTAATGAAAATTGATTAGAGATTGCAATAATCCTTTCAGTAGTTATTCATGATCGTAAGCCATCTAATTGGGATGCAATGTTTTAGTTTAATTTAAATTTTTTTTATGCTTTCTGGTAATTTAGGTTTATTATTAATGAGTTATATTTTGTCTGCATTAATTAGATTATAAGATCTGGGAGAATATAGACACAATATAACACACAGAGTACTGGAGTAACTCAGCGGGTCAGGCAGCATCTGTGGAGAACATGGATAGGTGACGTTTCACAGAGTGCTGGAGTAACTCAGCGGGTCAGGCAGCATCTGTGGAGAACATGGATAGGTGACGTTTCACAGAGTGCTGGAGTAACTCAGCGGGTCAGGCAGCATCTGTGGAGAACATGGATAGGTGACGTTTCACAGAGTGCTGGAGTAACTCAGCGGGTCAGGCAGCATCTGTGGGGAACATGGATAGGTGATGTTTCGGGTCGAGACCCTTCTTCAGTCTTAAGAACAAAATTGCTCTATTTGGCCCATCGAGTCTACTCCGCCATTCGATCATGACTGATCTATCTTCCCCTCTCAACCCCATTCTCCTGCCTTCTCCCCGTAAACTTTGACAACCTTCCTGGTCAAGAACCTATCAATCTCAGCTTTAAAAATACCCAGTTGAATTGGATTTCTCATTTCCAATACAAGCAAAATAACACAATGAATGAAACGCCCTAATGTCAGAATGAATCGTTCAATTGTCCAACTAAATTTTTTTGATTAATTTAATTAAGAGATACAGCACAGAAACAGGCCCTTCAGCCCACGGAGTCCACACCAACCAGCGATCCCTGCACACTAACACCACCCGACACACATGAGGGACAATTTTTACACGTACACCAAGCCAATTAACCTACAAATCTGAACGTCTGGGACAGTAGCAGTAGAGACAGTACAGACAGCACCCGTAGCTGGGATGGAACCCGCGTCACTGGCGCTGCAAGCGCTGTAAGGCAGCGACTCTACCGCTGCGCCACGCTGCAAAATCCTTCTTCCACAGTTAAAGTCTTCAGGATTTGATACTGAACTTAACAGATTCACCCTTTCTTCAACTCTCTGTACAAATGTACTTACTTCCTTTCATTTTTAGTTTCAGCGATACAGCACGGAAGCAGGCCCTTCGGCCCACCGAGTCCGGCCCACTTTCTCGTCCACTCCCTGCACACGAGGGGCAAAGCCACAGGGGGCCGATTAACCTACAAACCCGCACATGCTCGATATGTGGGAGGAAACCAGAGCACTCGAAAGAAACCTATGTGGTCTCAGGGCGAACGCGCAAACTCCACACAGACAGCATTGAACGCGGGTCACTGGCGCTGTGAGGCAGCAACTCGACCGCTACACCACCGCGCCAGCCCAGTATATGGGAAGAATCCTGGTGCATGGAGCCTCAAGTGCAAATTACAGAAAGATCACCTTAACTTTTGCTTATGGGAAGCAAGGTTAGAGGTTTATTTTCAATGATTAATTCCAGTAAGTATTGAGTGTGGGAGGTTTGCTGCTGGAGTTCATGTGTTTTTTTTAATGTTCAAATATAAGATTAAAAATATTGTAGATTTTTCAAGGGAGAGTTAGATGTGGTCTGAGGGCTAACGGAATCAAGGGATATGGGGAGAAAGCAGTGATTGTGGATGATCAGCCATCATCACATTGAATGGTGGTGCTGGCTCGAAGGGCCAAATGGCCTACTCCTGCACCTATTGTGTTTCTATATATTTAAGGCAGCGATGGACAGATTATTGATTTATAGGGGTCTCAGGGGTTTACGGGGAGAGGGCAGGGAAATGGGGTTGAGAGGGAAAGATAGATCAGCCATGATTGAGATGGCAGAGTAGACTTGATGGGCCGAATGGCCTAATTCTGCTCCTCATGAGCATGTTTTGCACGTCTGGCCCAGGTTAAAGATGATTACAGCTTCTGCCACCCTCTGGCTGATGTATGAATTGCATCGTGTTCATCTTTAGTCTTCAGACTGCAGAGATGCAGCGTGGAAACAGGCCCTTCGGCCCACCGAGTCCATGCTGACCCAGTGATCCCCGCACACCAGCACTACCCTACACACACTAGGGATAATTTACAATCTTTCCCAAAGCCAATTAACCTGCAAGCCTGCATGTCTTTAGAGCGTGGGGGGGGGGGGGGGGGGGGGTGTACCGGAGCACCCGGAGAAATCCCATGCAGCTCACAGCCTGACTCTGACGACGGGTGCTGTCTGTGCGGAGTTCGCTGCACCTTCTCCCCGTGACCTGCGTGGGTTTTCTCCGAGTGCTCCCCCCCCCCCCCCCCCCCCCCCCCACACACTCTAAAGACGGGCAGGTTTGTGAATTAATTGGCTTCTGTAAATTGTCCCCAGTGTGTAGAATAGAACTAGTGTTTGCTCCTCTCACCCTAAAGGCTGTGCCCTCTAATATTTGATATTTCTCTCCTGGGAAAAAGACTCTGACTGTCCACCATATCTGTGCCTCCCATAATTGCTGTATACTTCTATCAGTCGGTATTCAACATTCCCAGGGCAGTGGATGATGTTTTCACACTTCCCTCTTCCACAGATACATCAAGCAGGACGTCGGGAGAGCGTTGATAGAGAGACGGCCCCAGGTGCCCGTGACTTACACGGCAGCGTATATTTAATTTTACAACCACTGTTAGCCAGGAGCACGATGCAATGACGCTCTGGTCGGCCCAGGCACGGTGTTTTCACTCGACCTCGATAAACGTGTCAGTGATAAACCTAAACCTATCATTATGACAGATCGACACCAATGTTATAATCAACTCATTCATTATATTCATTGGCATTTATTAACGCTGGTAAGATCATTGTGTTCTATCTGAATAAGAAGCAAATGTTCTTTCAGTTTAGTTTAGTTTAGTTAGACAATTTAGTAGGCCATTCGGCCCTTCGAGCCAGCACCGCCATTCAATGTGATCATGGCTGATCATCCACAATCAGTACCCCGTTCCTGCCTTCTCCCCATATCCCCATGACTCCACTGTCTTTAAGAACCCTATCTAACTCTCTCTTGAAAGCATCCAGAGAACCGGCCTCCACCGCCCTCTGAGGCAGAGAATTCCACAGACTCACAACTCTCTGTGAGAAAAAGTGTTTCCTCGTCTCCGTTCTAAATGGCTTACCCCTTATTCTTAAACTGTGACCCCTGGTTCTGGACTCCCCCAACATGGGGACCATTTTTCCTGCATCTAGACTGTGCAATCCGTTAAGAATGTTATATGTTTCTATCTTCCTGTGTAGGGCGTGCACGGCCTAAAGTTGTAGGGCAACGTGTTCTATTTGATTCTGCACGCCGGGTTGATTGTATTCGTCGAAACAGGGACGTGAAGGTTGCAATCTCCCGCCCCCCATATGCTTCTATAAGATCCCCTGTCACCCTTCTAAATTCCAGTGAATTCCAGTACCTACCCCAACCACCTCCTCTGGTGCTTGTTCCATGCACCCACCACCATCTGGGGATTAACCGGTATCTGCAGTTCTTTGCTTTGACGTGTTTTCACATGGTACCAAAACCTACTTGTTTATCTGTTTTAGTTTTTATTATTTTTTAATTTTTTAGAGATACAGCACGGAAACAGGCCCTTCGGCCCACCGAGTCCCTGCCGACCATCGATCACCCGTTCACACACAAGTTCCACGTTATCCCACCTTCTCATCCACTCCCTACACACTAGGGGGCAATTTACAGAGGGGCCGATTAACCTGCAAACCCGCCCGTCCTTGGGATGTGAGAGGAAACCTGCAGAAGCCCATGCCGTCACAGGGAGAACGTGCAAACTCCACACAGTCGAGGTCGGGATTGAACCTGCGTTCTGGCACTGTGGCGCACGTTCCCGCGGTGGCCTTACTCAATGATTTGCTGATAATTTATTGTAACACGCCTCTGACGCTGACAACATCACAAAACTAGATAGTTCACTAGATAGTCCTATCTTCCGCCTGTCACCTCACGTGACAGTAGCCCCCCCCCTCCCCCCCCAACCCCGCCACTGGGTCCCCATTGTTCTCAGTGCCCCCCCCCCCCCCCCCAAACCCTTCATTCTCAGTGGCCTTTAAGTAAGAAAGTTTACATTAAGTAAGACCTACGCACAGAGTCTCTTGCCCAGAGTAGGGGAATCGAGGACCAGAGGACACAGGTTCAAGGTGAAGGGGAAAAGATTTAATAGGAATCTGAGGGGTAACTTTTTCACACAAAGGGTGGGGGTGGGTGTATGGAACAAGCTGCCGGAGGAGGTAGGGTACACAAAAGGCTGGAGAAACTCAGCGGGTGCAGCAGCATCTAGGAGCAAAGGAGATAGGCAACGTTTCGGGCCGAAACTCTTCTTCAGAAACCCATCTTCTGCCGGAGGAGGTAGTTGACGCTGGGATTTTCCCAACGTTCAAGAAACAGTTGGACAGGTACACGGATAGGACAGGTTTGGAGGGATATGGACCAAGCGCAGGCAGGTGGGACTAGTGTAGCTGGGACATGTTGGCCGGTGTGGGCAAGTTGGGCTGATGGGCCTGTTTCCACACTGTATCACTCTGTGACTCTAAGTTCAGCTCCCCTGCACTGATGAAACTTTCATAGAAAACATAGACAACATAAAAAATAGGTACAGGAGTAGGCCATTCGGCCCTTCGAGCCTGCACCGCCATTCAATATGATCATGGCTGATCATCCAACTCAGTATCCCTTCTCTCCATACCCCCTGATCCCTTTAGCCACAAGTGCCACATCTAACGCCCTCTTAAATATAGCCAATGAACTGGCCTCAATTACCTTCTGTGGCAGAGAATTCCAGAGACTCACCACTCTCTGTGTAAAAAATGTTTTCCTCATTTCGGTCCTAAAGGAATTCCCCCTTATCCTTAGACTGTGACCCCTTGTTCTGGACTCCCCCAACATCGGGAACAATCTTCCAGCGTCTAGCTTGTCCAACCCCTTAAGAATTTTGTAAGTTTCTATAAGATCCCCCCTCAATCTTCTAAATTCCAGCGAGTACAAGCCGAGTCTATCCAATCTTTCCTCATATGAAAGTCCTGACATCCCAGGAATCAGTCTGGTGAATCTTCTCTGTACCCCCTCTATGGCAAGGATGTCTTTCCTCAGATTTGGAGACCAAAACTGTACGCAATACTCCAGGTGTGGCCTCACCAAAACCCTGTACAACTGCAGTAGAACCTCCCTGCTCCTATACTCAAATCCTTTCGCTATGAATGCTAACATACCATTTGCTTTCTTCACTGCCTGCTGCACCTGCATGCCTACTTTCAATGACTGGTGTACCATGACACCCAGGTCTTGTTGCATCTCCCCCTTTCCTAATCTGCCACGATTCAGATAATAGTCTACCCTCATGTTTTTGCCACCAAAGTGGATAACCTCACATTTATCCACATTATACTGCATCTGCCATGCATCTGCCCATTCACTCAGCCTATCCAAATCACCCTGCAGCCTCCAAGCATCCTCCTCACACCTAACTATACCCCCCAGCTTGGTATCATCTGCAAATTTGGAGATGTTGCATTGAATTCCCTCGTCCAAATCATTAATATATATTGTAAATAGCTGGGGTCCCAGCACTGAGCCTTGCGGTACCCCACTAGTCACTGCCTGCCATTCTGGAAAGGACCCGTTTACTCCTACCCTTTGCTTCCTGTCTGCTAGCCAGTTCTCTATCCACATCAATACTGAACCCCCAATACCGTGTGCTTTAAGTTTGTATGCTAATCTCTTATGCGGGACCTTGTCGAAAGCCTTCTGAAAGTCTAGATATAACACATCCACAGGTTCTGCCTTATCCACTCTACTAGTTACATCCTCGAAAAATTCTATCAGATTTGTCAGACATGATTTACCTTTCGTAAATCCATGCTGACTTTGTCCAATGATTTAACCACTTTCCAAATGCGCTGCTATCCCATCTTTAATAACTGACTCTAGCAGTTTCCCCACTATCGATGTTAGACTAACTGGTCTGTAATTCCCCGCTTTCTCTCTCCCTCCTTTTTTAAAAAGTGGGGTTACATTAGCTCCCCTCCAATCCTCAGGAACTACTCCAGAATCTAAGGAATTTTGAAAAATTATCACTAATGCATCCACTTTCCTTTCCTTTCAAAAACGTGTTTACTTGAAATCTCACTAATCCACACCATTGCACGAGGAGAGATTGGGGAGGCCACCACATGGTCGCCAAAGACCCGCGCCAACTTTCACCACGATGCCCCCTCAAGTATAGCGGTCCCAAAACATATTCCAGATGCCTAGTATTCTGCTCAGTAGTTTCAAATAATAATTTTGTGTCCTTTTCCCCCCGTGTTGACAGTAAACCACGATGACTCACATTGTGTGTTGGACTGGACACGAGAGAAGTCCTGTTGGCTACTCTGTTCAATGGTCTCATTGTACTGTTGGTCGGTGGCCAAATGGAATCACATTCTGTGACATTTTAATACCAGCAAACAACCAATTAAATCGCAAAGGTCACGTTTGCTGATGGCCATGTACTGTTCTAAAAGTAGAAAATATCTCGGGCTTTCTCAACAACATCAGATGATGAGATGATCAAGAAAGGACTGCAGATGCTGGAAAAATCGAAGGTAGGAAAAATGCTGGAGAAACTCGTTTGGCCGCAGACCAACAGTACAATGAGGCAGCGTCTATGGAGCGAAGGAATAGGCGATGTTTCGGGTCGAGACCCTTCTTCAGACTGATGTGGGGGAGGGGGGCCCCCAATGTTTCACTGATACTTGATGTGGGGGGGTGCCCTCCCCCACAACAGTCTGAAGAGGGGTCTCGACCCGAAACATCGTCTATCCTTCACGCTCTCCCCCCCCCCCCCACATCAGTCTGAAGAAGGGCGTTGACCCCAAAACGTCGCCTATGAATGAAAGATACGCCAAAAAAGTAACGATGATAAAGCAACCAGACCATGCCTCACGCGCTGAGTTTCTCCACCATTTTTGTCTGATATTAGAAGCTTGTTCAATTAAAATTAAACAATCGTTAAATCTTCGTCTGCTTCTAAGGAATTGAAAGGAGGTAAATTGGCTGCTGGGGTATCCAAAACCAAAACGAGAGTGGACATAGGTTTAATGTTTAAGAAGGAACTGCAGATTCTGGAAAAAAATCGAAGGTAGACAAAAATGCTGGAGAAACTCAGCGGGTGAGGCAACATCTATGGAGCGAAGGAATAGGTGACGTTTCTCTAACTTAAAGTAACCCCTGCACTCGTCTCTCTCCATCCCTCCCCCACCCAAGTAACACCAACTTCTCGTTCTCAACTAGCAAACAGCTAACTATGGTCCGGTTCCTTTCTCATAGTGACTATTTTAGCGTATCTTTCATTCATTGTTCTATATCTCTCTACATCACCGCCTATATCTCTTGTTTCCTTTTCCCCCGACTTTGGACCGAAGAAGGGCCTCGACCCAAAACGTCACCTATTCCTTCGCTCCATAAAAGAACTGGACAAGCTAGATGCAGGAAAAATGTTCCCAATGTTGGGCGAGTCCAGAACCAGGGGCCACAGTCTTAGAATAAAGGGGAGGCCATTTAAGACTGAGGTGAGAAAAAACTTTTACACCCAGAGAGTTGTGAATTTATGGAATTCCCTGCCGCAGAGGGCGGTGGAGGCCAAGTCACTGGATGGATTTAAGAGAGAGTTGGATAGAGCTCTTGGGGCTAGTGGAGTCAAGGGATATGGGGAGAAGGCAGGCACGGGTTACTGATAGCGGACGATCAGCCATGATCACAATGAATGGCGATGCTGGTTCGAAGGGCCGAATGGCCTCCTCCTGCACCTATTTTCTACGTCTATGCCCATGCTGCCTCACCTGCTGAGTTTCTCCACCATTTGTGTCTACATCAGACGATGAGAGTATTTTGTGAATGGAGAAAATAGCCATGGCTTGTTTTGGCCGTGAAACGCAGGGGAAATGGGACTAACTTGGATGGTGGAGTATTGGCAGTGTGGACAAGTTGGGTCAAACGGGCCAGTTTCCACGCTCCATGGCTCTCTGCCACAAATTAAATAAGATCTGAAATTAATTTTGACTTCACGTTTTGGGTGAAATGGAGAATGGACCTGCGCCTCTCCTTCATGTCCAGCTCCACATAATATCCTCACTGGGAAAGGCATTGGCTTTCTTCATCATCGCCAGCTTAAAGAGTAAAGCAAGTGCGTTGCATGGCGGCACAAATGTAGACCAGCTGCCACACAGCGCCGGCGACCCGCGATCAATCCTGACTATGGGTGCTGTCTGTGAGAAGTTTGCATGTTCTCTCTTTCACCGGGACCGCGTGGGTTTTCTCCGGGTGCTCCGGTTTCCTCCCACATCCCAAAGACGTGCGGGTTTGGGTGTTAATTGGCCCTCTGTAAATTGTCCCCTCGTGTGTAGGAATGGATGAGGAAGTGGGATAGTATGGAACGGGTGATAGATGGTGGGCGTGGCCTCGATGGGCCGAAGGGCCTGTTTCCATGCTGTATCTATAAACCAATTCAACTTCAATTGATACAAGTCCTTATCCAGCACTCACAGTGATACCACCCTTACATAGTTTCCTCAGATGGACACAAAGTAGTGATGTTACAAAACTTACCTTCAACGGAGCTGCAGTTCTGCCACTGGCCTTGTGCGTGACTTTGGCGCCTTTGAGGGGAGGGGGGCGGGATTAAAATCCAGTTTTCCACCACCTGTCCAAGACAGATTTCCGCGAGCTGCTAGCTGATGCAGAAAAATCGTTCCGACTTCCATTCACGATTTTTTTTTCAATCGCGAGACAATTTCATAATTATATTAAAATAAAAAGCGACTTCTGATGCCGTCAACGCCTACAACGGGACGGACCTCACGTACGGGACAAAACAAGGTGTAGGTCGTCTATTTTACATATAAACTTGCTTCTTGGGATGACTTTAATCAATCCTCTATAAGCGAAAATGGGATTTGGGCCCCATACGAACCGACAGTGTTTTTCCTGCCGATATGGCGTTCAAATTCACCGCAAATGCAACGTTCCAATCGATCGTGTTCCAGAAGCAGGATGAATAAAATGCCCATTTTTTTTGGAGATAAGCCGTCTAAATTGTCTACATTTTATCTTATTCTCTCTCCATGATCATTATTTTTAAGCTAAATATTCACAACAGTTTGAGTCACATATATTGTGCCAAAAACAATAATTTGATTATATTTTGAGTGGATGTTTCTAGATTAATTTATGGGAATTAAACATTTAATTCCTTCCATCTGTTATATTGTGAATTCTTGTGTGAATGGGATTAGTTTGTTATTTGGATACTTAGGCTATTTAAAAAAAAATCATTTTCTCAAGAAATGCAATCCACAGGACATTGTTAATGGGGAAGTAGTGGTCAGAAAGGCATGTCATGCGTGGTTTGAAGAGCAACAACTTGTAGTTTACAATGTAGCCAACATTGAAAAGTTGAGGAAAAGCAAGGTGTACAGAGTTGCTTATTGGTTACAATCTGAGCAGTGTGATGATGCTACTGATTATGATATGCCAATGTACCAGCTCGCAACTGATCTTCTCCATAAAGACTTGGTCTATTGCTAGAAATTGTAATTTATTTACCTATCTGTTACGGATTTACAGCATATTATACAATAATATTAAAGTTCTGATCTTGAGACTATCACATTTTTTAATTTTCAAGGCAGTCTGGGTGTTTATTACTATTTCCGTCACAACGGTCAATTTTGTAATTAGCCACAGTTAGGTAATTAACTAATTATATGGTTTAATTTCAGGTCATCCAAGTAAGAAGTTTTATATTTGTTTCAGAATGCTTCAATCTATAATACCTGAAAATTTCATTGAGTTCTCTTAATTTTTAAGAAAGTTATGGGCTTTTGACTGTCCTTGATCACAACGTTTGTGTTAAGTCAATGGAAAAGCAATAGGGAACAAGATGCTAATTTCCGAGTATGAAAATGGCCATAACTTTTTTTAATAATGAAGATATGAAAGTGAATTAGGTGTCAAGTTAAACTTCTTTTTATGCTTTATCTGATGGGATAAATTGCAGATTTGATTTTAAAAATCTCAAAATGTTGTGTCATTGCTACACAAAGTGCTGGAGTCACTCAGCGGGACAGGCAGCATCTCTGGAGAGAAGGAACGGTCGAGACCCTTCTTTGGACCAGAGTCTGGGGAAAGGGAGCCGAGAGATATGGACGGTGATATAGAGAGATATAGAACACTGAATGAAAGATACGCCAAAATAATAACGATGAGAAAGGAACGAGACCGTAGTTAGCTGTTTGCTAGGTGAGAACAAGAAGCTGGTGTGACTTGGGCGGGGGAGAGATGAAGAGAGGGGGAATGCCGGGGTTACTTGAAGTTGGAAAAATCAATAGGCCAGGCAGCATCTCTGCAGAACATGGATAGGTGACGTTTCAGCTCGGGACCCTTCTTCAGACTTGTATCCATGGTGTGAAGAAGTCACCCATTCCCTCTGTCCAGAGATGCTGCCTGACCCGCTGAGTTATTCCAGCAGTCTGTGTCTACCTTCATTAATGTTATTCAGGGGTATTCCGTGTTACACAAGAGGTGGCCGGGCAACTTAAAGGGCCTGTCCCACCTTCCCGAGTCATTCACGAATTCTCCCGAGTTTTCTCCTTGATTCAAGCTCGCAGAGTATTCGTAACGAGTCCGTAGATATATCGTAGCGGCTCGTTTGCCAGCCGTAGGTACTCGGGGCATCAGGTAAGTCAGGACGTTTTTTCCAGCCCGATAAAAAATGTCGACGAGTAAAATAATAGCCCTGAGTGCCCGCGGCTGGCATAGCGAGCCACTACGATATATCCACGGACTCTTACGGACACGTTACGGACATTCTGTGAGTTTGAATCCAGGGGAAAACTCCGGAGAATTTATGAATAACTCGGGTAAGTGGGACAGGCCCTTAAGTGTGCCTGCTTGGCTAAAGTATAATTTGCTGTTAATTAAATTGGATAGAGAAAGGAATGACTTTAGCAGGGTCAGAGAAGCAACTGTGTATTTCGAGGCACCAAGTTCCCCCAAGCTAATGCTCTGATGAATGTATAATATTTACCCAATCACTTGATCTAAGGCCAGGCAAAAGGACACATGTGATCTCAAGATCTACAAAAACAAACAGGAATCAGGAATCAAATGCAAAATATATAATAGCAACGCAAGTACATGCAATTTTCATGGACTCGCGGGAGTATTTGTGTAGGAAGCAACCGCAGATGCTGGTTTACATCAAGGATAGATACAAAGTGCTGGAGTAACTCAGTGGGTCAGGCAGCATCTCTGGAGAACGTCACCTTTCCATGTTCTCCACAGTTGCTGCCTGACCCGCTGAGTTACTCCAGCACTCTGTGAAACGTCACCTATCCATGTTCTCCACAGTTGCTGCCTGACCCGCTGAGTTACTCCAGCACTCTGTGAAACGTCACCTATCCATGTTCTCCACAGACGCTGCCTGACCCGCTGAGTTACTCCAGCACTCTGTGAAACGTCACCTATCCATGTTCTCCACAGACGCTGCCTGACCCGCTGAGTTACTCCAGCACTCTGTGAAACATCACCTATCCATGTTCTCCACAGATGCTGCCTGACCCGCTGAGTTACTCCAGCACTCTGTGTCCTTTGCGCATGTGCGTTAGATTATCTTGGATGAAAGCTGGATTGTCGGAAGTTTACAATCCCAAGGATTTGTTGCTTCTGTGATCCCATGGATCTTTTTAAACAAGTCTCTGATTTGGCTCAATTGAACTTAAGGGGGAGGAATGAATCTCCACACACGCATAGCAGAACGATCTCTGAATACAATTTGTGAAAATGGATGTTGAAATATTCATGATGTGTGAAGTGCACATGTTATCTACTATTTATCAGATCCAGGCAACGCAACACTAGTAAATAATTAATTTATAACAGCCAAATGATGCAGCTATTTGTAAACTGGAATGGAAAGGACATAGTGAGACAACTTGGCAGAACGGAAGATAACTCAACACCCAATGGGGAAATAAATTAAAATTAACATTTCACTAGTGTTAGTTTAGTTTAGTTTTGTTTAGGCGATATCCTGCCTATAGGCACTGTCTCTACGGAGTTTGTACGTTCTCCCCGTGACCATTTGGGCCTCAGAGGGCAGTGGAGGCCGGTTCTCTGGATGCTTTCAAGAGAGAGCTAGATAGGGCTCTTACAGATAGCGGAGTCAGTGGATATGGGGAGAAGACAGGAACGGGGTACTGATTGGGGATGATCAGCCGTGATCACATTGAATGGCGATGCTGGCTCGAAGGGCCGAATGGCCTACTCCTACACCTATTGTCTATTGTCTATTGTTTTCTCCGGGTGCTCCGGTTTCCTCCCACACTCTAAAGATGTGCAGGTTTGTAACTTTATTGGCCCTCTATAAATTGTAAATTGTCCCTAGTGTGTGTAAGATATTTTTAATGTACGGGGTGATCGCTGGTCGGCACAGACTCTGTGGGGCCCGTTTCCACATTGTATCACAAAACTAAACTGAACTATAGCACCCAGATTAAATAAAATGCCTGCTGTTATTGTCTTTCAGCTGTCTGGCAAGAATAAGCTCAGTTTCATCTGAGCATTTCTGCCAATATACAGCTTAAATTGCCTTTGACAATATTGCCCCGACCTTCAATAAATAACATCCCTGAAGCCCTGGCCTTTGTAGCTTGATTCAGACAGATTGTTTTTGATTTCGAAATAAGGGCGGCACGGTGGCGCAGCGGTAGAGTTGCTGCCTAACAGCGCTTGCAGCGCCGGAGACCCGGGTTCGTTCCCGGCTACGGGTGCTGTCTGTACGGAGTTTGCACGTTCTCCCCGTGACCTGCGTGGGTTTTCTCCGAGATCTTTGGGTTTGTAGGTTAATTGGCTTGGGATTGTATACTTGGTGTCAATGTAAAATTGCCCCTTGTGCGTGGAGGATGGTGTTAAATGTGCAGGGATCGCTGGTCGGTGCGGACTCAATGGGCCGAAGGGCCTGTAACTCTAAACTAAACTAAACTAATGCTTTCAATTTTGCCTTCATGTGTGAAGGAAGGGTTTTAGTTCCAGTTTTAATTTTAGTTTTAGAGTCACACCAGGTTCTGTTTCCCAGTCGCTGGTTTTCCTTTGACTACCTAGAATCTGACTCTGACGGTCTGAAGAAGGGTCTCGACCCGAAACGTCACCTATTCCTTTGCTCTATGGATGATGCCGCACCCGCTGAGTTTCTCCAGCATTTTTGTCCACGTTTATATTTGTTTAATGCCTCTGGCCACCGCTCTTTATAACAGTCTTACCTTCCACCACAGTGGAGAATGCTATGGTGGATGTCTTGTTGACCGTGTCGTTTTTTAATTGTAACGCTGCTTTGTAAACTACATTTCACTGCACCTTATGGTGCGTGTGGCAAAGGAACTTGAACTTGGATCAAAGTAGAGTGAATTTGAGTTTAGTCTATTGTCGCGTGTGTCGAGGGACAGTGAAAAGCTTTTGCCGTGTGCTATCCAGTCAGCGGGAAGACAATACATGATAGTCCGAGGGTCACCAATGAGGTAGATAGTAGTTCAGCACTGCTCTCTGGTTGTGGTAGGATGGTTCAGTTGCCTGATAACAGCCGGGAAGAAACTGTCTCTGAATCTGGAGGTGTGCGTTTGTTTTCACACTTCTGTACCTCTTGCCCGATGGGAGAGGGGAGAAGAGGGAGTGACTGGGGTGAGACTGGTCCTTGATGATGCTGCTGGCCTTGCCGAGGCAGCGTGAGGTGTAGATGGAGTAGATGGAAGGGAGGTTGGTTTGCGTGATGGTCTGGGCTGCGTCCACAATCCTCTACAATTTCTTACGGTCTTGGATGGAGCTGTTCCCATACTTACTTTTCGCATACAGATTATTACCACACATACATAAATACAATCTCATATTAGCCGGCACGTTGGTGCAGCGGTAGAGTTGCTGCCTCACAGCGCCAGAGACCCGGGTTCGATCCTGACTACGGGTGCTGTCCGTACAGAGTTTGCACGTTCTCCCCGTGACCTGCGTGGGTTTTCTCCAAGATCTTCGGTTTCCTCCCACACTCCAAAGACGTACTGGTTTGTAGGTGAATTGGCTGCAATAAAAATTGTAAATTGTCACTAGAGTGTGGGATAGTGTTAGTGTGCGGGGATCACTGGTCGGCACGGACTCAGTGGGCCGAATGGCCTGTTCCCGCGCTGTATCTCTGAACTAGATAAAAATTTAGCATTAAAAAATGGACCCAATGTCTGAAGAAGGGTTTCGGCCCGAAACGTCGCCTATCTCCTTCGCTCCTTAGATGCTGCTGTGCCCGCTGAGTTTCTCCAGCCTTTTGTGTACCCTGGTCTCTCATTACAACCTGTCTTTGCTGTTTCCTGAATGTAATACCAAATATTCAGCAGAATGATCTTAGACCGAATGATGTAACATGATTCATCTCATCTACAAAATAAGAACTCAATGCCTTGCCTTTAAATTAAAATAATAAGGATTTTAATCTGCCTTTTGACATTCTACACTTTATTAAAAACATTTTTTAAAAACCTGACGCTCGTTCTGACGTATTATTTCTTAAAAATAAACTTCACTTATAACAGACGAGGCAATGAGACATTGAAACAAAGAAACATAGACAATAGGTGCAGGCCCTTCGAGCCAGCACCGTCATTCAATGTGATCATGGCTGATCATCCACAATCAGTACCCGGTTCCTGCCTTCTCCCCATATCCCCTGACTCCGCTATCTTTAAGAGCCCTATCTAGCTCTCTCCTGAAAGCATCCAAAGAACCTGCCTCCACCTCCCTCTGAGGCAGAGAATTCCACAGACTCACAACTCTCTGTGAGAAAAAGTGTTTTCTCGTCTCCGTTCTAAATGGCTTACTGCTTATACTTAAACTGTGGCCCCTGGTTCAGGACTCCCCCAACATCGGGAACATGTTTCCTGCCTTAACAATCTTATATGTTTCAATGAGATCCCCTCTCATCCGTCTAAACTCCAGAGTGTACAAGCCCAGCTGCTCCATTCTCTCAGCATATGACAGTCCCGCCATCCCGGGAATTAACCTTGTAAACCTACGCTGCACTCCCTCATTCACAACTCTCTGGGTGAAAAAGTTTCTCCTCACCTCAGTCCTAAATGGCCGATCCCTTATTCTTAAACTGTGTGACCCCCGTTTCTGGACTCCCCCAACACGGGAAGGGATGATGGATGTCGGATGTACTTTCCGGCTCGGCCGTGTTCAGTTGTGAGGTCGCTGATTTTACTCCGCTTGTCTGCACTGCAACCTTGTGCCATGCGGGAGCAGGGAGAAGAAGGAACGAGAAGCAAAGACAACGCCCAGTTCATCTCACTTTGTCACTCGCTTTGCGAACTCTCAGTGACGTAGTCTACTCATGGTCCGATGGAAACTCTCTACAAATATATATTATGTATACATATTATACATTATATATATATTATCCAGCTAATTCCCAGGGTGGCTGGACTGACATAGGATGAAGGGATTTGTCGACTGGGTTTATATTCACTGGAATTTAGAACGATGAGAGGGGATCTTAGACAATAGACAATAGGTGCAGGAGTTGGCCATTCGGCCCTTCGAGCCAGCACCGCCATTCAATGTGATCATGGCTGATCATCCCCAATCAGTAACCCATTCCTGCCTTCTCCCCATATCCCTTGACTTCGCTATATTTCAGAGCTCTATCTAACTCTCTCTTGAAAGTATCCAGTGAACCGGCCTCCACCGCCCTCTGAGGCAGAGAATTCCACAGATTCACAACTCTCTGTGTGAAAAAGTGTTTCCTCATCTCCGTTCTAAACAGCTAACACCTTATTCTTAAACTGTGGCCGCTGGTTCTGGGCTCCCCCAACATCGGGAACATGTTTCCTGCCTCTAGCGTGTCCAAACCTTTAATAATCTTAGGGTACACAAAAGGCTGGAGAAACTCAGCGGGTGCAGCAGCATCTAAGGAGCGAAGGAGATAGGCGACGTTTCGGGTCTAGACCTTTAATAATCTTATATGTTTCAATAAGATTCCCTCTCATCCTTCTAAACTGCGGAGTATACATTAGAAACATATAAAATTCCTAAGGGATTGGACAGGCTAGATGCAGAAAAAAACCCACAACCAGGGGTCACAGTTTAAGAATAAGGGGTCGGCCATTTAGGACTGAGATGAGGAAAAACTTTTTCATCCAGAGAGTTGTGAATCTGTGGAATTCTCTGCACAGAAGGTAGTGGAGGCCAATTCACTGGATGTTTTCAAGAGAGAGTTAGATTTAGCTCTAAGGGCTAACAGAATCAGGGGATATGGGGAGAAGGCAAGAACGGGGTACTTATTTTCGATGATCAGCCACGATCATATTGAATGGCGATGCTGGTTCGAAGGGCCGAATGGCCTACTCCTGCAACTATTTTTCTATATTTCTATATCATGTATCTTAAACCTAGTTTATTGAACATACACATAGCTAATCAGTTCAGTCTAGTTTAGATTAATTATATTATTGTCACTTGTACTGAGCTACAATGAAAAGCTTTTTGTTACGTGCTATGCAGTCAAAGACTATGCATGGATACAGTTATTGAGTCCACAGTGTACAAATACAGGAGAAAGGGTATAGCAATTATTAAGGCACAGTGATACAGCGGCAGAGACCCAGGTTCGATCCTGACTACGGGTGCTGTCTGCATGGAGTTTGTACGTACTCTCCCTGACCTGATTCTGGAGTAGTTCCTGAGGATTGGAGGGTAGCTAATGTAACCCCACTTTTTAAAAAGGGAGGGAGAGAGAAAACGGGGAATTCCAGACCAGTTAGTCTAACATCGGTAGTGGGGAAACTGCTAGAGTCAGTTATTAAAGATGGGATAGCAGCACATTTGGAAAGTGGTAAAATCATTGGACAGTCAGCATGGATTTATGAAAGGTAAATGTCTGACGAATCTTATAGAATTTTTCGAGGATGTAACTAGTAGAGTAGATAAGGGAGAACCAGTGGATGTGTTATATCTGGACTTTCAGAAGGCTTTCGACAAGGTCCCACATAAGAGGTTAGCATACAAACTTAAAGCACACAGTATTGGGGGTTCAGTATTGATGTGGATAGAGAACTGGCTGGCAGACAGGAAGCAAAGAGTAGGAGTAAGCGGGTTATTTTCAGAATGGCAGGCAGTGACTAGTGGGGTACCGCAAGGCTCAGTGCTGGGACCCCAGCTATTTACAATATATATTAATGATCTGGATGAGGGAATTGAATGCAACATCTCCAAGTTTGTGGATGACATGAAGCTGGGGGGGCAGTGTTAGCTGTGAGGAGGATGCTAGGAGGCTGCAAGGTGACTTCGATAGGCTGGGTGAGTGGGCAAATGCATGGCAGATGCAGTATAATGTGGATAAATGTGAGGTTATCCACTTTGGTGGCAAGAACAGGAGGGTAGATTATTATCTGAATGGTGGCCGATTAGGAAAAGGGGAGATGCAACGAGACCTGGGTGTCATGGTACACCAGTCATTGAAAGTAGGCATGCAGGTGTAGCAGGCAATGAAGAAAGCAAATGGTATGTTGGCATTCATAGCAAAAGGATTTGAGTATAGGAGCAGGGAGGTTCTACTGCAGTTGTACAGGGTTTTGGTGAGGCCACACCTGGAGTATTGCGTACAGTTTTGGTCTCCTAATCTGAGGAAAGACATCCTTGCCATAGAGGGAGTACAGAGAAGGTTCACCAGACTGATTCCTGGGATGGCAGGACTTCCATATGAAGAAAATCCAGAACAAGGGGTCACAGTCTAAGGATAAGGGGGAATTCCTTTAGGACCGAGATGAGGAAAACATTCTTTACACAGAGAGTGGTGAGTCTCTGGAATTCTCTGCCGCAGAAGGTAGTTGAGGCCAGTTCATTGGCTATATTTAAGAGGGCGTTAGATGTGGCACTTGTGGCTAAAGGGATCAGGGGGTATGGAGAGAAGGCAGGTACGGGATACTGAGTTGGATGATCAGCCATGATCACATTGAATGGCGGTGCAGGCTCGAAGGGCCGAATGGCCTACTCCTGCACCTATTTTCTATGTTTCTATGTTTCTATGAAAGACTGGATAGACTCGGCTTGTACTAGCTGGAATTTAGAAGATTGAGGGGGGATCTTATGGAGACTTACAAAATTCTTAAAGGGTTGGACAGGCCAGATGCAGGAAGATTGTTCCCGATGTTGGGGAAGTCCAGAACAAGGGGTCACAGTTTAAGGATAAGGGGGAAGTCTTTTAGGACCAAGATGAGAAGATCATTTTTCACACAGAGAGTGGTGAGTCTGTGGAATTCTCTGCCACAGAAGGTTGTTGAGGCCAGTTCATTGGCTAAATTTAAGAGGGCGTTAGATGTGGCCCTTGTGGCTAAAGGGATCAGGGGGTGTGGAGAGAAGGCAGGTACAGGATACTGAGTTGGATGATCAGCCATGATCATATTGAATGGCGGTGTAGGCTCGAAGGGCAGAATGGCCTCTACTCCTGCACCTATTTTCTATGTTTCTATGTTTCTGCGTGGGTTTTCTCCAGGATCTCTGGTTTCCTCCCACACTCCAAAGACGTACTGGTTTGTCGGTTAATTGGCTCAGTGTAATAGTAAATTGTCCCTAGTGGGTGTAGGATGGTGTGAGTGTGCGGGGATCGCTGGGCGGCTGGCCCTAAGGGCCTGATTCTGCGCTGTATCACTAAAATAAAATTAAGTGCAAGATGACATCCAGTCAAGTCTGATTAAGGATTACCGCACACTGGCTTTGGCCTTTAGTGCCAGGAGTGAAATCTCTACTTCACCATCGAATTCCCGAGTATAATATTTTGTAAAAACAGCCACACACCTGAGGTCACAGCCTCAGAATTAAAGGACGTTCCTTTAGGAAGGAGATGAGGATGAATTTCTTTAGTCAGAGGGTGGTGAATCTGTGGAATTCTTTGCCACAGAAGGCTGTGGAGGCCAAGTCAGTGGATATTTTTAAGGCAGAGACAGATAGATAGATTCTTGATTAGTACTTGCATCAGCGGTTATGGGGAGAAGGCAGGAGAATAGGGTTAGGAGGGAGAGATAGATCGGCCATGATTGATTGGCGGAGTAGACAGATTCTTGATTAGTACGGGTGTCAGGGGTTATGGGCCAAAGACAGGAGAATCATAAGATCACAAGATCATAAGTGATAGAAGTAGAATTGGGCCATTCGGACCATCAAGTCTACACTGCCATTCAATCATGCCTACTATATTCTGTTGTGCTGAAGCAAAGCAAGAATGTCATTGTCCTATCTGGGACACACGACAATAAACTCTCTTGAATCTTCAACCTTTTGAATCTTGAATCTTGATGTATCTCTCCCTCCTAACCCCATTCTCCTTCCTGCCTTAGACAATAGACAATAGACAATAGACAATGGGTGCAGGAGTAGGCCATTCAGCCCTTCGAGCCAGCACCGCCATTCAATGTGATCACGGCTGATCATCCCCAATCAGTACCCCGTTCCTGCCTTCTCCCCATAACCCCTGACTCCGCTATCTTTAAGAGCCCTATCCAGCTCTCTCTTGAAAGCATCCAGAGAACCGGCCTCCACCGCCCTCTGAGGCAGGGAATTCCACAGACTCACAACTCTCTGTGAGGAAAAGTGTTTCCTCGTCACCGTTCAAAATGGCTTACTCCTTATTCTTAAACTGTGTTCCCTGGTTCTGGACTCCCCCAACATCGGGAACATGTTTCCTGCCTCCAGAGTGGCCAAACCCTTAACAATCTTATATGTTTCAATAAGATCCCCTCTCATCCTTCTAAACTCCAGAGTATACAAGCCCAGCCGCTCCATTCCATTCCATTAGAAACATATAAAATTCCTAAGGGATTGGACAGGCTACATGCAGGACAAAAACCCAGAACCAGGGGTCACAGTTTAAGAATAAGGGGTAGGCCATTTAGGACTGAGATGAGGAAAAACTTTTTCATCCAGAGAGTTGTGAATCTGCGGAATTCTCTGCCATAGCCGGCAGTGGAGGCCAACATCCTTCCAAACTCCAGAGTATACAAGCCAAGCTGCTTCATTCTCTCAGCAGATGACAGTTCTTCCATCCCGGGAATTAACCCCAGCCTTCTGAAAGTATAGGGTTAGGAGGGAGAGATAGATCAGCCATGATTGAATGGTATGGTAGACTTGATGGGCCGAATGGCCTAATTCTGCCCCTGTCACTTATATGAACATCAAGAAAAATCGGATTTCCATTCTAGTTGCGAGAGAACTTCACCTCCACCAGATGGCGATGCCGTGCAGGGAATCAGAGCGGTCTCCCTCGCTACTAAAATAAGTCCAATCCTGAGATATTTCATTCATTAACAAGGGAGCAAACTAGCTCGCACATTCTTAGACCTGAATGAGGTAACACTGACACAATGAAGCAAATGTTGCTTTTGTGCAAGAATAAGGGAGAAAGATAGGAAAATCTGAATCCCTCCCTTCTGATCTTCAGGAAAGAACTGCAGATGCCAGAAGAATCGAAGGTGGACACAAAGGCTGGAGAAACTCAGCGGGTGAGGCAGCTTCTATGGAGCGAAGGAAATAGGTGACGTTTCAGGTCGAGACCCTTCTTCAGACTGATGTGGAGGTGGGGGAGGGGCGGGAACCCGCCCCTCCCCCACCTCCACATCAGTCTGAAGAAGGGTCTGGACGTTAGTCTGAAGAAGGGTCACGACCCGAAACGTCGCCTATTCCTTCGCTCCATAGATGCTGCCTCACCCGCTGAGTTTCTCCAGCATTTTCATCCACCTTCTGATCTATAGAGTCACTCATCCACAATTGTTTAGGGTTAGTAGTATTTTGGTAAAGTTACAGAACATAGAGAAATAGGCGCAGGAGTAGGCCATTCGGCCCTTCGAGCCAGCACCGCCGTTCAATGTGATCATGGCTGATCATCCACAATCAGTACCCCGTTCCTGCTTCTTATACGCAGTCTCGCTCCAGACGTGCCGGCTTTTGTAAACACCATTCAAGTATTGCCTGTGTACTGTCTACATGTTCTCCTTGTTTAAGTTTAGTTTAGAGATACAACGTTGAAAAAGGCCCTTCGGGCTATCGAGTCCACGCAGACCAGCGATCACCATACACCATTTCTACCTTACACACTAGGGACAATTTAGAGAGGGCAATTGACCTACAAACCCGCACGTCTTTGGAGTGTGAGAGGAAACCGGAGCACCCGGACAAAACCTACGCGGGTCACGGGCAGAACGTGCAAACTCCGTACAGACAGCACCCGTAGTCGGGATCGAACCCGTGTCTCTGGCGCTGTGAGGCAGCAACTCTACCTAGCTTCAACATAGGCCTTAGGGCTGGTTAGTACAGGTGTCGGGGATTAAGGGGATTGAATGGCGGAGAAATCTTGATGGGCCGAATGGCCTCATTCTCATGAACTTTCTCATGAAATAGAGAGAGTACAGAGGAGATTTACTAGAATGTTGCCTGGGTTCCAGCAACTAAGTTACAGAGAAAGGTTGAACAAGTTAGGTCTTTATTCTTTGGAGCGCAGAAGGTTAAGGGGGGACTTGATTGAGGTCTTTAAAATGATGAAAGGGATAGACAGAGTTGACGTGGATAAGCTTTTCCCATTGAGGGTAGGGAAGATTCAAACAAGAGGGCATGACATGAGAATTAAGGGACAGAAGTTTAGGGGTAACATGAGGGGGAACTTCTTTACTCAGAGAGTGGTGGCTGTGTGGAATGAGCTTCCAGCAGAAGTGGTGGAGGCAGGATCGATTTTAACATTTAAAAGTAAAGTGGATAGGTATATGGACGGGAAGGGAATGGAGGGGTATGGTCTGAGTGCAGCTAGAGGAAAATAAATGATCGGCATGGACTGGAAGGGCACAAGAAGGCCTGTTTCCGTGCTGTAATTGTTATATGGTTATATGGTTATAACTTATGAAACAGACATACAGGGAGAAAGATCTTGAAACTTCGGAGGTTGGAGCTTCGAACCTTTACAAGTACGTTCTTGCAGGAATTATTTTATTTCCTGCAGTCATCGACAATATCTCTCCTGTGACACTCAGTGTTGGTTGCAGTTACTGGGTTATCTCAGATTCAGTTTCAGTTCAGTCTATTGTCACATGTACCGAGGTACAGTGAAAAGCTTTTAGTTGCGTGCTAACCAGTCAGCGGAAAGACAATATGTGATTACAATCGAGCCATTTACAGTGTACAGATACATGATAATGGGAATAACGTTTAGTGCAAGGTAAAGCCAGCAAAGTCTGATCAAGGGATCGGACTTTGCTCCCCCCCCCCCTCCCCCCCCTCCCCCCCCCCATCCCTCCCCCCCCCGACATCAGTCTGAAGAAGGGTCTCGACCCGAAACGTCACCTATTCAAGATTCAAGAGAGTTTATTGTCATGTGTCCCAGATAGGACAATGACATTCTTGCTTTGCCCCTCTCTATAGATGCTATCTCACCAGGCAATGGTTTAGGTCTTCAGTATGAGTACAGGAGCAAAGAGGTTTTACTGCAGTTGTACAGGGCCCTAGTGAGACCACACCTGGAGTATTGTGCGCAGTTTTGGTCCCCTAATTTGAGGAAAGACAAGCTTGCTATTGAGGGAGTGCAGCGTAGGTTCACCAGGTTAATTCCCAGGATGGCGGGGCTGTCATATGCTGAGAGAATGGAGTGGCTGGGCTTGTGCACTCTGGAATTTAGAAGGATGAGAGGGGATCCTTATTGAAAAATATAAGATTATTAAGGGATTGGACACGCTCGAGGCAGGAAACATGTTCCCGATGTTGGGGGAGTCCAGAACCAGGAGCCACAGTTTAAGAATAAGGGGTAAGCCATTTAGAACGGAGACGAGGAAACACTTTTTCACACAGAGTGGTGAGTCTGTGGAATTCTCTGCCTCAGAGGGCGGTGGAGGCCGGTTCTCTGGATACTTTCAAGAGAGAGCTAGATAGGGCTCTTAAAGATAGCGGGGTCAGGGGATATGGGGAGAAGGCAGGAACGGGGTACTGATTGGGATGATCAGCCATGATCACATTGAATGGCGGTGCGGGCTCGAGGGGCCGAATGGCCTACTCCTGCAACTGTTGTCTATTGTCTGTTGTCTATTGACCTTTCTTCAGGCTGTAATTGTAGTGGATGATTTTCTCCAGAGATGCTGCCTGTCTCTCTAGGTTACTCCAGCACTTAGTGTCTGTGTTGTGGGACTTGTTGCCTGTGAAGGCGTCTCACTGATGGGCTTGTGCTAGCTTCCCGTCTCCATGGACAGACAAACATTTGCTGCAACCACGTCCTGCCAGTTGTGTTGTTACTGAGGCACCCATTGTCTGGCTCGGCCCAGCAGCTGAGCGCTGGAGGAAGTACCCAGTGAGTTGTAGCACCCACGCTGAACTTTGGCGAGGTTCGAGCAGCCTGCTCTCTCAGCCAACCGAGTATCCTCCTAAACAGGGCGGAAAATGGGAACCTATTGCCGCTTAGTCCTAGTCTGCTAAAGCCATTCCATGATGGTGTGAGAGTCACAGAGTGATACAGCCTGGAAACAGGTCATTGAGCCCAACCTGCCCACACAGGCCAACATGTCCCATCTACACGAGCGTAGGATGGAACTGCACATGTTGAAACGTCACCTATCCATGTTCTCCACAGATGCTGCCTGACCCGCTGAGTTACTCCAGCACTCAGTGAAACGTCACCTATCCATCCCAGTTATTGGCATTTTAAACTTACAATCTTTTTTTTTAAATTCATTTAATTATAGCATAAGTGAAATTCAGGGCAAATGCATAAACTATTGAGCTAGAACAAATAAAGGCTGTTTGGGTAGAAATCCTCTTTCAAACGTGTGTTTTATTTGTTGGCGTTTTGAAATTTGGCTTCTGAAAGTCGGCTGCTTTGAAGTTAATGACAGTGAATTTAAAAAGCTGGGTTCAATGTGCATTCATTCCCGTATCAATTGTTTAGTACGCAGGGAATAAAAAGCATGGATTGTTTCTTTGTATGTAATCGAGAGCTGCATAAAAAAAAGTTGTGTGAGAAAGAACTGCAGATGCTGGTTTACACCGAAGATAGACACAAAATGCTGGAGCAACTCAGCGGGACAGGCAGCATCTCTGGAGGGAAGGTATGGGTGACGTTTCTGCCGAGACACTTTAGGCTAGGGCAAACCTTTTCTTCAGAGATGCTTCCTGACCCGCTGAGTTACTCCAGCACTCTGTGAAACGTCACCTATCCATGTTCTCCACAGATGCTGCCTGACCCGCTGAGTTACTCCAGCACTCTGTGAAATGTCACCTATCCATGTTCTCCACAGATGCTGCCTGACCCGCTGAGTTACTCCAGCACTCTGTGAAACGTCACCTATCCATGTTCTCCACAGATGCTGCCTGACCCGCTGAGTTACTCCAGCACTCTGTGAAATATCACCTATCCATGTTCTCCACAGATGCTGCCTGACCCGCTGAGTTACTCCAGCACTCTGTGAAACGTCACCTATTCCTCCTCTCCAGAATACCATAATATCCGATAATTCGCACCCTTAGTAATTGGCACCATTTGAAAAATCACTTCTTTTTTGAGAGAAGGAATGGGTGACGTTTCGGGCCGAGACAGATACTGCCTGACCCGCTGAGTTACTCCAGCACTCTGTGAAACGTCACCTATCCATGTTCTCCACAGATACTGCCTGACCCGCTGAGTTACTCCAGCACTCTGTGAAATGTCACCTATCCATGTTCTCCACAGATGCTGCCTGACCCACTGAGTTACTCCAGCACTCTGTGAAACGTCACCTATCCATGTGTGGTGGGTGTATGGAACAAGCTGCCGGAGGAGTGAGTTGAGGCTGGGATCATCCCAACATTTAACAAACAGCTAGACAGGTACATGGATAGGACAGTTTTGGAGGGATATGGACCAAGCGCAGGCAGGAGTTGGTCGGTGTGGGCAAGTTGGGCCGAAGGGCCTGTTTCCACACTGTATCACTCTGTGACTCTAAGTTTACATTCCGTTCTCATCTTCAGTGGCAATATAATAATTATCTTATAATATTATTTGTACGGAAGATAATACTCAGTTATGAACAGACAGAACCTCTCTGGAGCAGTGCTTATTTGCGTGTCAATTACTGAAAGGTGTTATTTCACGGATGCTTATATTATTGTGACTGCGGACATGTTCACAGCAAGGAATGGATACATCAGTATTCCCTTGACAAATCTTTGCTGTTCACAAATTGGCAGCAACTTAATCTATACACGGTAATTTTACAGTGCCTTTTTCAAAATCTAGTAACCTAGCAACTGCTCAGCACTTTATTTGCTTGTAAGTATCAAATAGGAAGACTATTAACTTATATTTAAATATGAAAAGCGGTGGACTACATTTTTGATGCTGCATATATTTTGCTGCACAATGTGGTACACTGATTTCCCAAAATAACTTTGTGGGATATAAATATTTCAATAGATTTAGCACAGTAGAATTTCTCCAAGGAAGCTTCACTGTATCTCCATGTCAGAGATTCCCTGTCATGGTTTCCCCCCCTGGGATTTTCTCGTGGTTTTAGTACAAATCAGTGGCCTTGACAAAGTTGCTAGTTTGACTGAGTTTCTCGGGCGGGTTGTTGGCGCAGCAGTACAGTGATTGCTGCCGTACAGCGTCGGAGGCCAGGGTTCGATCCTGACCGCGGGTGCTGTCTGTGCGGAGTTTGTACACTCTCCCCGTGACTGGAGTGGGTTTTCCCCGGGTGCTCCGGTTTCCTCCCACATTCCAAAGACGTGCAGGTTTGCAGGTTAATTGGCTCCGTTAGAAATTGTCCCAAGTGCGTAGGGTAGTGCTAGAGCACGGGTGATCGCTGGTCGGCACGGACTCGGTGGGCCGAAGGGCCTGTTTCTGTGCTGTATCACTAAACTAAAACCAAATGTGATTTGTGGCTCCGAGCCGACACAACAGATTCCACTCAAGAACTTGGAGAAGTTGTTCCAGCAAAGTTTGAAAGATTCGAAAGTTCTCAATAGGCAATGGACAATAGACAATAGGTGCAGGAGTAGGCCATTCGGGCCTGTGTTTGATTCTGTTTCTTGACCTGCGTTATGGTTTATAATCCAGGGTTGGATCGATTTTTCTTCCACATAAACACAACTGCAATTGCCCAGGTCGCCCTCCTGCGAGGATTAGAGAAAAAAGACACAAAGTGCTGGAGTAACTTGCATATTTGGATATCTATTGGATATTTCTAGGGCAGAGATAGATAGATTATTGATTAGTGCGGGTGTCAGGGGTTATGAGGAGAAGGTAGGAGAATGGGGTTAGGAGGGAGAGATAGATCAGCCATGATTGGATGGCGGAGTAGACTTGATGGGCCGAATGGCCTAATTCTGCTCCTATCACTCATGCACCCATGAACCGAGCACCTTCCTTCAGCAGATGAATATGTTCTTGGAAGAAGCATCGAAAATATCATATTCCGGGGATATGGGGAGAAGGCAGGAACGGGGTACTGATTGTGGATGATCAGCCATGATCACATTGAATGGCAGTGCTGGCTCGAAGGGCCGAATGGCCTACTCCTGCACCTATTGTCTATTGTCTATCAAAGGGTGCAGAATATGCCGGGGATATCCTTAGTAACCATCCTCTCACCAACTAGAGAGCGGCCCTGAGCTACTATCTACCTCATTAGTCCCTTGGACTATCTTAAAGCGGACTTTATTGGACTTTACCTTCCACTAAACATTATTCCGTTTATCCTGCATCTGTACATTATGGACGGCTCGCTTGTAATCATGTTTAGTCATTCTGCTGATTGGTTAGCACGCGACCAACCGCTTGTCACCGAAGATAGCCACAAGTTGCTGGAGTAACTCAGCGGGACAGGCAGCATCTGGGGTGGAAGATTGCAACCTTCACGTGGTCCGCCCCGTTTCGACTAATGCAATCAACTCGACGTGCACAAACGGAAGATCAAATGGAACAAGTTGCCCGACAACTTTAGGCTGTGGACGCCACACGCAAGGAGAAGAAGGAGGCAGCATTTCTAGAGAGAAGGAATGGGTGATATTGTGGACGCGGGACTATAAACTAAACTAATCTCAACTAACACAAGCGCTGTGGGGCTGAGACACAATCTTTTGCACACTGCAGCTTATTTGATATTTGATATTTGATAATGACAGCCTGCAGAAGGGTCTCGACCGGAAACGTCACCCATTCCTCCTCTCCAGAGTTGCTGCCTGTCCCACTGAGTTACTCCAGCATTTTGTGTCTATCTTCAGTGTAAACCTATTCATGTCTGCCTGTACGTTTGATATTAATACAGAATCTGAGCATCAAAAGCAGCTGACCAGGGGCGGAGGGGTCTGATGGAACTCATTGATCCTCTCCCATTGCTGAAACAAGTGTTTAGCAATTATCCAGATATTGTACCAGGCGAATGGGGAAATGTAATGCTCTTGGACAGACACAAAATGCTGGGGTAACTCTGCGGGACAGGCAGCACCTCTGGAGAGAAGGAGCTGGTGAGGTTTTGTGTCGAGACCCTTCTTCAGACTGAAAGTCACGGGAGAGGTTAGCTCTTTGTTGGGTCTAAGGAGCTTTACATTACTTAATCTCGCAGAGAGAGAGAAAAAAAATCCTCGAGTCGACATTTGGGATGATGTGGTCTAATTGCTCAGGGTGAGAGTGCAATTACGAACCCAACAAAATCGGAACGCATACGTTAAACAGAATTTTCCTGTGAAATTAAACCTAGCATTCAAGTGAATTTGTGATGGGACTTTGTGAAAGCCTCAATCTTTTGCATAATGTCGAGACCGATATTACCCACTCCACCATTAAGGTTGCATCTAGCCCAATTAATTACCAATTGGATTTTATATTTAATTCTGTTCAAAATATATCCGAGGATTTAATTTGCTTTCCCATTCATGGCTTTGAAAGTGCCGTGAGAATGTTAATTGCAAATCCCGCTCTCGTTCCAATCAAATTTATCCCCATCCTGGGTGCAGTTAATGTTGTGGGAAGGAACTGCAGATGCTGGTTTAAATCGAAGGTAGACACAAAGTGCTGGAGTAACCGTTCTTCAGACAAGAAGAAGTCTTCAGAGTCTGCAGAAGGGTCTTGATGTGAAACGTCACCTGTCCATGTTCTCCAGAGATGCTGGAGATATATATGTGTTTAAGTATACATATGCATACACACACGCACATGCACACGCAGGCACACGCATGCAGACACACACACACACACACATACACACATATATATAACAGAGAAGACATACGTATACGCACACGCACGCACACACACACACACACACACATGCAGACACACACACACACACACACACATACACACATGCACACACACACACACACACACACAGACACACACAGACACACAGACACACACAGACACACACAGACACACACACACACACACACACACACACACACAGACACACACACACACAGACACACACACACACACACACACACACACACACACACAGACACACACACACACACACACACACAGACACAGACACACACACACACACACACACACACACACACACACACACACACACAGACACACAGACACACACACACACACACAGACACACACACACACACACACACACACACACACACACACATACACACACACACACACACACACACACACACACACACACACACACATATATATATATATAACAGAGAAGAGTGGGTGTGAGTCAATTTTCATTTTTTATTTCATTTATTTATTTTGTGAGTTGAGCTAATTTCACTTTATTAGAGTGAAGAACAAGGAACGGCAGCTACTGGTTTACCACAGAAAAACAGAGTGCTGGAGTAACTCAGCGGGTCAGGCAGTATCTGTGAAGGGAAGGAATGGGTGACGTTTCGGCTCGAGACCCTTCGGGTCTCGGCCCGAAACGTCGCCCATTCCTTCTCTCCAAAAAGAAGTGATTTTTCAAATGGTGCCAATTACTAAGGGTGCGAATTATCGGATATTATGGTATTCTGGAGAGGAGGAACAGGTGACGTTTCACTGAGTGCTGGAGTAACTCAGCGGGTCAGGCAGCATCTGTGGAGAACATGGATAGGTGACGTTTCACAGAGTGCTGGAGTAACTCAGCGGGTCAGGCAGCATCTGTGGAGAACATGGATAGGTGACGTTTCACGTCAGGAAACTTCTTCAGACTGTTATTACTCCAGCACATTGTACCTTTCCATAATAAACCAGCGACTGCAGTTCCTTGTTCCTGCATCCAGGGATGCTGTCTGACCCGCTGAGCTAAAATCTCTGTGTTAACCTTTGTATAAATTCAGTTGCTGTCAGTGTGATTTAGTTTAATTAAGAGATACAGCACGGAAACAGGCCCTTCGGCCCGCCGAGTCACGCTGACCAGCGATCCCCGCACACTAACACTGTCCTACACACACTAGGGACAATTTACACTTACACAACGCCAATTAACCTACAAACCTGCACGTCTTTGGTGTGTGGGAGAAAGCCAGAGCTCCTGGAGAAAACCCACGAGGAGAATGTACAAACGCCGTACAGACAGCGCCCGTGGTCGGGATCGAACTCGGGTCTACGGTGCTGTGGGGCAGCAACTCTACCGCTGCACCACCGTGCCGCTTGTGAAAGAAAGATGTGGTGTGACCTTGCTATTATACAATACAAACAATACAATACCGTTTATTGTCGTTTGAACCTCATTGAGGTTCAAACGAAATGTAGTTTCTGCAGTCATACACACAAGAAAAGAGCCAAGACACAACACAATTGACACAAACATCCATCACAGTGAATCTCCTCCTCACTGTGATGGAAGGCAAAGTCTTATCTCTCCCCATTCTCCTCCCGATGTCAGAGTCAAAGCCCCCGACGGGCGATGGTAAATAAGTCCCGCGGTCATTTAGGCCGCGCCGGGCGATGCAAGGCCCCGCTCCGGGTCTTGATGTTGGAGCCCCCGGCAGGCCCTAGCAAGTCCCGTGGCCATCAAAGCCGCGCCGGGCGATGTAAGGCCCCGCTCCAGGTCGTCTTCAACCCCGCAACTCGGGCGGGAGAAGTTGCCGCTGCGGGAGCTGCGAAAAGCGGTCTCCCACCAGAGACCCGCGAGCTCCCGGTGTTACCGTCCACTGGCCTGCAGCTGGAGCCTCCGAATCTCCGGGGTCGGGCAGCAGCAGCACGCCACCACAGCTCCTCCCGTTCCCAACTCGGCCAGCCCCTCGATGGTAAGTAGTCCGCAGGCTCCACGACTGGAGCCCCAGGTCCGGTTGGAGGCCGCTCCACGGTGCTAGGCCCCAACGGCAACGGAGACCCGACAGAGAAAAGGTCGGGTCCTCCGCACAGGGAAAAGATTTTAAAAGTTTCCCCACCCCCGCCCCCCAACACATATATAGCTAAAAAAAAACCACTATAACTACACTCAAAACGAGACCAAAAATACAAAATGACAGACGGATTCCATTGACACAATGGAACGTAATTGGTCTTCCAAAGAGAAAGCTTACTCCTGGCAATGTCTGTAGAAGAATTCCTGCTCGACACACGCATATTCTCATGAAAACAATTGGTGGTAACGGAGACGAGGAAACACTTTTTCTCACAGAGAGTGGTGAGTCTGTGGAATTCTCTGCCTTCGAGGGCAGTGGAGGCCGGTTCTATGGATACTTTAGAGAGTGAGCTAGATAGGGCTCTTATAGATAGCGGAGTCAGGGGATATGGGGAGAAGACAGGAACGGGGTGCTGATTGTGGATGATCAGCCATGATCACATTGAATGGCAGTGCTGGCTCGAAGGGCCGAATGGCCTCCTCCTGCACCTTTTGTCTATTGTCTATAAATATTAATAACTTGTGTTTAAGCATTTACATTAGTCTGTTATAAATAGTTTTTGGAGGCAAAGCTCTAACTGAGAAAGAAGGAAATCCCTGTTTTCTGATGAGTGGTCCCCATGAAGTGGAAGTAATGTCGATGGCATTTAATTATTCAAGCACTTTAATTAAAATAATTTAAATTATGCATGGATGGCTTATTGACGTGACAGGGCTTGGTTGGTTAGTGAGGAAGCATTAATCATGTGTCAAGGCCTTGCCAAGTTGTGAATGTTGCTTCAGGCTCATGGGATCAGCAGAAGATCACCTCAGGAGATAGGTTTAAGTAAGAACTGCAGATGCTGGAAAAATCGAAGGCAGAGAAAAATGCTGGAGTAACTCAGCGGGTGAGGCAGCATCGATGGAGAGAAGGAATAGGCGATGTTTCGGGTCGAGACCCTTCTTCACTGATGTCGGGGGGGGAGGGGGGGGCAGAAAAAAAAGGAAGAGGCAGAGACAGTGGAGGCCAATTCACTGGATGTTTTCAATAGAGAGTTAGTTTTAGATCTTAGGGCTAACGGAATCAAGGGATATGGGGAGAAAGCAGGAACGGGGTACTGATTGTGGATGATCAGACATGATTTGTGGGAGAGGTGGGAAGGGGGAGGTGAAAGAGGGAAAGTAAAGGGCACTGTCCTACAAGCATGCAACTCCATGCGATGAGCGCGACCTAATGTGGTCGCTTGAGCCGTCTGGCGTCGCGGGGCCGGTCCCACTTCGATCGCTGGAGCCGTGCGGAATTGTGCAGAGTTTGTCCCGACATCGCGCGGGGCTCCGAAAAACTGACTATGTTCAAAAATTCCGCGCGGCAACGGCTTGTCGGCTCGCAGTCGCCTCGACGCATTACACACCGCCTCGAATCGTGCCTCCGTGACCCTCTATGTGTGTGGCTCCGTGGCCCTCTGTGTGTGTGCCTCTGTGCCCCTCTCTGTGTGACCCTCTCTGTCCTGGCGAACTTACCTTAGACTTCACTCCAAGTTCGCCTCCCTTTGCGCCGCGTTGCGCCACCCACCCGACCTCCGCGTGGCCCCTCGCTGCCGGTTTGGTCGCGCTTGCCGCATGCAGGCGCATGCTGGTGGGAACGGCCCTGTGCAGGGGATCACCCGGCCTCCGTGCGGCCCCCGCTTCTAGTTTGATCGCGTTCATCGCATAGAGTCGCATGCTTGTAGGACAGGCCCTTAAGGGCTACTTGAAGTTAGAAAAGTCAATGTTCATACCGCTGGGGTGTAAACTACCCGAGCTAAATATGAAGTGCTGCTCCTCCAATTATGGCTGGGGCTCACTCTGACAATGGAGGATTTTCTATTTTTCCAGCATCTGCAGTTCTTTCTCAAACTATGCAAGGTTTCTCAAAGACTTTCATTGTCCCGTTTCAGGCCAGATGACAATAAGATACTCTTGACTAAACTCAGCGGGACAGGCAGCGTCTCTGGAGAGATGGACGAAGGAATGGACCATGTTTCGGGTCGAGGCCCCTCCTCAGACCCTACACACGTTCTTCAATCTGAAGAAGGGTCTCGACCCGAAACGTCACCCATTCCTTCTCTCAAGAGACGCTGCCTGTCCCACAGAGTTGCTCCAGCTTGTTGTGTCTACCTTCCATTTATACCAGCATCTGCAGTGCTTTCTTACACATACTGAGTAAGCTTAGTTCAGTTGAGTTTATTGTCACGTGTACCGAGGTACAGTGGAAAGCTTTTGTTGCGTGCTAACCAGTCAGCAACACATAAAGACAATACATAATTACAATCAAACCGCTTAGATAAATGACAGCATCATCAAATGTTCCCAGAGTCTCCACGCTATGTTGAACCTGTCTGTCCCGACTGCTCAATTCACAGATGCACCCAAACCATATTTGGTAAATTCAGTCTTTTACCCAGAGGAGAATCAATATCCCGAGGACATGGGTTTGAGGGGAAACATAGAAACATGGAAAACAAGTGCAGGAGTAGGCCATTCAGCCCCTCGAGCCAACACCGCCATTCAATATGATCATGGTTGATCATCCAAAATCAGTACCCCGTTCCTGCTTTCTCCCCATATCCCTTAATTCCGTTAGTCCTAAGAGCTAAATCTAATTCTCTATTGAAAACATCCAGTGAATTGGCCTCCGCTGCCTTCTGTGGCAGAGAATTCCACAGATTCACAACTCTCTGGGTGAAAAATGTTTTTCCTCATCTCAGTCCGAAATGGCCGAACCCCTTATTCTTAAACTGTCTTAAACTCAGTCTGAAGAAGGGTCTCGACCCGAAACATCACCTATTCCTTCGCTCCATAGATGCTGCCTCACTCGCTGAGTTTCTCCAAAAAGTCTACCTTCATTCTTAAACTGTGGTTTGTGTTCAGTTGCCTGATAATTCCCTTCTTTACAAAGAAATATAGAAACATAGAAAATAGGTGTAGGAGGAGGCCATTCGGCCCCTTTGAGCCAGCACTGCCATTCAATATGATCATGGCTGATCATCCAGAATCAGTACCCCATTCCTGCTTTCTCCCCATATCCCTTGATTCCGTTAGCCCTAAGAGATAACGTTTGAAGGTTAGAGATGAATCTCACCACCCACACTCCCTGCCTAATCAAATGTCAGCCTCCGATTACTTCTGAAGACTCTTAACCCTGTACTTAATAAGTTTGATTGGGCACACGGCATTATCTCGAGGTTGCCAGTCTAGAGCATATTCTCAGAATTAATTGCAAGTCTCCTGCAGTGAGCGGACACAGTGAGTTGATGTGCGAGTGACCGATGATTTCACGCCGGCATTATACAGTGGAGCGGGCGTAGGATGGAAGGAAGGACCTTAACTTCAGTCTTTAATTTGTTCGGGGAGTGTGTGCGGAGCCAAAGCGCCAGAAGAATCTCTCATTCATAGCATTCCCGTTCTTCAATGTGACAAGCATATAAAAATGCCTCCTCGAGCCACAATACAAATTTAAAATATGTTTTTTAATCCCGCCGTATCCTGAAGCTGCTCAACGTACTCATAGTTAGGGCGGCACGGTGGCACAGCGCTGCCTTCCCACGCTTACAGCACCAGAGTCCCGGGTTCGATTCCGACTGCGGGTGCTGTCTGTACGGAGTTTGTATGCTTTACCCGTGACCTGCGTGAGTTTTCCCGGAGATCTCCGGTTTCCTCTCACACTCCAAAGACGTGCAGGTTTGTAGGTTAAATGGCTTGGCATATGTGTAAAAAATTGTCTCTAATGTTCGCTGGACGGCACGGACCCGGTGGGCCGAAGGGCCTGTTTCCACGCAGTATCTCTAAACCAACCTGGACAGAGTGGATGTGCAGAGGATGATTCCACTAGTGGGAGATCCAGGACAAGAGGTTACAGAGTGATGGAGTAACTCAGCGGGTCAGGCAGCATCTGTGGAGAACATGGATAGGTGATGTTTCACAGAGTGCTGGAGTAACTCAGCGGGTCAGGCAGCATCTGTGGAGAACATGGATAGGTGACGTTTCACAGAGTGCTGGAGTAACTCAGCGGGTCACGCAGCATCTGTGGAGGACATGGATAGGTGACGTTTCACAGAGTGCTGGAGTAACTCAGCGGGTCGGGCAGCATCTGTGGAGAACATGGATAGGTGACGTTTCACAGAGTGCTGGAGTAACTCAGCGGGTCAGGCAGCATCTGTGGGGAACATGGATAGGTGACGTTTCACAGAGTGCTGGAGTAACTCAGCGGGTCAGGCAGCATCTGTGGAGAACATGGATAGGTGACGTTTCACAGAGTGCTGGAGTAACTCAGCGGGTCAGGCAGCATCTGTGGAGAACATGGATAGGTGACGTTTCACAGAGTGCTGGAGTAACTCAGCGGGTCACGCAGCATCTGTGGAGAACATGGATAGGTGACGTTTCACAGAGTGCTGGAGTAACTCAGCGGGTCAGGCAGTATCTGTGGAGAACATGGATAGGTGACGTTTCACAGAGTGCTGGATTCATACGTTGCACTTAATTCAAGTTCATAAGTGATAGGAGTATAATGAGGCCATTCGGTCCATCAAGTTTACTCCGCCACTTAATCATGGCTGATCTACCTTTCTCTCCTAACCCCATTCTCCTGCCTTCTCCCCATTACCCTTGACACCCGTACTAATCAAGAATCTACCTATCTTCACCTTAAAAATATCCATTGACTTGGCCTCCGCAGCCTTCTGTTGCAAAGAATCCCACAGATTCACCACCCGACCTACAGCTGATTTCTACAATACGTGTGCAGTTTGATATTTCCAGCCGTCCCTATCAAAGACTTGGACTAACTCTGCGGAATGGGCAGCATCCATAGGGAGAAGGAATGGGTGACATATTGGGTCAAAAGAAGGGTCTCGACCCAGAACTTAACGCCCATTCCTTCTCTCCAGAGATGCTGCCCGTCCCGCTGAGTTACGCCAGCATTCTGTGTCTATCTTTGGTTTAAACCAACGTCTGCAGTTCCTTCCCACACAATTAACGACGGGCCAAGGTGGGTAATCTTCGTCACAAATGACTTCAACCAGGGTTCCAGGAAATTCCTCTGCTGTGTCTCACTGCCCACTCGCACATCGCTCAGAGTTACACAGGCATGAAGCCGCTGAAACCACCCACTCATTACAGTTTCATCCTTCCCTGTTATCTAGTCTTCCTTCAGCCTTCTCCCACATCTCCGTGAGGCCGTGCCACACATCATTGAGTTTAGGTTAAGAGAGACACAGGAGTAACTCAGCTGCATCTCTCGAGAGAAGGAATGGGTGACGTTTCGGGCCGAGACACAGTCTGAAGAAGGGTCTCGACCCGAAACGTCACCCATTCCTTCTCTCCAGAGACGCTGCCTGTCCCGCTGAGTTACTCCAGCATTTTGTGTCCACCTTTGATTTAAACCAGCATCTGCAGTTCTTCCCATCATATATTATATTATACAGTATGAACATCAGGGTTGAGATGGAAAGATAGATCAGCCATGATCGAATGGCGGAGTAGACTTGATGGGCCGAATGGCTTTATTCTGCACCCAGAATTTATCAACTCATGAACTGCCTTTAGAGAGGAGACGAGGAGGAATTTCTTTAGTCTTATTTTCTTTAGGCAAACCCGCACGGCTTTGTAGCGTGGGAGGAAACCGGAGCACCCAGAGAAAACCCACGCATGTCATAGGGAGAACGTACAAACTCCGTACAGACAGCACCCGTAGCCAGGATGGAACCTGGGTCTCCGGCGCTGTGAGGCAGCAACTCTACCGCTGTGCCACCATTATTCGACCAACTGGATGATACCCCGTTGAGTTAATGCAAAAGAAAATAGTAAGATTAAACAAGAACTTACCAGTTTGAAGTTTGATCTTTATTTTATGAGGAGTTGCGATGAGGGATTACGTGAAGACCCCGCCAGCACGCATGCGCGACATCTCTTCAAAGCAGTGGTGTGAAATCACAGAAAAACATAGTCACAATGACTAATATAGTAAGATAACAAGAGAACTTTCATACCAGGTGATCTTTATAATAGAGGGTTGGGAGCGGAGGGCACGTAATCCCTCATCGCAACTCCTCATAAAATAAAGATCAAACTTCAAACTGGTAAGTTCTTGTTTAATCTTACTATTTTACTTCGGAGTCACGTGAGTGACTACGTGAAGATTTCAAAGCTTCTGTGATTTCATGCCCTGGAAGATCCATGCTCACACACCGCTAAAGCTGGGATGAGAGGATGAACGAAATTCAGACAAGACACTGGCTGAAAAACAAAATCAGGTATTTATTCATACCAAAACAAAGTAGCCTCCCTAAAGGGTAAGCTATTTGGCAGCACTCAAAATCCTCCCTGCATAAGTATCAGAGGAGGTCACGGGTTTATAATAAAAGCGGTGGAAAGTCTTCTCATTACTCCACCCCGCTGTAGCCAGGATGTGATCCATAGGTAGCTCCATCCTTCTAGCCGCCGAGGTGGATGCTGCCCTGGTGGAGTGAGATTTAAATCTATTAGTATCCACCCCTGCTGCATCCAGTACCACCCTTAACCATCTGGATATGGTTTACACCGTGACTCTATGATGGGGCTTCTTGTGACTAATGAGTAAAGCCGTTTCCGTGCCCCTAAGGTTTTTGGTGACTGCAATGTATCGCAAAATTAATGATACAATGCAAAGTCGAGGTTCTGCTGGATAAGCCAGAAACTCCAAGTAATGTCCAGACACTCCAGGTCGATCTTGTTTCAGCAGTCCCTGCACATAGAAAGTGATTTTGTCACTGGTGACTGCCATATCATCCAGGCTAAGCTTGTGCAGGGACTGGACCCGCTGTGCCGTGATCAGTGCCATAATCATGACCATCTTATAGGTAGGTTTTGCCAATGGGAGTCCCGTGTTAGGTGTCCATCCTCGCAGCATAGTCAATACTGTGCTGATATCCCAAACATGGCTATATCGAGCCCTAGGGGGATTGGTATTAAATATTCCCCTCATAAACTTAGACACTAGAGGATGTGACCCAATTCCCAATTGGTCACTCCCCTTGCCCAAGTAAGATGATAGGGCACTCCTGGCACAGTTAATGGCACTGTAACTAAGATCCTCATCGAAATGAAGGGTAGCCAAGAATTCCAACACTTCCGAAATGGTGGCGGTTTCATATGTTGTGTTGGTAGAGACACAGTATCCTTCCCATTTCCTGATGTAGGTCAGATACTGCTTCCTCGTGGACTCTCTGCAGGCCGCTGTGATGGTATCAATGGTCCTGTTGGAGAGTCCGAATCCGCGAAGTGGCCGTTTTAGAATCTGCAAATTAACAAGTCCATGCGGTCATGACACGGATGACTTGCTCCCGTAACAGGATGAACGAGCAGGCTAGGTCTTTTGTTCACCCTGATACAGGGTTCCGTGGCCATCTTCCGTACCATAGGGAACCATGGTTGGGTAGGCCAGTCGGGCACCACCAAAATACCCGATGCAGAGTCTTGCTTAATTTTCTGCAAGACCCGACTGATGAGGCAGAAAGGGGGGAATATGTAACAAAATAGATCCCCCCAATGTAGCGTGAATGCATCCATCGCTACTGCCCCCGGGTCTGGTTCCCAAGCAACATATGTTGGTAATTGGTGATTTAGCCTGGACGCGAAAAGGTCGATATCTAGCGTTCCACAATATCTGAAAACACCCTCCGATCCAACATCCATTCTATGTTGTCGTTGAATTTACGTGATCTGGTGTCTGCCACTATATTTAGCTTACCTGGAAGGTAAGTAGCTGAGATCCAGATTTCTCTTTGCAGACACCAGTGCCAGATATTGTTACACGATATCGACTTAATACCGCCCATATGGTTAATATATGCTACCACCGTAGTGTTATCAATTTGTAATCTAATATGAACTTTGTGCATATAAGTGCAGTATGCTTTAAGGCCATGAAATGCTGCCAGCATTTCCGAATAGTTAATCCCCAAGTTTTTGTATAGGGTTAACTCTGGTGCACTCCATCTACCTCCACAACTAGAGGTAGTGTTAGTAGCTCCCCACCCTTCAGCACTGGCATCCGTTTGTAGGATGACCGAGGGATTGATAATATTGATAGGTTTGGAACAATTTTGGGCATTCCCCATCCACCAATATAATTCGGCTTTCGCCTTCCCCGAAATTTCCATAGGCCTGTCGAAATGGCCTGTATGTTTTTTGAGCGCTATAATTTTTGCTCTTTGTAAGTTTTGGTAATGTAAGGGTCCAAATTGTGCTGCAGGGAATGCCGCTACTATCTTCCCAATCACTCTGGCCACCTGCTGAATGGATGGGGCCTTAGCGCCAATGAGGCTCCTGCAAGCCTCTATCAGGTCGTCCACCTTACTTGGTGGCAACGTAACAGACATTTGCACTGAGTCAATGATGAACCCCAGATATTTCATGGTGGTAGCGGGTTCCAATATTGATTTATCTGGATGTATCGTAAACCCCAGCTTCTGGAAAAGATGTTTTGTGGCTGTAACTGCCAAAGTAGCCATTTCCAAATTTTCCCCCACTATGAGGATGTCATCAAGATAGGCCATAACAGTATGATTCTGTTTCCTTAAGTAGGCCAAAGCTGGTTTTAATATCTTAGTAAACAGTCTGGGTGCTGACGATAACCCATTAGGCAAAGCTTTGTATTGCCATAATTGTCCCATCCAGACAAACTTTAAGTATTTCCTATGATCCTTGTGAATGGGTACTGAATAATATGCATCCTTGAGGTCAATGCATGCCATGTAGTACCCATTGGCTATTAACTGTATAGCAGTATTGAAGGTGTCCATTTTAAAATGTATATACTCAACAGAAGTATTCAGATCAGTTAGATCAATGATGATGCGGCACCCGCCATCTTTTTTATTTTTGGTGAAAATATTGGACACGAACTCCTGAGATTCTCTGATGGCTTTCTCAACTACCCCTTTCTGTACTAATCTCTGTAGTTCAGCATGCCCTGCTGCCCTATCTTTAAGTGAAAGGACGAATTTCCGGTTAGGTGCATGTTGTACTGGGGTAGGGAGTTCGTGAACAAATTCAATTTTATATCCCTGAATACTTCTGAGTATATAAGGATCAGAGGTAAAAGTGCGCCAATTCTCAATGAACATGTGCAACCTGCCCCCTACACAAAGTGAATTTAGACCAGATGTGTTTCTGGGGACCCCAGACCCACCTACCTCCATGGTTACTGCCGGTGTGGTGGTTTCTGTCCTTGCTTCCTCGGTTGGTTGCGTGTGTTCTGGGAGTGGCGCATTTTCCAAGAAGGCCAGTCTGGGCCTAGGCCTAAAAAAGACCGCTGTGCAGGATACCCGGCCTTCGAGCTTTCACCACCGGCAGACCTGTTAAGGTAACTCTGCCCGGTGGATGTGTAGGGGTGCTGTCTGTGTGGGTGTGGCTTAGTGTAGCCCAGTTTTATAAGGCCCAAAGCCTTAGCCTCCTCGTCAAGATCTTTAACCTGCTTAGGGAGATCTTCCCCAAACAGCAGGCTAGGAGGCTGAATCTTCCCAGGCTTACACAACCCCGCAAACTTGGGGTGAAGCGCCGGCTTGATGATGTTCTTCCTGAACGTATTAATTTCGTATTGAGTATTGCAGAGCAGTGCTAGAGCATCCTGCAATTCTTCCGGCATCTCTACGCCCACTGCAGTTCTAGCTACCGCCGTTATCCCTGCAGTTAGGAGCTTCAGAATCCTCTGAAGTTTTATCTCCTGCCCTCTACTAGAGGGGCTCATATTTCCCCAAATAGGGTTATTCACCGCTGGCACATTCAATGAATTGCAGTTTTCTGGTGCCATATACTTATCTGCCGTAGCATTGATGGCCTGTTCCTGCAATTGGTTGGTTGCCATGTAATTAATACTGGCAGCCAGCTTGGGGTGGATAGGCAAGCCTTTTTTATTAGGCATGGCGTGCCTGCTCACCATGTCCAAATAGTCTTCACAGCCCCCTGACACCTTCGTTGATTCAGCCAACTCCCCTTCTTCTGGGTCAGCCCAGTTCTGACCCTCAATGCTCCCTTGTACAGAGGGGGAGACGTTGGGCAGTCCTCTATAGGAACCTGCCGTGGGCCTGCCAGGGGTCCCACTGTGACCTTGCCCCTGCATTAGCAGGTCACGTTGGAGCATTTGCTCCATCAACCGCTCCATGCGGTTTAGACGACCACCGTCGCTATCTGCGAACGGGGTGTCCTCGGGACCGGACTCCGCTGAGTCGGCCCCGGCCGACTTCCGGGTGGTCTTCCCTGACCGTGGTGTACCAACAGTCGCAAAGGGCGAGAAGTCGGGAGCTGCAGGCAAAACCTGTAGCTCAGGAGAGGCGGCTCGCTGCTGGCTGCTCTCCTTGGCAGCCGCTCTGGCCGCTGTTCGCTTCGATTTTCTGTCCATTGTAAATTCACTGTCGTCGACTCACTACCTCCGGTGAGACTTACCTGGCGTAAGCTATTTAAGCTTACGCTAGAGGAGCCCCGCTCCTCCCGACCGTCGCTTCCGCATGCGTACGACGATATGTCGCGCATGCGTGCTGGCGGGGTCTTCACGTAGTCACTCACGTGACTCCGAAGTAAAATAGATATTATCTTCACCTAATTCATTGCTCAGATCATTAAATAGTGCAATCATCTTACATTATTTTATTCACAAATTATTTTATTAGCATATCATTTCCATAAATGACTAAATCTCACTGATGTTCCAAATCACGTATATTTTGTTTGCTGGAATCTCCTGCAATGTCAATGTTGTCCGTCTGTCTCATTCCCTTAAAGTATCTGATTATGAAATACATGTTGACAAACATAATGAATATTTTTTTACTGGCATCATTAATAGGCCCTGTATCACGGTACGAGTCATTCAAGAGCTCTCCCGAGTTAAAAAAAAAATCTAACTCGTGGTAAGCACGTAGAATGTACGTAGCGGGTACGTCGGAGCTCGGGGACGTCTCTTAGCGGCTCGTAACGCTAACGGCAGGTACTCAGGAAACGTGGTAAGCTCGGGAAGACTCGTGAAGATTTTTCAACGTGTTGAAAAACGTCCACGAGAGCCCCGAGTACCTGCGAGCGGCCATTACCGTAATTCTCCGAGTTCGAATCAGGGGAAACTCGGGAGAACTCTTGAATGAACTCGTACAGTGGGACAGGGCTTTCAGCCAGAATGTATAGATTCACAAGTCCCATCTTAAAGAGTCAAGAGACAAAATAGATGTTTAGTTTAGTGATACAGCACAGAAACAGGCCCTTCGGCCCACCGAGTCAGCGCCGACCAGCGGTCCCTGCACATTAACAATATCCTACACCAATTTTTACATTTACCAAGCCAATACCTACAAACCTGCCCGTCTTTGGAGTGTGGGAGGAAACCGAAGATCCCGGAGAAAACCCATGCGGGTCACGGGGAGAGCATACAAACTCCGTACAGACAGCACCCGTAGTCGGGATCGAACCTGGGCCTCCGGCGCTGCATTCGCTGTAAGGCAGCAACTCTACCGCTGCGCCACCGTGACCCAAAGAGCGTTTTATTGTCATGTGCCCCAGATAGAACAATGCAAATCTTACTTGCAGCAGCACAACACAACATGTAAACATCGGTCTGAAGAAGGGTCTCGACCTGAAACCTCACCCATTCCTTTCTCAACAGGGTTGCTGCCTGTCCCGCTGAGTTACTCCAGCATTTTGTGCCAATCTTCGATTTCAACCAGCATCTGCAGTTCCTTGCTACACATTTACACGTAGTAGCCTGTAAACAAAATAAACGAGATAAACGTGTGTGTATATATCGTCATGGCTACGCCTCCAGGTCGAGGATGATGGTCTACGTTCTGTTGTTTTTACGGACTCTCATGTGGTTTATGAGTCCAATATTGGCTTTGCAGCTCACAGGAGGAAGACGCCAGTGCGTGTGTTTGTTTAACGTGTACGTGATGTTGCGCTCCGAGAAGCACGCGGTCCTTCACAACTCAATCACCTCATCCCAATGGCAAGGGAACCAAGACGATTGGAGCTGACAGATCTGTTGCAGCCTTCATCCACCTTCACAGCTGTTGCATTCAAGATAACGTCCACCGCCTGGTCCGCCGTTGAGGTCTTGTAGGTTTTATCGTTCTTAGTCTGGGCCCTCATCCTTGACCGTCCCACCATGGGCGGCCCGACCAGAAGCTGGAGCTACCGACAGCATCACTCTCGGAATCATGGGGTCACGCAAGCCTCCTCACCACGACAAGGTCAGCGATCTGAAGAGGGTGTGTATTCTAAACTAAACTCTCTTTTAGGTTAGTTTCATTTAAAGATACAGCGTGGAAACGAGTTATTCGGACCATGGAGTCCACACCAACCACCGACCACCCATTCACACTGGTTCTCAGTTATCACTTTCCCCACACACTAGAAGCAATTTACAGCGGGCCGATTAACTTACAAACCAGTATGTCTTAAGGATGTGGGAGGAAACTGCAGCACCCGGAGGAAACCCACGAGGTCACAGGGAGAATGTGCAAACTCCACACAGATAGCACCCGAGGTCAGGATCGAACCCGTGGATCTGGCTCTGTGCGGCAGCGCTGCGCCACTGTGCTGCCTTAAGGGCCTGTCCTACCAGCATCTGACTCCATGCGATGAGCATGATCAAACTAGAAGCGGGGGCCGCACGGAGGTCGGGTGATCCCCTGTACAGGGCCGTTCCCACCAGCATGCGCCTGCATGCGGCAAGCACGACCAAACCGGCAGTAGGGGCCGCGCGGAGGTCGGGTGAGTGGCGCAACGCGGCACAAAGTGAGGCGAACTTGGAGCGAAGTCTTAAAGGTAAGTTTGCCAGGACAGAGAGGGGCACACAGAGAGGGGCACAGAGGCACACACACAGAGGACCACGGAGCCACACACATAGAGGGTCACGGAGGCACCTACAGATAGGTTCACGGAGGCACGACGTCGAGGCGGTGTGTAACGCGTCGAGGCGACTGTGAGCCGACAAGCCGTTGCCGCGCGGAATTTTTGAACATAGTCAGTTTTTCGGAGCCCCGCGCGATGTCGGGACAAACTCCGCACAATTCCGCACGGCTCCGGCGATCGAAGTGGGACCGGCCCCGCGACGCCGGACGGCTCAAGCGACCACATTAGGTCGCGCTCATCACATGGAGTTGCATGCTGGTGGGACAGGCCCTTTACTCTTCTGACCATTTGGATTGAATTAGTCAATTGAAAAATAAATTAAAATGTTAATATTAATAGATCTGAAAAGTGAAAGCTGGTGCAGTGTCTTTTCTCTTACAGATGACGGGATTAACGTTCAAAATGTTAGCCAATCTTTCTTTCTGTTCAGATGCCGGTTTGACATTCTGTGCCTTTCTATTTTCAATGTAAACTTTACTTAGTCAGTTTCGCACTTCCGAAGTGGACCTTTGATCCAACTTGTCTCTGCTTATCCCAAAACCCCAACAATTAACCAGCGTTTCGTTTAGTTTAGAAATACAGCGCAGAAACAGGCCCTTCGGCCCACCGAGTCCGTGCCGACCGCTGATCCCCGCATATTAACACTATCCCGCACACACCAGGGACAATTTACCATTTTTATTGAAGCTAATTAACCTACAAACCCGCACGTCTTTGGGGGTTGGGAGGAAACCGGAGCACTTGGAGAAAACCCGCGCAGGTCACGGGGAGAGCGTATAATACGGGGATTCAATGTGATCATGGCTGATCCTCCGTACAGACAGCGCCAATAGTCAGGATCGAACCCGAGACTTTGGCGCTGTGAGGCAGCAACTCTACCACTGTGCCACCGTGCCTAACGTCAGTGGTCCAAACACAACCGCATGAAGCCACTGTTTACGTCCTCAGATTTCCTCCGCTTTAATAGTATATAACTTTCGGTGGCGGCATGTTCCAATATCAGACGCTGCACATAGCTCCACTCCCTAAAACTCACGGTTTTTCGCGTTAAAATCGGGTCTACTGGTCGGGACCGATTTTAAAAACTTACTGGAGCCTCTGGACGTCGCGCTGATGACGTCATCAGTAAGCACTGTGAATTTAACGGAGGCTTAACGCACTTTAAATGAAAAATTCTTCTCCTGGCAAGAGCACTGAGAGAACAGTTACAAAACACTCCTGGGAAAACCAGATGAAGCTTGAAGAACTTATTTTTGAAGTGGCTTCTGAAGTAAAGGTGCTTTACGACATGGCTACAAGATCTAAGACAGCTTTGGCCAAGGACAAAGAATTTGAAGAATTAAAGCTTCCGGTAAGTGAATTGAAAGATGTAAAGGTGGATGGAAAAAAGATGGAACAGTTGATGGGTAACATCTCGTCAACAGTGAAGAGAGCGCAGCAGCGGTTGCACTTTCTGCGCCGGATGAGAAGAGCTCACCTCCCCCATCCCGTCCTCACCACTTTCTACAGGGGCACCACAGAGAGTATTTTGACCAGCTGTATCTCTGTCTGGTTTGGGGACTGTAAAGCCTCCGACTGGAAGTCTGTGCAGAGAGTGGTGAGGACAGCGGAAAAAATCATCGGGACTTCTCTCCCCTCAATTGGGGATATTGCGACCAAACGTTGCCTGTCCAAGGCCAGCAGTATTATAAAAGACCCCACACATCTCCATCACGGACTGTTCACTCTGCTGCCCTCGGGCAAAAGATATCGCAGCATAAGGAGCAGAGCATCAAGGTTCTGCAACAGCTTCTTCCCACGAGCCATCAGACTCCTGAATGCCATGTAATGGGCTGCCACCATTGTCTATTTATCCTTTTATCCATTTTATCCATTTTATCCTTCTGTTAATTATCGTGTTGCACAGGGAGCCAAATGCAACGGAATTTCGTTTGGAACTGCATATATCGATGTATTTCTAAATGACAATAAAGTTTGTTTGACTTGGGAGTGATGATGGAAAAGATAGAAAAGCTGACTGCTTGTAATCAGAATGTTATCGAGTTTGTGAAGGATTCGATTGGCACTATTAATAAACTAATTGACGATGTGAGAGATGAACTATCGGAGAGAATTGATAAGGGTGAAGAAGACACCACAAAGAGGTTCAGCTCTGTGCTGGATACTGTCTCAACCTGTATGTCATCAATGCATGAGATGGAGGAAGAGATGACAAGAATGGTGGAGGAGATGAAGAATATGAGGTCAGAACAAGACCTTGCTACACGACGGATGGCGACTCAGCTGGCTAAAGTTTCAGACAAATGGCTGGACCTGGAAGCTCGTTCGAGACGCCAAAACCTAAGATTAGTTGGTGTACCAGAGGGAGCCGAGAGAGATAACATTCGCGAGTTCGCATAATTAAAGAAGCTCTTAAGCTCCCTAACCTATCAAAAATTGAAGAGGCACACCGAGTACCTAGATTTAAACACAAATCTCAGGATGGCTCAGAACGTACATGACAGATTATTGTGAAATTCAGGGACATTTCTGACGTGGAAGAGGTTATGAGGAATATCAAATGTGGAGTGCCTCTGAAGTTTGGTGTAACAACTTTTTACATTTTCAGGGACTATCCCTATGAAATGATGCAAAAGCGAAATCAGTTCTCTAAGGCAAAGCAGGCTCTCCAAGGACATAAGGAGGCTAGATATGGTGTTTACTATCCAGCTAGAATGCATATCTCCTACAAGGAACAGCAAAAATTGTTCACAAATCCCGAGGAGGCATACAAATATGCTCTCACCATCGTGGAACAGAAGGACTAGCTGGAAAGGCTGGACATTTTGCACGCTCTCTCTCTTTACTATTGCATCCAGAATGGTGGCGTACTGCCCAAAGAAGGAGCTTTGTCTAGACGTCTTATTGGCGGAATGCTAACTCCAGGACACACTCTGTTCCAAGGAAAGCGGGAAAAAGATAACCACCGAAATGAAGAGCTCAACAACAGACTGGGCTTAGCAATTACTGTTGTATATGAGATCTAATGAATAACCTAAATGGTATAGAATTAACATTTTTAACAATATTAACATAGAATATTAACATAGAAATAGTAATGAATGCTAATCAGAAATGCAGAAATGGTGATTTAGAAATTAACAGTTATAATTTAACTTAATAATTCTCGTAGATTTATAACTGGGGTGTGAGGGGCAGAGGCGGGCTCCTGGCTCAGTTCCAGGAGCCAGAAATAGGTTAACCCCTTCAACCAACAGTTGATGATTTCCAAGGTTAAAATATACGCTTAACACTTAGTAGATAAAAATGATAGTTATATCTGGAAATATTGATAAATGGATATATATACTGTAAATGGGTACTATACATCTGATTTTGAAACCGGTCCCGCTCCAGTATGTTATGATTAATCGAGGGAGCGGAGCTATTTGTTTGTTTTATATCGACAACGGAAGTCGATAAAATGCTTTCTCCCACTTACAGGTGGGTCACTTGTTACAGTGCCGACAAGCTCGGGCACTGTATTTTCACTTGTACAAGTTTTTTTTAATTATTACCACATTTTGTCACATGTGTGTTTTTGTTTATTGTAGGGTAAATGATCCCCCTATATCCAAAGACCTGAGGTACGAATGCACCGCAAGATACATAGGTATTAAATCTATTCAAAATGCAAGACGATAACCAAAATAAACTGGGAGGAATCTCATTTTGTAGTTGGAGCGTTAGGGGTGTTAACGAACGCATTAAAAGGGGTAAGATTCTAGCTCAGCTGAAAGCATACAACACAGATATTGCTTTCTTACCAAAAACGCATCTTAAACTTCAAGACCAAGCTAGATTCAGGGCGAACTGGATAGGTCAAACCTTTCACTCGTCTTACACGTCAAAATCTAGAGGAACGTCTATTATTATTCGCAAAGGCATTCCATTTAAACCCAAAACTACTTTAATAGATAAGGACGGGAGATATTTGATATTTACCGGGGAGATCCATGCTGCCCCAATTACCTTGGTAAACATATATGCGCCCAACTTTGACAACCCGCATTTTTTCAATAAAATCCTGAATATAATCGCAGAATATAACTGCCAGAATGTCATAATCGGTGGAGACTTATGACATTAATAGTCATAATGTCATAACTTCTAAACACATATATAGAAAATACAAATATAACAGATGTCTGGAGGATTGCACATCCGACCGGCAGGGATTACTTGTTCTATTCTATGGTACACAAGACATATTCACGTATAGATTATTTCCTGGTGGATACAAAACTAATACCCCACACTTCTAAATCAAATACGATTTCAGATCACTCCCCACTAACTTTCTTTCTAAAAATGGAAGGAATGACTAAGAACAAACCGTTTTGGAGGTACAATCCTCAAATTGTAAAAGACCTGCAAGGGAGTCTACATTTAAAACAGTAAATGGACCTTTTTTTTTAAATAAACGATATGCTAGACATATCACCTACACTATTATGGGATTTTTTGAAAGCATTTATTCAAGGTGTTATAATTTCATACCAAGCTTTTCAAAATAAGGAAAATAAGAACGAACAAAGACAGTTAGAAGAACAAATTAGACAACTAAACATAAAAAACGTCAAAGACCCCACTACGGATAAACATAATAGAATAATAATACTGAAATTTAAATTAAATTAATTATTATCAGAGAAAGTTATAAGATTATTACAAATTACAAAACAGGAACATTTTGAATTTGGGGATAAGCCCCACAAACTTCTGGCACATCAGTTAAAAAAACTAGAAAAGGATCACACGATTTCAAAGATTAAATCAGACAAAGGGGAAACATTGACCTTGCCGAGTGATATTAATAAAATATTTGCACAATTTTACGAGAATCTGTATATATCTGAATCTATCTAAAATGATAACGGACACCAACAAAGTTACAGAGTTCTTGGATAATTGTAACCTTCCCAAACTAGAGTTGCAGGAAGAAGAGGAATTGGGAGCACAAATCTCAAATAAGGAAATAGAGGAAACAATAATCTCATTAAAAAATGGAAAATCACCAGGTCCCGACGGATTTAGTAATGAACACTATAAATGTTTTTTATGATATATTTACACCACACCTACAGAAAATGGATACTTATGCCTTCAAAGAACAAATACTACCTGAAACACTAGCAGAATCAACGATTACATTAATACTTAAGAAAGATAAAGATGTGGAAGAACCTGGATCATATAGAGCTATTGCGTTGTTAAACACAGATCAAAAAATATTAGCGAAAATACTAACTAGAAGACTAAGTAAATATGCTAGTAAATTAATACATCCGGATCAAACGGGGTTTATCCCTAAGAGACAATCATTTAATAATTTGAGACGTCTGCTCAATATAATGCATTCACACCAAACGGAAGATCAAAAACTATCAATCATATCGTTGGATGCAGAGAAAGCATTCGATCAGGTCAAATGGGATTATATGGTCAGGGTAATGCAAGAATTTCAACTGGGAGAGAATTTCATTCTATGGATCAAATTACTATATAATAAGCCAACGGGCAGAATATTAAATAACAATAATTTATCTACGAAATTTCAATTGTCAAGGGGTAATAGACAAGGATGTTCACTATCACCGTTGTTATTTGCTCTCATAATTGAACCCCTAGCGGAAAGAATTAGAACTCATTGGAATATCCATGGATATAAAACAAAATATTCCAACAATAAAATATCATTATATGCTGATGATGTACTATTGTACATCACAAAACCTCATATTACTATACCAAATATTTTAAAATTAATAGAGGATTTCGGATCATTTTCAGGATATAGAATACATTGGAATAAAAGTGAAATAATGTCAATAATTTCCTGCAGGTGTGCGTTTTTTTTCACTTCTTTTCTTTATTTTTAGTACGCTAAAAGTGTTAGTTGGGGGTCTAATATTTTTATGTGTGGGGGTTGGTGGGGGGGAAGGGGGAAACTGCTTTCTCAAGTCCCTACCTGGTCGGAGAGGTGGCGTTCTTCGAGCAGCAACTTCGACCCGTCCTCGCGGTCTGCCAGCGGGGTCTGGAGCGACGTTTTCCTGAGGAGACCTGGCCAGAACCTCGGCTCCGGAGGCGGTGCATGCTGGAGCGCTGTCGCGGAGCGGAGCGGGCGATGCCTTGCCTGGGTCGCCGCGCTGGAACTCCACGCTGGAATGCTGCGACCGCCGATAAAAACATCGCGGAGCCGTGGGTCTGTGGAGCAGCCAGCAGCGGGCGGCGGCGCTGAACTTTACATTTGTGAAGCCTGGGATCTCTCGCTGTGATCGCCAGTGTATGGAGCTCCGTCCAACACGGCCTGTTGGCTTGGAAGCCGCGGTCTCCGGTAAGGAGGCGACTGTTCTTGGCTCCCCAAGCCGCTGAGAGGGTCTTCCGATGCTGGAGTACCATCACCCGGTGAGAACAGCCGGGAACATCGGGCCTCCGTAGCGGCGATTGTGGGGGCCTCAATAGGCCCGACTACTTTGGGTGGACATGGGGATGGGGACTGGACTTTGTGCCTTCCCCTACAGTGGGAACCATTGTGGGGGGATGTTTTTATGTTTTATGTTAAATTCTTTACTGTTGTGTTTTATTTTTATTGGTGTGCTACAGATGGCTCTGGATAACATGGCTGCTGGAGGCGAGAGTGAACGCTGGCGTGATTGGCTGCCGCTGCTTTCTCTCCGAACTGTGTATTGTTGCTGTATATGTTGTTTTTGTTTCATGCTTGTGTTAATTGTACGGTGTCCTTGAGAGTCCTGAAAGGCGCCCTATAAATAAAATGTATTATTATTATTATTAATAAAACCGAAAGACTCTACACATCTATTACAGTTTCCTTTCAAAATAGCTATGGAAAAATGTAAATACTTGGGTATCGAAATTACTAGAAGATATCAAGACATGTTTGACGCAAATCATAACCGTCTACTTAAGAAACTATATAACTTGATTACATTTTGGAAAAGGCTCCCGATGTCCTTAATAGGCCGAATAAATGCCATAAAAATGATTTTTCTACCACAAATCTTATACCTGTTCCAATCTATTCCAATATACTTACCCAAAAAGGTTTTTTAAAAACTGGATTTGGATATCACAAATTATATTTGGGATTGTAAATCCCACAGAATACAAAGAGTTCATCTGAATAAACCCAAAGCAGTAGGGGGATTAGCACTCCCCAACTTTATGTATTACTACTGGTCTGTAAATATCAGAAACATGATCCAATTGCTGGATAACTCTCCCCAGCAACCGGATTGGACGATTATGAAGAAAGAGGATTGCTCTCCTTACAATATTGGAGCAATCCTTCTTTCACCAATGACAATGAATAATACAAATTACAACAAAAATCCAATTATACACAGTACAATTAGAATTTGGAAACAAATAAAACACAATTTAAAATTAAGAAATGTATCTCTCTTATATCCTATCGGTAAAAACCCTTCGTTTAAACCTTCAACTATAGATAAAGCATTTATGCAGTGGGAAAGAGTCGGAATTAAAATCATTTTGTATAAAATGGGAAAACTATTATAATTTAAACAATTACAACTAAAATACAATTTGGGAAACAATCAGTATTTTAAATATTTCCAAATTTGTGACTATCTGAAAAACACACACAAGATTATCACAATATGCCTCCAGACTTACTGGAAGAAGTAATGAATACAAAGGCAGAATCAGCAAACCTAATATCATATATATATTATATTATTCTAAATGCAGAAATACCAACAACAGAAGGTATCAGAAGAGACTGGGAAAAATAATTAAGTATAAAAATTCCCAAAGAAAGGTGGGAAGAATATTTATTAAATGTGCATAAATGTTCAATTAATGTAAGACACACCTTATTACAATTTAAAATCTTACACAGATTATACTATTCAAAAACTAAAATAAGTAAACTTTTTCCCAATGTCTCACCTATATGTGATAAATGTCAATGTCTAGAAGCTAATATAGTGCACTCATTTGTCTTTTGTACAAAAGTTCAAAAATTTTGGACTGAAATTTTTGAAATTTTCAGACTGATGTGGTGATGGGGGAGGGGTGGGAACCCGTCCCTCCCCCACCCCTCCCCCACCACATCAGTCTGAAGAAGGGTCTACGACCCAAAACAGTCACCTATTTCCTTCGCTCCATAGATGCTGCCTCACCCGCTGAGTTTCTCCAGCATTTTTGTCTACCTCAGATTCCTATTAAATCTTTTCCCCATCACCTTGAACCTATGTCCTCTGGTCCTTGATTCCCCTACTCTGGGCAAGAGACTCTGTGCATCTACCCCCCGATCTATTCCTCTCATGATTTTATTCACCTCGACAAGATCGCCCCTCATCCTGCTGCATCAGAGAATGTATATCATCGGCAGTTGTTTTACATAACAAAATTCTTATTTTTGTAATTACTTGGATTGAGAGCAAATCTACATAACTTTTGCACTTACGTTAAAGATAATTAAAAACAAATATGAGATAGATTGCAAAGTTATTCTTGTCTACTTTAATCGCAACATCATTCTCACTTTAAGCAATGAGATGTGAATCATAGATTTCGCCCCCATAACAAAGATTCGACAAGCCAACTTCTACCCACAGACAAGGGAGTATTACAGTGCACTATAATGCTGGCAACTAATATATCCAAATAGATCGGGTAGATGCACGGTGTCTCTTGCCCAGAGTAGGGGAATCGAGGACCAGAGGACATAGGTTCAAGGTGAAGGAGAAAAGATTTAATAGGAATTTGAGGGGTAACTTTTCCAGACGGAGGGTGGTGGGTGAATGGAACGAGGGCCTGGAGGGGCGCGTCCAGTGGAGGGGAGCCCCCGTGCCCACACCCAAGACTGGAGAACCGATGAGGAGGGAGAGAGGGAGGGAGGGAGGGAGAGATGAAGGGAGGAAGCTACTGAAGAGAGGGGAGGAGAGAAGAGGAGAGGGGAGGGGAGGGGAGGAGAGGAGAGGAGAGGAGGGGAAAGGAGAGGAGAGGAGAGGGGAGGGGAGGAGAAGAGGGGCTGAGAGGGGAGGAGAGGAGAGGAGAGGAGAGGAGCGGAGAGGAGAGGAGAGGAGAGGAGAGGGGAGGAGAGGAGAGGAGAGGGGAGGAGAGGAGAGGAGAGGAGAGGAGAGGAGAGGAGAGGAGAGGAGAGGAGAGGAGAGGAGAGGAGAGGAGAGGAGAGGAGAGGGGAGGAGAGGAGAGGAGAGGAGAGGGGAGGGGAGGAGAGGAGATGGGGGGAGAGGGGAGGAGGGGGGAGGAGAGGGGGGAGAGGAGAGGGGAGGAGAGGAGAGGAGAGGAGAGAAGAGGAGAGGAGAGGAGGGGATTGGGGAGGAGAGGAGAGGAGAGGAGAGGAGAGGAGAGGAGAGGAGAGGAGAGGAGAGCCAGGTCAACCGGTACTCATCAAGAATCTTTCAATGTCTGCCTTAAGATTGGTTTGAGCATTGGTTAACGTTAACTGCTGGTATAACGAGGATAAGGGTGAATAGCACAGTAGATGGACACAAAGTGCCGGAGGAACACAGCGGGTCAGGCAGCATCTCTAGGGTCTGAATCCTTCATCAGTGCAATAGTTGAACTCAATGCTTACCCCCTTACAATCTCTAGGCGTGAGCCTAACTCTCCAAATCCTCTCCTAATCCCGCACACGCGTCTTACAACCTTGTACTTTACAAATTCTAAATCC